>JAWNPO010000107.1:0-64807 GCA_035047525.1 Drosophila quinaria | reverse complement strand
CTAATAGAAAACAAAGGACTAAAAATTGATGTGTTAATTGATATAGTAAAATACTGCCATCCCATTCTCTCTCTGCGTGTCTTTCTGTCTCTATTTTTCCTCAATCAGAATACATCTATACTATGTGTGTGTAGTGTTTTGGGTGACTGTGTCTGTGTGTGCTGAAAACATGCAAATTGTTTACATGAAAATTCCATTATGTTTGCCAGCAAGAGAAGGAGGCCGTAGATGCTCATCGGGGCTACACAACAAGCCCAAACAATGCATTATCTCTGGCTTTAGCTTTGGCCTCGACATCATGTAATATAAGTCAACAGCAGCTAGCCAATAACACAAGAAACAGAAAAAACAAGAACAAAGCGCTTTGTTGACGCCACCACATGATACCTTTAACGGCATCATCATCATCAGAGTCATCATCATCATTAAGGGTTTAAAATCTTTTAACTCCTCCTAGACACACTTAAAATACACTCACACACATACTGACTGGTCTATAAAAGTCTTGCTTGTAGCTCGACGGGGATTTGGAAAGACTGAGGGGAAGACTTGCAAATGCAAAACTAAAACTGACTTCGTCTGACGTTTGTGTCTACAAAAAAAAAAGGAAAAAGAGGAAGAACTGTCGGCACTGATGATGGGAAGGAATGGGAAAACTCAGCAAGCCAGTCAGCCAGAAACGTTCAGGGGCGTTTTTGTTTTTTTTTCAATTTGCCAACTATTTCCCATGAATGGTCAGAAAAGATGTAGCAACAAAAATGTAGCTGAAAAAGTTCACAGGAGCATGGGGACTGGCAGAGGCAGACGCAAGAGGCAAAGACTAAGGCTAAGGTTGACTCGGATTCAATGGCAAAAAAAAGAAAACTTAACATTCTTCTGGCCCCAAAGCACACATGTCTATCAAGACAAGTCTGTAGCGTCTAGATTGCTTTTGTGTGTGGGTGTTGTGTGTATTTCAGGCTGTTTTGCGTGTATGTGTATTAAAAACAATAGCAAAATGTGGCAAATATTGGGGCGAATGAACCGAAACAACGACAATAACGAGCTGAAAATTGGCAAAAGAAAATCGATACTTTCCTGGCTCGTTGTTTTCAGGACTCATTAAAGTTTTAATGCTCCAAGTGTGCATTTTATTAAAGTTCTTCGCTTGTTATGGTAACAAACGCATTTCAATGGGTATTAGAAGATGTTAATACTGAGATTTCTTTCTTTCTATAGTTCATTCATTTTGCTTTGCAGATATTTGAAACACAGAGTTTTCGGGGAGAAGAAAACAAGTTCAACGGAAGATTAAATCATGCTTGTGTTTTTTGCTTTTCAACCATTTCTAGTTAAATCATAAATCATTTAAAAATGAAATATTGCTGTCTCATTCCATGTCAGAACAATAAGGAATTAAATTCCAATATCAATTGTTCAGCCTGAGAATTTTCGCAATTAAATCGATTTTTTAAACCATTTCTTTTGCTTTCAAGTAATATTTATTCCCTACGTTCAATTACTTTGATTTAGTTCTATATTGACTTTCGACACATTTGAAGGCACATCCATTGTTGAGTGAAGCAGCAGACAATAAACGGACTGTGGTCGTAATCGGTTTTCACTCAACGTCATGCTGTCAATTTGCTAATTAACCCAAAAGCCGCAAAGTAAGGAAACTTGTTTGAGTCCTATTTCCAATTGAGGTCAGACCAAGACAAAGCCATACGACAGATAAAAAGAAATTTCGCTCTCTCACACACAGAAGCGATCTACAGCTCGTCAAACCAAATTATAATTGAAAGCGAAACCGATACAAATCTAATTTCTCGAATTTAATTTGTGCCAGTCAGCGCACAATTTCAGGAAACGTGATTAAAAGTGACTTCTTTCTGCACTCTCGCTGTTTTTGGCTCTGACTACTTGGTAGCCCTATGACTAAGAGCTGCCTTCTAACATGTTTTCTCCAGTTCCTGAAATGGTATTAGTGCACGCTCTAAAGCCAACCAAAGTTATTTAAATGAAAGTCGCATAAATGCTGATACCAATGTCGTTGTTGTTGTTGCTGTTCCTGTAGTAGCTAACAAGGTGGAGAAGTGGTGTGCCTACAAAAATTTTCGGGCGTTTGGTAGAAAGTTATCCGTTCTGTGCAGCGGCTGCTCCTCTATTATTTATTTAACATTTGCCTGCCATTTCTTAGTCGCTGTTACTCGGCTACGTTCATTAGCTTCCGTTGCGGAAGCGGAAGTGCTACACAATCGCGTAGTCAGACATACGCTGTGAGTGTGACCAACACACGATTGCTGTTGACTTCTTCGATTGCAACAAAAAAAAAATAAAGAGGTGACTCCTACTTCGACTTTGTTGAGTGAGTTGCTTATTTGTGTAGCTCCAAAGTATTTTTATAGCCTAAATAAAAGAATATGAACAACTAGAAAATTCTACGAAAATAATATGTGAGGCTAATAAGTTTGATTCTTGGTATTCTGAAATTCTTGCAAATAGATAACATATTAAATATCGACAAAAAATGGATTGTTAAAGAATATAAATAGCAACAAAGTTGACTTAATATCTTAGGAAATCCACGAAAATCCGTTTTGAAGCTAGTAGTTATTGTTGAAGAATATTTTTGGAGCCCAGCACCCAGAAACCAGGTTAACAGCTAGCGCAGTTTACTAAAATAATGCACTTATTCTTCTATCCTTCAGCTAAATAAAGTTCTCACAACTTGTATGATTTTACCAATTCACTGTTACTGAACTTACAAACTAACTGATTGAGTGACTTCAATGCCTGAATAGCATAGCCAGATTGTTTCGACTGCCAGTCTTCAGGGCTGTCAAACCAGTTGATTTTTGACTTGCCCAATTTTGTATTTTTGACATTTAGCTTTGATTGTTGCTAACTAACTGCTATGGAACTAAAATGGAAGCAAAGAATCTCACTTCCGCAGCATGTGCTTCCTTTTCCCAATTCTCAGTAGAGGGGCGTAGCACCCTAGTACCATAAGTGTACCTTCATTCTCTGTGCACAACACCATGCGCCTCTTTCGTCAGAGGGCTGAAAAAAGTCTAAAAAGAAGTCACCTAATGCTCACCTCACATTTGATATTTCACTGAATATTCTTTACGATGCTTAAACTATCTATAATAATCCGATAAAATCCTTTTATTCTCCTTCAGGCGATTGCGACAACAATCGGTTACGCCTTTAAATATGAAAGTGATTATTTTGCGGTTTTGACTGTCATCGAAGCGAAACAACAACACTACTAACGACAAAAGCAACAATAAACCAACAGTCGACAAACAGACAGCGGATGCAGCAGCTGGTCAAGGGAGTTTTTTCGGCAACGACGTAAAACCCATAAAAAGGACATTAAAACAAATAAGCAAATAATACCATACAATACATATTGGGAAAAGCTGTTAAAAGCCCCTTCGAGCAAACATGTTGGCCTTTCACAACGAGCACATTGCCAGTGAGTAAAACTATAGTTAAATTTGTATTCTGAATTCTTTAAAGCTTTAAAATCATATTTTCAAATGTAGTAATAATTTTAAAAGCACAGACGGAATAGGAATGGTCCGCGTGGGTATGAGCACGCCTAAGGGTATGGGTTGGAGTTTGGTTCTTGGTTGGCAGGAAATATTGCAGAAATTTGTACACATTACAAACACTTGAGACACGGCAATTACACTTGAAAGGCAACTAGCGCCATTAAGCAATGTGCTTCGGGAGCCAGCTGCTCATATGGGACTCCGGCCAGACAACTGGAGGACACAGAAGGAGAAATTGAGAAATAAGGAGGCCGACTTTGCTGTTTTTGCAAGCTAAAAAATAAACCGAGAGCTTGGAGCTCAGCCTGGCAACATTTGCAATCCATTAACTGAAATGCAGCGCCATTACGTTATGATTAAACAAAAAAATAAATTAAATTCCAGATGGACTTTTTCTGCTTTTGGCTACTTAGACATTATACATTAAGATTTGAACTTCTGGAAATCATTTATAAATAAAATATGAAATATATATACTCTAATAAAGGTTATTAGATTAAACGACTTAATAACTGAACTGTGTAGCGATTTAGTATTAGCCTTAGTATTTAATAAATTGTTTTAAAGTGCAAATTAATTAAACTGCAAAATTAAAATGAAAATTATTTATGGTACATATATTGTTTTAAATTTTTTATTATGAAAAGATGAATATAGTACTAAGACCTATCTATATATCAGCTATATTTATATATCCTGATTTATAAAAAGAGCCAACTTACCTGTTCAAAGGACAAATGACAGACAGAATGAGGAGTAAGACAACGCTGGCAGTCATCATTGGTTTGAACTTTTTGCACTTAGCTGTGAACCCAGCTTAGTCAGTCACTCGGTCGTGTACATTAAATTCAATTGAATATTTCATAAGCTGCCAAACAACAAAGTTCGACAACAATAGCAGTCGCGGCAGGGTCAGAAGGGGACAGAGACTCAAACAAAACAGAAGTCAGTGCCAACAGCAACAACTATAACAACCATATACAGTCTGCAAAAGTAAAAGCATACTTTTAGGCGTTTCTGCTATTTCAATTGTCTGTATGTGTGTCTGGTGCTCTCTATATGTCTGCTTCGTCTGGCTCGATTGTGCCCGCTGATAATGGCCTCTGAACTTTGCTTTATTACATGCAATAAACCCAAAAAAAGCCAAAAGACCTGGGATAGCCAAAAATCGTAGCCAAACCACAAACACGCTGGCAAGCAGCGAAAGGAACAAAAAGATATGGAAGAAAAGAAGTAAACAATTGCAGGTTGTGCCACTCACCTTTTAAATTGGCACTCAAACAAAACACCAGTGTTCAAAAATTTAAAAACGAACAACGGCTGAAATAAAAAGAAAAATTATGAAATGGGCGGCGCAACATGTAGAGGGGCGAAGTTGTTGTTAGAGGCACCTCTAAATGCCGTCATATTAGTCAAATATGAATTATGCACGGCTCTCACATTATCTAATATGACACAGAAGTCTAGTTAAATAATTGACGCTGTGACCCCTTCCCTCCTTCCATCAACTCTGACCCCTCACATCCGCTGTCTATTCTCACGTAATTTGCCAGGTATTATGGGATACATAAGTTATTCATTAGATTATTACGTGTTTAAAGCTCACACAATGCCAAAGACGTTAAGGACTCGAAAGGAGGTGCTCAGCTTTTATTGTTTATTGGCAGTGCCCATAATACCATGCCCACTTTTACCTTATACACATGGAGAGAGAAGGAGGGTGGTAAGTGGACTTTGAATGCTCTTATGATCTGACTTTACCTTTTGTTAAGCTTCTTAAGTGCAGCTTTGCTTGTTGCACACCTTCTTCAGTTCTTGCCTTTTATTTTTATTTTCCCTCTCCGAAAATTGTTATGCTTAATGGCTTTTCAGTTTTAGTTGTGTTCTCTTCTGTTGTGCTGTCTTCTTGGGCGTCTTTTGTGCTTACACTTAGTTCACGTTAAACGTTTGCTTCTCTAAAATTTATTAGTTGTGGTCCCAAATATATTCTTAGTAGTTAAATTGCTTTTAAGTCTCTCTTGACAGCTTTTATAATACAATTAAAAAGGAATTAGATCATTTCTATTCTTTGTGGAACCTTAATACTTTTTGATTAGAAATTTGTCTTCCCTTAATTTTTAGTGTGTTAGCGAGGTGTTCTTTACAAAAGTAGTTTCTACTCGAGATTAATCCCTAAAGCCGTCGAGATTTATGGAGTTTGCTTAAATTTAATTGCATTTATTTTGGTTAATTTCTTGATGTGAGTAAGTTAATGTCGCCATAAAAAGCAACCTGAGTTTAGAGTGAATAAAATATGAGTACTTTTTAAGTTTAAAAAATTATTAAATTTATTTTCCAAGCGGTGTGCTTCGGATCAATATACAGTCTCCGAAATATAGATAGAAATATCCCATATTGAGGTGTTTTTTTATGTTTGCTATACGCACTTTTACTTTTCAGTCATTTCAATATCTCAGTAAAGGCTTCACTCACTTTGTGTGTCATATACGCCATGTGGTTTTGTTGTGCCTTTTGTCACAGCATATTTTTGAGAGCCCGCATAACGAAAGCTTTTCACTTTCACATTTCGAATTAGGGTTGAGAGTGGGTTCAGGCTGGAAAACCATCTGTTACCTCTTCATATGTCCTTGTGGCTGACCAGAAACTGACATTTACCAAGGATATTAACATGAACGCACAAGTTAATGAATCATATGCACAAACACGCAGAAAAGCGAGAGGGTAACAACTAAAATCTTGATGGGTGCTGCAAATGTATGCCCTCTGTGGCTCAAAAAGTGAAGGGTGACAGTGCTTAACTGTGGGTCAGGAAAGGCCAGTGGGACCAGCCAATAAAAAAGTGAAAAGCAAAAAATAACAAGCGACTTGTAAGAATTTAATTAGCATAAGTTTTTGAGAAAAACGGGAAACAAAAATTGAAGTATCAAAGAGCCCAAATTGGAAGAACGACGAAAAAAACTACGCCGCATGCTTTATGTATGTATTTTGTGCAAATAAGTTTATTTTATTAAAAGTTGCGAAACATTTTGTCAAACGCAAGGGCAAAAGTAAGTGGGCAACAAGTAAGAAAAGAAACAAATGGTAGGAAATAAAACGACATAGAGCTTCAATGCCAAACAGCGAGACGGCCACTTCTGTACTTTGCTGTCAAAGTCATTCAAATTCAGGGCATGCATAAAAAATTAACTTGGAAAAGGCAACCAGCGTCAGTTTAGGCAAGTCTATAAACCATCCAAACCAGCCCACTTCGTTTCCACAAAGGAGATTCCGGGTTCAGCGAACCTTTGTGGTTAACAAATAGTTCTTTCAAGTGTTCTCCACTCGGCTTCCTATAAATCACATTTTATGTCAATTATATTTTTATATATCAATGATGCCTTTAAATTTAAAGTATAGTGTCATTAGGGAAAATATAATTATTCTTTAATTAATTTTTATTTTCCTAGAATTTAGTGAAATAATTGAGCCCATATGCAAATACGTTGATAAATTAAAGATTAATAACATGTAGAGCTTTGATCGGATAACGCGTGTTTCAGAGCAAGGACTCTTAAAACTAAGCCCTCCGTTTAGTTTGCTTTACAGTTTTGTTAATTCCACTTTCCAAAACACAGTGCTACTATTGTCAAGCGGGTTAAACGCTGCGTATACGTAACTAATTGCTTTGACCAGGCAGCTAACAACAGTTTCTGGTGTACCCCACTACCATTGCAATGGGGAGCCATTTAAACGATGGCAATTTGAAGGCCACTCAACAGTAAGCACATGACCATAACAGAAAAGGACTTCGAGGTGGAGGAGAAGCAGAAGCAGGACTAAGTATAGCTCCGCTTTGGCACTCAAGTGCCTAGAAACTACGCACATGTTGCAAATTGTCGCCAAATGTGCACAAAAAATGCAATGACGATGTGAGTGGAGTCAAAGCCAGTTCATAGACCGGGCACGTTATAAAAATTGTATTTTAAAAGTCATTAGCAGCTTTGTTGCCCGTCATTGCGAGTTGACAAGTGACTCGGTCGCCATTTTGTTTTGCTGTTGCATTAGCTGATGTTTCTGTTGTTGTTGTCGTTGTTCCTACTCTTGACGCGCCACACTACGCATGGCGCCGAATTGTTGTCCACTTTTTAATACCCTCTGCGCAATAAGCGACTAATTGGGTGTAATAAGCATTAGCAAATATGCACCAGATAAGAAAGAGATGCCCGACTGAGATTTTCGAGATGTCTGTAAATATCCATTGTCTCACAGTAAGGCATTCAATTATGTTTTTTTTTTGTATCACATACTCGTAGATATAATCTAGGGAATCGTTTTCCAAAACTAAGTGCTTTAAATCAGCGATGGGCACGAAATCTGAATTCGTTAGCAGCCGCTGACTCCCGGAGCCATTGCGGGCCCACCGCTGCTTTAAATGTATAACTAATTGTTACACTAAGTTATCATAGATGAAATAATTCTTTATTAAATTTGTAAAATAAAAATATATTCAAATTTAACTCAACCGAAAAATTGGTTGAGGACCAGAAAGGACAATGAATTTATTTATATCTTGCATTAAATAAAATATGAGTAAGGAGTATTTTGAAGTATTTTATGCCCAACAGAGTCAAGCATATTTTTGTTTTTCGAATTTTGTTTGTTTTGTGGGTACCGTGCTTAGAATATATTTTCGTTTCAAACCTGGTTGCAATTAGTGAGCGTTGAACGGAGAATGTTCCAACAGCGACCACAATCAGACGCACACACTCTCCTGCAAACATGCTTACATATATGAGTGATTTTTAATTAATAAACTCATTAGGCCTGACATTGCTACTCTTCTTTTTGTTGTTGTTGGTTTCTTGCGTGTATTTTACTCATTTTAATTACTGGCAGCTGTCGTGCGTAAATTGTACAGTTGACCCCTTGCTGCCACATAATTTCCTGGCATTTCAACAATGTGCCGACAATTTTTATGTTTTTAGACGTTTTTGCTTGTTGGCAGCAGCAGCAGCAGCGGCCGCAGTTGACGTTGCGTCGCCGGTTCGTTGGCAGCTTTTGTTGCCGCTGTCGTTCAACTTTTGACGTGTTGCATGAGGCGACGGAACAGACAAAAGGCATAAGCGACCAGTTAAACTAGAGGCGAGTGGAAACGTGCTAGAGTTTGCCTAAAAATTAAATATAATTGTTGTTGTTGTTGCTGTGGTTAGCTGGTTAACACTGAAGCCAAGCCAGGGACACCACACACACACACACACACACACACACACACACACACACACACACACACACACACACACACACACACACACACACACACACACACACACACACACAGACACATCAGAGAGGCGATGACAGCAGACAGTTGGGTTCGGTTTTGTGTCCGTGTTGTGTCACGTTGAGAATCACATATCATAGTATGTATGAAAATTGCTGTTGCCGTTGGTGTTAGACTTGTTGTAGTTGGACATGTCCTGTTTAGTTGATACTATACTATCCGCAGTAGGGCAGTCGAACAGGCGCTTATTTATCAAAAGGGGGACTATCGATGTATTTAAAAAAAATGTTTTTTACAAAAACACCAGATAATAACAAATTATCATTATTTCTTATATGAATCCATATTTTAATGTGAATGATTAAGAGCGGTGATTGTCTAAAAATGTGATTCAGCCAATCTATAAAAAAATCTCTCTGAAAATTACAACTTTTGCTATTCAACTAGTCGAATACGACCAAAGCAATGATTATGTGGTCGTTTTGAATGGAAATTTATTACATTTTCTCTGATTGAAACTAAAAAGGTGCCACTTGTGTGGTTCGAGTTTGCAACAACTTTCTGCCAACTCTTTGGCTTTGCTTTTGCACTTGTAGTTGTTGCACTTGTTGTCGTAGTGATACTTATTACAATTTTCGTAGAGACACAAAAAGAAGAAGAGGAGAAGTCTGCTTCGATTTTGTTGTCGCTGACCCAAGTGCGCTCTTTGTTATTTTAATATCGAGAAAATTATAAAAATGGGCAATTGAAGTCCACATAGACAGGAAGGCCAAGTTCTTTTGCATAATCAATTGGGACACTTTTTAATTAACTTGAAAGTGGCAAGATAATGACTCAAGAGTTTATCCAGAGTCCTCATGCTTCGGCTTTTGGTCAAAATTGCAATCCCAACTTATCAGCGGAGTATGACTTCCGTTTCCGCTTCAACATAGTTTGGCGAAGTTTGTGCAAATGAAATGCGCCTGTCCGCAGAAGGAAACAGTTTAGCATAAAAATGAAAAGTCAAGTCGCACCAAAAGAGAAAAAATATTGCTCGGACAACTCTGGCAACTGGGAGGCAAACATTCGACTAGCATTAACTGAATCTCATACGCTGCCATGAAGTATTCAAATTTATATTTAAAAAGTCAAATAGAAATGTGAATTGTAGAGGGCGTGTGCATTTGTGTGGATGAAAAACTTGTGCCATGGTAGAATGCAATGCAAGGAAATCATAACGGAAATTTTTTCGAAAATGTAAAATATCTGCAGCTGAGAGCCGAGTGCACAGGATGTGGGCAGTAACTCTGCACACATGCCAGCGAGTCAGCTAAGCAGCTAGTCGACGGTCACAGGAAGTGTCTGCAAAGAAAGGCCAGTGGAAGACACCGAGTGGTGCATCTATCTCTTTTTCGTCTCCAACTCCACCCCAAAAATAAATAGATATATGCAGTAAATAATAAAGTGAATACTTTAAGGCTCAAACACTCATCCCACAGCTGCACCAATGATTAATAGCCACAACCTTTGCTAATTCTTCGCTGTGGCAATAAAAAGGTTCACAATCGAGCTTAAAATGTATCTTCATACTACATACTCCTGCAGTTATTCCACTTGGCCTCTCTGTCCAACAGTAAAACATTTTTGCTTACGTGGTCATGTAAGCATACTATGAAATAAAAATAGGATAAAATGAAATCTCTGGAAAAACTGCCGAAATCAGCACAAAACAATTTGACCGCAGTCTGCAATTAACCAAGGGCCCATGTCTAACAAGTATATAGAGTAGATCCTGTAATTGATGGATACTTCCGACCATCAAATACATCAAATACATCAATTGAAGAATGAAGGAAAACTTAAATAAAATCAAAAAAGCTCTAATCAGTTGTATTTTTAAACTGATCTATTTCTGAGCCAATTACTCACCTGTAGTAAATATTAAGGCGAGGTGGTTAAAAGAAAAATAGTTTTGAGTCTGCGAAACCTTAGCACAATGTTCATCGGTAGATTACTTTCCTTTTTGTTTTGGATGAATATCTGACGTTGGCTTTCCATATAGTTTTTTCTTAATGCTACTGGCATAGTCAATTGCTAGGGCGACGATGCGACCATCGCCGCTTCAATTTGGCAATTTATCTGGCCCATCTGCATTTGTTGATTTTGTGCCGGCGACTGGGCCGCAATGTGTGCTATTGTCCGCATTGCATAAGTGCTAACGAACTAGATTTTTTCCTCGTTCTTGGGGCTTGGAGCTGGGTCTGCACTCGATGCGATTCATTGGCATATCAATCAATGGAAAAGCGGATAAATGAATTCGCTTACTCACACGAACGTGGAGCCTCGAATCTGGTTTCCTTTTCAGTTGTAGATGTTGTTGTTGGCCCGGCCGGATGCCATTTTAATTAAGTGTTGGGGCCTGTAGCCAAAGCCAGAACCATGGCGCCTGGCCAAAGCCCTTTTGGCGTCTCTTCTTCGCTCTGACCGCTAGAAATTTTACATTTATAACGGAAATGTGCAGAATAATATAAAAAAGGATAAAACCAGCTGGACAGTGACAGCTGCGGGAGGTAGTCGTTACTACTGTTGTTCCTGACTATGATTGAGACTGACAGTTTAATTATTATTTTTGCGAATCAGTAAATTAATTAAGATGACCGAGATTGCTTAAAACTTGTGTCTGCATCGGGAAACTGGACAAAATTATAGAGTTTTTAAGGTTATTTTAGATTCTGCTCACTAAATGTGAAATAAATTTAACTTCAGTCTACTAAAAAAAAAACTGTATTATATGCAGTAAATTGCTTGATTGCTTGACTTTTTATAATCATGTTAAAATTTCAATAACAAGTGCAAAACTCAGTAACACTACTGAAAAAATTAATTACTATGCATACTTGGGATACAAGGAAAAGGTATTTGAAGTCAATAATAAGCTCTCTTACTACAGGCTTTTGCACTTATAATGCCGTAATGAGTTTCATATATGCCTGACAGTGGCTCTCATGCCTCCCGCCCAATCCCTTGAAGCCAGGCAAGGAACAAGGGATTGCACTTTTGTGGTGACTGTTTGCTCGCAATTAAATCCGGCTTGCAAATTTATGACCAACGAATTGCTCTTTACGGTTTTCCCGCTCCAACAAAAAAAGACAACAAATATGCCAGCTATTCTACACTTTGCACGAAAAGGATCTTTCTGTTCACATTAAGTGAGTAAGAGAGTTTTTTTGCATGGCCTATATATATATTAAATGCAAAGTAAAGGTAACCTTAAGTTCGATTTCAACATGCCTGGTCCTCCAAACGCGGACTTGAATGAAAATACATAGAGCAATAGAAGCAATTCAACATAAAGCGTACAGATAAAATGCCTAAGAGTCGAGCAGAGCATGCAAAACACAGAAAAGCTTAAAGAGCAAAGAATAAACAGAAAACAGTTGAAAGAAATGTTGGTAATGAGGCAAACGTAGAACAGCTTGATTAATGTGAGTAGCTTTTTCCTTTCGAAATGTTGCCCTTTAAACCGCAACGGGACATAAAAATTGTCTGCTTGCAGTGTGTGTAAAAAGCAATTTTCAACTTTGGCAAATCCATGAAATGTGCTCGCTTCGACTACAAAGAGAATATTTGATGCTAGCGCATATGCAAAAACATATATTTTATTAGGAGCTGCGAGAATGATCAATACTTTATTGCTTGTCTGTAAGATCTCCTTCCTGAGTCGCTTTTGCATTTCAAAAAAATACGCGCGAATGACATTTTATTAAGGCGCACTCAGGAAGGCAGATATTCAACGACGTGTCCCGACACTGTCATAAAAATGTGGAAATCCTTGCCTCATGAGGTGTTTTTGATATGCTTATCACCCCATTGTCACCAACAACAGCACATATACATCGACAGCAAGTGCATCAAGCGACAACTGTTGCTGTTGCCAATTGCAGCTTTAAACTGGTGTTCAGCTTTAAGTTTTTTACTCTCATATGACTGTAACCATAGACAATGCAATAAGTGACTGACAATGGGCCAAAATAAATAGCCATGAACGTATATAAGAAATTACCGAAAGCTCGAAAACAAAGACTGAAACCAGAAACCAAACACCAAAAAGTTGGCCAATTTCTGTGTGGCTGGAATACAAATTTATTCCGTAATTTATTGAATTTTAAATTTCATTTTTTCACGCTTGTCTAGTACAAAAACAAACTCTACTTATGTTGTTTACTCTTCAATTGGAAGAGTGAGTGCACTATTTAATAAGGTAGGAAAGTTAAAGATTTTGGAATACACTGGTTATTTGTAAATTATAATTATTTTTCGACATTTATATAAGAACATTAAACAAGAAAGAGAAAATTTTTTTTTTTTTTGATGTAGTTGATATTTTTATGGCACAGTTTTATTGTAGTTTTGTATGTCATTTCAATTTTGCCATCGCCAGACGACATTTTAATTTAAATTATTTGCGTTCAGTTTCCGGTTTAATGTATTTTTTCATCGTTTGCTTTTTGAGTGAGCAACGACCGGAAATTGTCGCATGCCTTTGAACCGTTGCGTTTTTCGAAAGGCCAAAAAGCATATGTTTGATGTTTGTTGTATAAATTTCAATATATAAATTAAAATGCGTATGCGTTTAGACTGACAAATTTTATCTCTTTATATTTTATTTAGGACAGAGACTATAAATTGAAACAATAGCATAGTAACTAAATGCATACAAACATAATGTACATGTACTTAAGATTACGCAACTGTTAATAAACTAAGGTTAATTCTGCAAATAATTTTTCATAACTGAGTTTTATGTTTAGCACACATATTTCGCTGGTTGAAACTAATCTTTTTTTACTTAGTGGCCGCATTGGCATTTTTTTGCCTTGACTGTGGATTTATGCAATCGCCCAAAACGCATGAGGTTGAAGAGCTGTATATGGGGGAGGTGAAGAGGGGGGCCTGACTCTGCTTAGTTTAGCGAAGTTGTGTTCAGCTCTTCATCATCGTCGGCGTCGTTATCATTTCCTTCAGGCTGAATAGCTTTTCAAATGCCAAATTTATGCAATAGTTTGACGATGACACGGGAGCGACAGAGAAAGTCAGAAAGAGAAAAAGAGGAATAGAAGTTGCATGAAAGAAGATGGCGTTTAGTACATAAATATTTGTGTCCGGAAATGAGGAGAAGGGGCAGCGGAAACGGCATTAGGCTCGGCACATGTGCGAAATTCTGCCTTGTGCTGAGTTTTTGAATTACCATTTTCCGTTTGCTCAACGTTTGAAGTGGGGAGGTGCCCCAAAAAAGTAGGTGTAAGTAGGTAAGCAAATCGAACATTTTAAGCCCATCTTTAAACAAGTAGGCTTTGCTTGAAATAAAAATGAAATTATGACTTAAAAAAATCATTAATAAATTTCTTAAACACTCTTATCCAAATGGTTTACTTAATAAAACATATAAAAAATTTATAATTAATCGAATTAAATAGTTTTCTTTATGATATACTTTAAAATAATTTTATTTTACTTAACTAAAAATTAAACTTGTATACCAATTTTTCACTCGACATTTAATTTTTTTCTTAATTACTTTAAGCTGATATTTTTGTTCGGTGTAGAGAATGAAAGTGATAGACTGTGACTGTTTGTGGCATGGCGTGCGGCTCAATTCGGTTTTTGTATTGCCTTCAGTCATCAATTTTACAGCAAGTGCCTCCGCACCCACTGCACTATAGGTCAAATGGACCCTTTATGTGATATAAACTCATTTTTTAAAAGTATTCAAATTAACCTACTTTTCTTACATTTCTGTTAGGAATACATTGAACTGTAATGTTGCATACCAGAAATGTTAACATTGCATTCTAATGTTAAGTTACCAGCTGTTGAAACAGCTGTTATAACTTAAAGCCACGTGTGCCGTTAAATTGTGCAACAATTTGGCGAAATTCAAGTGCTCATTTTTTTTCAAATTTAAATTTTTTAATTAAATTTGCGATGAATATTAATCAGTGTGGTTTGTACTTTATGTTGGTAGTTCTGTGCTGTTGGTATTGTTCGTGTTGTCTGTAGTAAGTGTCCATAAAGTGATGCTCCAAAAATAATTTTTTTATAGCAAAACCTTAACTTTGGGAAGAGTTTTAAAAAAATGTCTAGACTTGTCTAAGAAGTGACTGTATACATGTTGTAGAGTAATTCCTTGTAAACTGATATCAGCTAAGTTTATTTCCCACCTTTTCCCACTTCTCCCAAAATTTAACTTTTTAGCACATAACCTATATGTAAGCAATGCCGGTTTGCTTGAAGCATAACGGGAAAATAAATAAAAAACTTATGGAGTGGATGCAGTTGTACGTTATTTTAAATGGTATATCGATATTATTAATATTACGACACCCAGACGACAATAAAACATAGTTTTTTTAGTAACAGGCTAACTACTCTTCGAAAATAATATTCAAAATTTGCTCCTAAAAATATTAAATAAAACAAAAGAAATTTGAAATATACTTCGAAAGTATAAAAAAAACAATACTTTAATATTAATTAACAAAAAAAAAATTAAAAAATATTTTTTTGTAGATATATATTTTTTTAGGGGCGTTAATGGTCAGTGCCACGCCCATTTTCTCAAAACTATTTCCAAATTCAATCTAGAATGGTATCCAAAAAACTTTTCACGGAAAACTTGAAAAACCTTCGAGTTATTATTTTATATCAGAAAATGGGTCCATTTGACCTATAGTGCACTGTAGTAGCTGTAGCGGGTTCCGCTGCCGTCACCGTTAGGCTAGGCGCACACTGGGAGCGGAAAGCGGAGCGTACAGCGGAGCTTATAGACGAGCTGATAATTTCAGAACTAAAATGATAAATCAGCTCAGCTTTCAGTGTACGCGCTTTCATACAAGCAGTGTGTTTGTTTTTTTCAAGTTGATAAGCTCCGCTGTACGCTCCGCTTTCCGCTCCCAGTGTGCGCCTAGCCTTACAGTTGCCTTTGCATACTTTTAGGCTTAGGAGAAATGCACGTAACGGTTGCCTTGCAGTTTGCCTTGCCAATTTAGGCAAAGTTCCCAACTGGAAGCATAATTCATGCTGCAAGTTGGAAGTTGTTGTTGCCAAACAAGACGCTGTCCCCGCTCACGTCCTTGTGATTTGTAATCACTGCACACGTGTGTGTGTGAAAGTCCAAGTAAATTCCCTATGACCAGTCTAGTCGAGATGACTTAAAGCTTAAATTCAGAGTGTCTCTATAGCATATTTTCGTATTTTTATAGAGAAGGGGAGAGAGAGAGAGAGAAGTAGAGTGAATGTGAGTGAGTTGCGTGAGCTAAGGAGTACAAAACTCCTACAGACCATAAAACGGAATGCAAGGATAATTACACTCGCTGCCATTGCTCTGCCTGCAATCGTCGGAAAGTTGTTGACTCGAAATTAAAATTAATTGAGAATTCCGTTGGCATACCAAAACGAGAGTGTCGCCAACAGGCGCAGTCTAACCACAGATCTCATCTCTTCACCTTCACACTCTGAACTCTCTCTCCTCTTCTTCTATCTGCTCTCTCGGCTTCCAGCGTGGCATTAGTTCTATTTTTTCGGTTTGTATGCTGACTTTGGCTATTGCCCTGGTCAAGTTTCTGATACTCACACTAACTGCCTTTGATAATAAGCTTAATTATGCTTAAATTGGCTTACGAGCCGTCAGACGTGGAAACAAAATCAAATATGCTCTCAATTGCTTTAATTTTCATGAATTCCGATCTCACTTGTTTAACATTCAGAATTTTTCTAATTATCTAATACTTCAAAGTTACTTTAAGTTAGGATTGCGATTTAAATAATTATTTTTTATACTATCTAAAGTTTTATACGATAACTATAAACATAAATAAATATTTCCTTTTAATATAAAAGATATGTCAGCTAACGCAATGGTTACTTGGTCTTAATTGAACCAACTTTAAAATTAATTCTACTTTTCTGCCATACTGTGACTAATTGAGAGCTGACGGCATTTATACCCGGATGAACTTACTTTTACATAAATCCATTCAAAATATTTATAACTCCTTTCTAGATACCTTTGTACGATCCTTAAAATTTAAATAACAATTATAAAAACCACACAATGTACTTATTTTTTAATATTTCATAGCTACCAATACTGTTTTCAGAGATGTTTTAATGTGTAAAGTAATTTGAATATGCCTGAAAGAGTAGTTTCAAGCTTTAATGACAATGAGAAATATTTTGCTTACCACTTGTCTGCATTCTTTGGCGATTCCTCCCATTCTTTACTATTATGCGTGTTTTTGTTCTGGCTGTTGTAATTGCGAAAATAAACAATTTAATTATATTCATATGCAAAATATGCGAGCCTGATGTTGCAGAAAGGTAAACAAACGTCGCCTACAGTAAGTGCTGCATTCGGGCAAGTGCCGGGACAATTGCAATTAATTGCATATTTAAAGCGATTCGAGATTAAAACCGCAGACAACGCAAATAACAACAACGACAGCAACTAAGTACAACACGAAATAACAATAAAAGACAGAAAACAATAACAACAGTATAAAGCTGGGTAAAAAACTTAATTGCTCTTTATGACAAAAATTAACAGTTATGAAAGTAAAAATTTTAAAATCATATTACGACAAAAAAATGTTTAAGCCATGATATACGTATATGCACAATAAACAATGCCAATTCAATCTGATCGGTAGAAACGGAACAGGGCGTGATGGGACGACCGGACACATTAACAACATTTGAAATCAATATTTGTAGAGAAAATATGCAAACAATAAATACATCACAAAATTAAATGAGTTGCACATCCCATAAGGATATGTTTGCATGCTAGAAATATATAATCAACACTTGCATGAAGTCCATTTTAATTAACCACAAATCTGGAAATTAAAAGAAGTCCCTAAAACGACAGTTAAATAATTTTAATCAAGAGTCAACTGAATGTCACACTTAAATATAACCAAACTAAACTTGGCTTAAATCAAATGTTCAAGGTAGCAATTGCAGTCTGCCCACAATTAAAGACTTGACGGTTGGTGGGGCACGTACGTATGCAAGTCGTGTGATTTGCTTTGCAAAGTTTGTCAGTCAGTCTGTGAGTCAGTCAGACAGTCAGACAGTCATGTTGTCGCCTTGTCCGTTCGTCAGAGCATTACAAAATGCGTGCAACTACAACAAGCGGCTGCTCAGTTTGTTGTTGATGCCACATGGGTAAGTCCACGTCCATACCCACGCCCTTAGTTGCTTAGTTGTTTAGCTATGCAACATGCAGCAAACTACAAAGTCAAGTTGCATGTGTGCGCCAATGGTCGCTGTTGCATTTCCTGCTGCTGTCGCTGCTTTTGTTGCTGTTTTTTGCTAGCTGCTTATCACGCATGCTAAACACATAACACTGGCGACGACCAGAGAAAATACCATTTGAATTTTGATAAAATGCAGTTTGAATTTTTGTGGGCGAATATCTTCTAACTATACAGCACGTTCTTCCTCCTTTCTTTTTGCTGTTTTCTTTATAGTTTTGTCCAACGTTTTTTTTTTTTTTGTTTTGCTCGCAGCTTTGTGACATGACATCCATTGATATTTTGTGCAAGCGTAGCGTAAATTCAATTTAATTTTGTGTAAATTGACTGCAAATGCAATTTTCAAGTTCTCTCAGAAAGTTCCACCCGTCAACTCCTTCTAAGGCTGTGGTGCGTAAGCGTGAGCACAATGCAGGACTTGGACTTGCATTTAAAGTGGACAACTGAAGACAGGACAAGAAGTCGTATTTGACATTGTTCCGCATTTGGATAAATTAAATAATGCTTTTGTGTACGGAGTGAAGGCCATTTATCTTCTCAATTATTTGAGTATTTGTAATTTGTAATACCACTAAGCAAACAATACATATAGGCGTCAAACAAGCATTTTTGTGAGCGCAAATGCTTTGTGTGGCATGCGACCCCAGAGCCTTCGTCAAAAGCCGAATGCAACACAAGCAATGACGAAAAATGTTCAGTCATTCTCGCTCATTATCGTTGCTGTGTGTCGGCTTGCGCACGCTTCTTAATGTGAAATCTAAAAAAAAGCGGGCTCGATCACACGTTCAAAAATACCCTGTTTTAAATCCAAACACTTTTTCTCATTTTCTGGGGTCGCAAGCCTGTATTGTTTGCTTAGTGGTTATACTTCTTAAGTTACGATATTCGATTGATTTTCAAAATTATGTTTTGTCTTTTTGATTAATTATTTCAAAGAGCAATTATTTTTATTTAAAATGCTGGCGAATGAAAAAATATTATAAGCGCCAAAAATAAGCTTTTATGTAGACCTGGATTTCCATTTAACTTTCGTGTTTGGTGTTTTGTGTGTAAAGAAATAGCATTTAACAAAGCTGAGAGACCGTGCGTGCGTGCATATTTAATCGAGTTTTTATTTGAGTTTGCTTAGCTTAGCTAGATGGTATTAGTGGGCGGTTTACTGGTGGGAGGGGGCGAGGTCTGCCAACTTTGCAGTCAAACAAACACAGGTATTCATAGTCACATACGCGATTGTTTCGCTGCCATTAAAAACTTTGAGCCCTTTTCGCACTCGCATAAATCACTGCCGCTTCGTGCAGTACGCAACATTATTTTAGTTGCAACCAGGGCAGCTTTATGGCTGTAAAAACTGAAACTATATCAAGTTCTCCACTCCTTTTTCATATTTCTCGTCTTTTGCTTTCACGCATTTACCTATGAGTTGCAGTTACTCAGAATAATAGTAAAACTGGGGTTTAATTAGACTCCAAGTTGACACCGAGTTTAGAAGCCTTTGGTTGAGTTTCATTAGTCCCTAATGATCGATTGCCGCGTCATTGTCTCGCATAAGGTTTAATAAATTCGCCGTCAAAGTTGTCCAAATTAGAAAGTTATTTTTAAAGGTTTAAAGGTTCCTTCAAGAAAGACAAAGACTATTATACATATATTTTATATCTTCATTGAAGTTCAATTCTAGCAATTTTTTCAATATTTATTTCATTTCAGTAGGGTATCAATTTCACTTTATCATTTGACACTCAATATGTAAGGTGGTCGACCTCTAGACTTAATACCAGTTTGTACGAAATCTTACGGTAGATTCTAAGAGCCAGCAGGTTGGCTCAATTTGGTTAATGACACAAGTCAACAGCCAAAGGCGCCATTGCAATGCATTGCACTAAACTTGAAGCAATGTCGTCATCATCGTCGTCCTTGCTCGCCTGGTCCTTGTCTGCTTGTCGCTGCTCATTGAACTAAATTATGCAGAGTTCAATCAACTTACGCTGATTGGAGCCCCACAAAGCGGCGAGTGTCAAGTGGAGCCAACCCAAAGCCACAGAGTCGCGGGTGTGTGGTTGAACAATAAATCAAACATGGACAGCTTCAACAACGCCGAATTCTTGCAAATGGAAACACATATGCCAAGGGGGTTTCTCACACACACACACACAAACACTCCCACGCAAACATACTCAAACTGAATATGCCTCCTCATCAATATCATATTTATGCTTGGCTGCCAACAAACAATTGAAAACAATACAAAATACTTTATTGGCATTCGCCCTGCTTACTAGTATGTCCTACACTTCGGCTGGGTTATATCTCGGAATATTTTATTCTCCGTCTCTTGTTTTTGGGATTCCTTGCTTTAACTTGGCCTTGTGCCAGAAATTCTTTGTATTTCTACATTCTTTTTCAGGTCTTTTTTTCATCTTGGGTATGCCAGATACTTCGAGTAGATAGTTCCGGCTGGGCGTGGCAGTGGGCAGGTCGACCGTGGGGCATAGTTTCGGTTTAGGCCGTTATGCATATTTACCATTTACTGTTTACTGTTTTTATGCCAAAAATGCGGCTCAAATGTTTTCAATTGTTGATGATGTGGGAATTAGGATCGAATTGGGCTCATGCAGGTGCGTCGGTGTTGTGAATATCCAATTGCCTTAAGATATTTCCATCCAAACAAGCAAAACGATTTAAGAAACTCGATTTAATCGTAAAAGTAGATTTGAGAGAAAAGATTGTGAAAATATATATACTTAGTATCCACTAATGATTCTTTTTATATTCATTTACTTTCGATGAGTTTAACAATTTTGCTAATAAACTCAATTTTCTATTTTAATTTATAGAACATGTGAGGCGGCGTTAGAGACACGCCGTCCCACAACATTTACATTACCATTTTTGTATTAATATTATAGTACCACGCAATGGAGCGATACGCATAATTTAAGATAGATTTAAGAAAAATGAAGTCACATTAATAAGCGCATGGAGCGCACTAAACTAAGTTAGTTGTTATGATTCTTAAGCTAGCGGTTAGGGTTTGAATTCGAAGTTAAAAGCAACGGTCGCCATCGCAGGCATGCATGCGATAGCGATCGGTTGCACAACACTGCCGAACACAGCGCCTCTTCACCTCGTTGTGAGAGAGCGAAAGCTCCGAGGTGGAGAGAGCAAAAGCTGTGGTGAGTTGTGCAGCCGACACTAGCGCGTGCCTTGGCAACAGTGCTGCCAACTTGGCATTTTCCCCCTCAAATCTGGCTGTTTTTGAAGACCAATTGCGGGAAAAATTTGTGAATTGCGGGAAAGGGAATTCTGGCTTTTATAGAAATGCATTTGGCTTTTTTCCGCTTTTTTTAATGCTGCCACCAATTTCATAAAAATATGTAGTAATCCGGTTGCCGTTTGCAAGAAAAAAAAATGTTGCACCAACAAAATACTATTTTTGATAAATCTGTGAAAAAAAATGTTTACTGACGCGCTAAGTTTTGGTATAAATATTCCAAATGCGTGTAAGAGTGGCAGCTTAATCATACGTTTCTATCGATATTTGCCACACAACCTTAAGCTATCATCACATACACATTTTTGCTATCCCAAAAGAATTCTAGTATAAACAAAAGTGCCACGTTGCTTGGCTAAAGAGCGAAAAATTGAAGACATTGCTTCGCAGGGATGACACGGATGAGAAAAGGGTCTACTGCAAGACTACATTTACTGCAAAGCTAAGCGATTTACGTGCTCATGCAACCACTTTGAACATAAAAATAAAACAAATCGCCAAGAATTTGACGATCTGCTGAAAACTTTATAAATAAAACACATAAAGTAAGTAAGTAACACAATGAGCTTTTTTTTGCGCTTTTTTCAGAACATTTTCAGTTTTTTTTTTCCTTCTCTCCAGTCAAAAACAGCTTTTATTTTTGTTAAAAAGTTGACAGCACTGCTTGGCAATGAGCGGCTCGAGAGTTGGAGATCGAGAGCGCTTGATGACAGACGTTGCGAGTTGGCGCGTCTGCAGGAAAAAAAACCGTAAGTGTAGAGAAAGAATAGACAAGTGCGGCAGGGTACGCGTAGTTTAACCTAACTTTAACTCACTTAGAACACTTGAATAAACTGGCTAACTGTAACGAAGAAATCTCACGTTTTTTTCCTTGTAGTTAAATACTAACCGTAGCAAGCGGTCGCATTCTGGACAAGGGTAATCCTGTCCGCTGTGGGTGATCCCAGCAAGAATCCCGTTACTACGTTTTCCCTGTAGTTAGATATCAGCACTGAGAAGCGGTCGTATTTTGGACACGGGCAATCCTGTCCGCCGTGGGTGATAATCCCGGCAAGAATCCCGCTGATCAGTTGTGATACCCACTAACCGTGGTGGTCGGACGAGGGATCGATCCCGTCGGCCGTGAGAGAATCCCGGCCAGACCCCCTAACCTGTAGTATTGTGCTGTACACGTGGCCGGCGGAACACCGGGGCTTATAACCTGCGCCGATCCCCGGCCGTGTTGCCTCACATCGTTCGTTGTGTTTGTGTGCGTTATTACGTTTCTTTTCTAGCGAACATTTCCCCTCCCCTTTATCACCGCGTCCAGCGAAACTTACAAATTTCTTGTAAGTTCTGGCCCTGGCAGACTGAGTTATCTGTGTGATAACTAAACTTGAAAATGTGTAATTATTGAACAAGTTAGTAAATATTAATTCACAATTAATGAGATGCTAATCTTAAAACTGGTTTGTTTCTTTATATATATTATATCACTGCGGACGGCAGTCCGCGCTAGTGACGAAAGCAGCACGAAGGTTGCGAAGGCGACTAGCATATATACACAGGAAGAATGGAAAATTTGCTATGACTGTCCGATCAGGTCGAGTTATATACCGATCGAAAGGTATCAATTAAACTTACAAATGTGCATACTAAGACTTTTGGAAACTCACCTGGTTCGTGAGATACACAGGTGTTAGTGGAAGGGGAAAAATTTAAGTTATTGGAGCAACTGGAGCCATTGGAGCCTTTTTGAAATTTATTTTAATTTTTTACTGTTCTTATCAAAAATACGCGTCGAATGACACCTCGATCATCAAAATCCGACCACTGGTTAAAAAGATAATTAATTTTGAAATTTTTGGTGCCCTTCTCAAAACGAGATGAAAAGTCAGTCTGTCTGTTTGTCTGTTTGTTTGTTTGTTTGTTTGTTTGGATCAAATCGTTGATTTAGCTTAAAAGTTTGAATGAGGACTTGTTCCCGATCAAAAATCTAGAAACGTTTGTTCTACGACTTTTTCGAAAAAAACGCTAGTTTAGCGGGAAATCGCTTAAAACCGCTAAAATTAAAACCCCTTTAGCATCCAAACTATAGAAGCTACAGATGTGGTCTATATATCGTTGGAAAGGTATTTTGAAGGGCTTTTAAGCACAGCTGTAAGCTACAGGTGAAATAAGGTTTTTTTTTACACTATTTTTCGATTTATGAAAAATCTGTGCTTTAAATCACTTTTTAATATATTATATGTTGTAGACAATTCAATTCCGCGTTTTTTGACATATAAAACATATCTCTCAAAATTCGTTTGGGCAAGATATTACCTATCAACTGAATATACCTTTTACCTTTACACTTCTGCATGTACATATGCAGTATGTACACTGCTTGCAGCGCATTGCGGAAATAAACTGCTTGCAAGTGGTGAATTCTTTTTGCGGCAGAAAAACCATATTATAATTGCGATTAGAGTAATATCGGTATATATTTAGGGTTACTATTCATGATTTAGTCGAATATTAGTCGATATTACTTCTTAACTGAATGTATACATTTTACTTAGAATTGGAATAGGACAGCAGCAGCAAATTGTCATAGCAGCATGTGTGTTTGTAAAGGGAACCAGTGTTGTCAGACAGTTCGTTCTAGCTTGTACAAACAAGAAGCACCTTTTAACAAGGTTATACTCTAAAAATTTATTGCGATCTAAAAATTTCTGATGTCTTATTCAAAAATTACTGATATCTTATAAAAAAAACCTCTTTACGAGGTGAAAGTCTAGTGACGAAAACAGTTTTATGCCCCAAATTTTCTGATATCCAATTTTGTGACGAATAATATTAAGTTTGACATATAAATTATTTTAAAAAAAATTTTGCATTCGGCACTGCGCAAAACAGTGAGTGTTATTTGATATAAAGAATTGAGACATTTTAGCGCAATGTGCCGAATGCAAAATTTTTTTTAAAATAATTTATATGTCAAACTTAATATTATTCGTCACAAAATTGGATATCAGAAATTTTGGGGCATAAAACTGTTTTCGTCACTAGACTTTCACCTCGTAAAGAGGTTTTTTTTATAAGATTACAATATTCATCCAATCTCTTAAGTCGCTTTCAGTTAAAATTTGTTATGAATATCTTCATATTCAACCGTTCACTTTCCCATTTTCTCTCAAATTTGAATTAACTCACATTAATATTAGTTTTCTCGATAGTGTATGGTTAGGATCTTCAGAAATAATTTATTAGAAATTAGATTTATTACACTTGACACTTTATTTAAAACGCACTCTGAATAAATAACAAAAGACTCTAAGCGTTTGCAAGTGAGAAATCAAGTTCAGAGGAACAAAAGAGAAAGGCAAAATCTAACCACTGCCCTCAAATAATGAGCTCAGGCGGAGGCAAACTTTGTGTTAAACAAGAGAAACCTGAAAATTCATGGCTCTTGCTTATCAATGTCCTCTACGGAAGGATTGCAGACTGAACAAAAATTGTCAGAAAAATTAAGGAAAGGCAGGCGGGCATTCAGACGTTAGAATTTTCGGGCTTAAAGTCGACGTCATCGCACTCGCAGTTAGACTGCCAGACGAAGCAGACGACGCAGACTGGCAGGAGTTGACCATACATATAGGCAGGATATTGATTGATTTATTGCGTGCAGGAGACCGCCAAGGCGTCTTCCGTCACACAATGAATGTCGCAAAGTGTCGGTAAGAGGCCTGCTGCTTTTGTAGGCGTTCCAAACGTTTGAGGGATATTAAATGGAGCTTCGGAAAAATGTGGTAAAAGCCTAATAAAGTGAATTGAGCATTTTAAAGTGGAGGAACCTAAGATAATTATGTCATCCTGAACTTTTTTTTTTCTTTTTATAGCTTTGCAGAATGAAATATCTTCTTGACATGTTGAAAATTGGACAGCTATATTTTTGTTTTGTCTACAGCTCCTTTATAAATTGAACCGATATCTTAAAGTATTCGACAAGTATTTGCTTTTAATTTGAACCATAAAGCGATATACAGCGCTTTCCAATATTTGCTGTCAGCCTTTAAGTAGGATAGAATTTCGTGTTTGTGCACAATAAACAACAATAAACTTTCTAGTGGCAAAGAAGAAATTGTTGTTTGGTAGTCTTTAGTGGCAACTACAAAAACACGAAATGCGATCGAAAGATGGCGACTTGACAGAGAATTATCTGCCCCATCTGCTGACCACATCGAAGAGAATGGGGATGACAGTTTCATACGTTCTTTAGTGCGGTAGTTCAGAAATAAAATGTTTATCGTGTCGCTGTGGCTGTGTGGTCAAATATACGAGTATAGTTCCTCTCACTTCAAACTCACTTCGCAAGTGGTGGCAACTCGCTACTTGTTGTTTGGCGGTGTGTCAATAATTTTTTACTACAAATTTGTGTTTATTTGGTGAGAAGATGAAATGACAAAGTTTCGAGACCGTCATATAAAATCAATTGACAATTGTTAAGAGGCGAAATTAATTCTGGACTAAGAGTTAAATTTGAAAGACTTTAAATGAAAGTGCAGCAACTAAAATATGGCAGTTGGCAACTACAAATAGCCGACCATTTTGCATTGACTGCAATTGATTGGACTCGGCCAATGGTGCGGCTACTTAATCTACGCTCATTTATTTGTTTATGAACAAGGCACAAAAGAAAGAAACAGGGGCAGGAGAGCTGAGGTCAGCACTTCCAGACAGACAGACAGGCGACACAGACTGACGCCGCTTTACGAGAAAGTCGTACAAATTTGCAGGCAAATGTGAGGAACAAGGATACAAGGATTCGGAACGAATACGATAATTTCTGGTACATTCTCGTTCGGAGCAGTGACTAATTAATTTTACACCGTTTATCTTGAGTTTCACGCTCGTATAGCTTCAGCCAAACAAATCAATCACGGGGCCAGACCAAGGAGAGACCTGAAGAGACATGTTGCGGTTGGGGATGGGGTTGGAGAGTGCCAATTAGCAAAGCACCCAATACACATGCACTTTGCATGGCGCCAGACGAAACAGGACAACACACAATGTGTGTATATGTGTTAATGCGAGCACTTAAGACAGATGAATGAAGTGGCAAACATGGCGGACAGTTTGCATTTCAGTTACAGCTACGACGAAGTCCAGTTCGAGGCGTCGACTGGCCGCCGACATCCACAAATCAGCGGCAAATATTTATGAACACACATACATACACACCTACACACACGGTGTACGCCGCCTTAATTAATTTTTGCATATTGAAAGGTTGACGGAATTACACGCACGGGTCTCATCAGTTTCGAGTTGCCCACTTAATAAGCAGTAAGGCTGCGAGCACACTGGGAGCGGAGAGCGGAGCGTACAGCGGAGCTTATCAACTTGAAAAAAACAAACACACTGCTTGTATGAAAGCGCGCACACTGCAAGCTGAGCTGATTTATCATTTTAGTTCTGAAATTATCAGCTCGTTTATAAGCTCCGCTGTACGCTCCGCTTTCCGCTCCCAGTGTGCTCGCAGCCTAAGAGAACATTCAGAAAACTTGATGACCAAGAAACGATATGCAAAAGTTCAGCAGTTAAAAATGAAATGTTGCAAAAAATGTAAATTAAAATTGGACTGATTAAGTGGGAAAGTCGGACAGTTGACGACTGGAAAACAGATGGTGGGCTCGAAAGTTCCACCAGGTTGAGGAGTTTGCTCTCACTCAAGTTGTTATTGAGAGAGAGTCGTGAGTCGAACCTCGAGTGCTTTTTAATGGCAGTCCGTGCACAGCTCAGACAGTCACTCAGAATAAATAGAGGGCAAATGGCAGAGCTGAGGCTGAGGCTGA
Source organism: Drosophila quinaria (assembly GCA_035047525.1). Lineage (NCBI taxonomy): Eukaryota > Metazoa > Arthropoda > Insecta > Diptera > Drosophilidae > Drosophila > Drosophila quinaria. The sequence goes on along the minus strand of JAWNPO010000107.1, from coordinate 37,625 downwards.
TACTCCATGTGGGCCACCTCCGCCCACCCAACCGACAAGGCGCTTTAAATGTGTCTGTGGTTGTGAAAGCAGTAAAAAACCGACTAGAAAATTAAGAAAAACAGCAGGAAAAAATACAAAAGAAAGAGATACCATGCCATGCATGCCATGAGCAAGAGGTAAAAACGAGAGCGAGTGCAAATAAAATAGAAAACCAAGACAATTTTTCAGCTTCATTAAGTAACCGCAAAGTTTGTTTTATGTGCGGCCAGCTACAAGTCAAAGTTAGCAAGAGCGACTGCAAAGATAAAATAAAGCCGATAAACATATGAGCGTAAAAAGTTTTTCAACACAAAAAAAACTCCTCGAAAATTATACGGCACTAAATTAGCTAAATCTTAATTTAATTCGATAGATGTGTGATTTTTAGCAGGAGGCATTTAAGAGTCAAACAAACACGTTTTTATCGTTCTCTTAAGCTAAATAAAGTATAACTCAGGAATTAATACCGAACCTTAACCGTAACATTTAACCGGTATTAACCGATGGAAATTGGTAATCGTATCCGAAACAAGATTATTTTATTATACCGATACCCAAAAAACCGAAATTATTCTAGCCGAAATAACCGTTAAGAAACTGATTCATGCAGAACGGTAAATTTCGGGTCGGTGAAGCACAAAATTTGACTACGTTGTTAGGTGTAATCATCGTTTTGTACAATTAAATTTAATTTTTATGTCTGCTCTAATGTCTTTTATGAATTGATCTTAATAAGAAGATGTTTGGTAAAAGTCCGGTAACCGTAACTGAAACCGATATTCGTTTCGGCTTGATGTCCTTAACTTGAATTAAATGAGACTCATTTCCAGGCCAGATAATTAAGCAAGCAAATATTATGCATACGCCAAGTTATTTTCGGCATATATTCTACATTGCCAAGACATACATATACACTTTACTAATAAACCTATAAAGCAACTCGAGCACACAGAAACACACACACAGAAACTACAAATACCAATGCCCAAATTATATTCTGTGGACATTGACAAATATCCAAAGCGACATCTCCTTTCCCCAGTTGGGTTCAAATAACAGATTGGCTGCATTTTGTGTTAAATCAGCAACAATTGTTGCCCAAGCCACCGAATAGAGAAGCAGCAGCTATCACTTTGGGGTTTCCCACTGCAATTCGAGTTTAAATTTGAAGCTGCTTTACTCACTTTGGCTTCGACTTTGGCTTTGGCTTTGGCCAGCCGCCAGGCAGAGAAAATTAAAATTTATATAGCATACAAACCGAGGCAGTTGCAGAAGTTGTAGCAGCTGCTTCCTCACTGAGGCATTTCGCTATTTAGCGTGTTTCTTAGCTCCAAGTCTGCAATTTTCAGTCTTCGGTCTTTCTATTCATCTGGCTGCTTGGCTGCTGCCAAAGCGGAAAGCGTGGCTGCCATTAAGCTGCCAATCGACCATTTGTCAGTTTCGATTGCGGCAGAAAGAAGCGCCGGAAGAAATGCATCTTCGTTCATACTTTCAAGTTCTTGCCAATGGCTTTGAATTGGGTTAAGTGATTTGGCGTTCGATCAATCCATTCTTGGTCGCCCAACCCCCTTCTGACCCACAAAAATGGGCGTGCATAATTTTACAATACGGCTCTATTTGTAAATGCCTGGTATATACGCCATGTTGATATTCCTGAATGGCAAGCCAAATCAACAGTTTAGGAAACAGGACCCCTATATTTTGCCATTCATTATCTTTTTTCGAAAAGGGAATTGATTTCACCACTGGGAGTTTCCATGAGTTTCCTGCGTGTGCAATTTAAATCAATTAAGAGTCTTTTGATTTGAAACATACCATTTGTTCTGTGCGATGGTCCAAATACGTATAATGAAATTTTCCAACGTGAAATCAAATATTGCCACATATTTTAATGAAGTGACCATGTGAGTTGACCGCTTCAAATGTCGATTAATGCGAGAGCCCACAGTTATTCGATAAGTACTAAGAAATTTCTATCTGTTTTTGTCAAATCTAAACTAAAATTAATTGCAACCAATGAAAGACAAAAATCATTGATGAACTCAAACAGAGGTTATATTTCTATGCAGACGAAATCTATTTCTTATTTCTCTCTTGAAATGAATATACGAGGGCGGGCTGATAAGTAATCGGCCTTACCAAAAAAAAACATCTTAAACAACCCATAAATATTTTATTCGATTAGTGTTTTCTATCGGCTGATTGCTGAAAAAGTTTTAGGCGTTTTTCTCAACACTGGTAATTTTGGCGGGAGTTTTAGCATGGTCACTTTTGCATTGTCCCCAAAATGAGTAAAATAGAATATCGAGCTGTCATTAGATTTCTGTTTTTAAAAAAGAAATCCAACGATGAAATAAAGAGAGGTGACAACCCCAGAAATGGTAGATAAAGTCCACGGAATGATATTGGATGATCGCCGAATAAAGCTGAGAGAGATTGCTAAGGCCCTAAACATTTCTCGTGAACGTGTTGGAAACGTCTTACACGAATATTTAAATATGAGTAAGCTTTCGTCAAGGTGGGTGCCGCGATTGCTCACAGCGGAACACAAACGCAACCGCTTGGTCATTGCGAAGGAGAGTTTGGCATTGTTAAACGCAAATAAGAATGAATTTTTGCGTCGTTTTGTGACTGTCGACGAAACTTGGATACATCACCATACTCCAGAAAGCAAGGAACAGTCAAAGCAGTGGATTTCAACCGGAGAAACGGCGCCGAAAAAGGCAAAGATTGGTTTGTCGGCCAACAAGGTAATGGCAACGGTTTTCTGGGATGCCCGAGGCGTAATTCATGTGGATTATCTAGAAAAAGGCAGAACAATTAATGGAGAATACTATTTTAACCTTTTGGGACAGTTCGATTCAGAACTAAAGAAAAAAAGGCCGCACATGGCGAAAAAAAAAGTTCTGTTTCACCAGGACAACGCTCCGGCTCACAAGAGCGTTGTTGCCATGATGAAATTGTGTGAACTACACTATGAAATTCTTTCACATCCCCCCTATTCTCCAGATTTAGCACCATGTGACTATTATCTATTTCCAAACTTAAAGAAATGGCTTGGTGGAAAGAAATTTCAGTCGAATGAACAGGTGATCTGTGAAACAAACGCCTATTTTGAGGACCTGGACCTGTCATATTTTATGGAAGGTATAAAAAAATTGGAGGACCGTTGGACTAAGTGCATACGTCTAAAAGGAGATTATGTTGAAAAATAAAAAAGAAAAATAAAAAAAAAACCGTGTTTTCTTTGGTAGGCCGACTATTTATCAGCCCACCCTCGTAAAACTGCAAATGGGATTTGTTAAAAGCCTGAATGGCATATAATGAGATCTCAATGTGTAGTTTAAATCAATGAAAGCATTTGATCAACATAAATTTCAACACATTAATAATTTTTGCGTAAGAATTTTTAAATTTTGTAAAGTAGATTCGCATAGTAGTCGAAGATTTTCCTTCGTTAGACTAAGTGTATTGAAATAAAACTTAGCTGCATGGACTTATAAGCAAATACAAAATACAAATATAAATAATAAATAATGAGGCCTGTTCCGGTATTCATAGTCGGTCAAATTTTGCGAAATTGAATAACTTTAATCTCCTCTAATATCTTTTCGGGAAAATTCTTCGGATTGAAATCACTTTGAGTTGATTAGTCTGATAAAGTAAAAAACTATCGTTTTTAATACTTTGCTATAAAATAAAAAGTTAAAACCGGAACAGGCCACAAATGGAATTTTTAATTGTATGCAAAGCAATTGAGCTCACACCTTCTTACTGGCTAATACTTCAACATATATACAATTTCTTGTACTGCTGAATTTGAGAGTTAAAGGAGAGGAACACTCACAGCCAAGAGCCGCACGGAGAGTTGGCATCATTCCTCACCGTGACAACCCGAACTTAAGTTACTTTATTATGTAATCGTTGAGGGAGTCTCTCGGTCCAGTGTCTGTTCTGGTACCAGACCCGACCCACTTGGCATAAAAAGGTGAACTTCAGTGTCATTTGTTTGCCGCCGCTGTCGTCGCTTGAGTTGTCGGTTTCGCAACTGAACTTTGCTCTCTTTTCACAAGTGTGAGGACAACTTAAGTTATCTTTATGTTTCAAAAGGCCTACACTAAGTCGGGCCACTGACGACTGTCTGGCATAGAATCAGACAAGATGTTGAACAACGCGTAATTGAACTGAGAAGCAGTCTTCATCTCTGACTGTTTCCCTGCCAAGTCCCCTGTCTCTTCCTTCTCTTAGCACTCTTTCCTCTGGTGCGTCCTGTGAGTCCCGCTGGGTCTCTGTATTCTTCTTTTTCCATATTTCAATTGAAATGCGCAGCAGCACAATTAAAAATCAAGCCAAGTGATGCGTGCCAGTGCTGTGGCAAGTGTTTGCTGAGTGTTTGTTGCTTAAAATGAAGCGCTATAAATGGACAAGTTGTTGTTGTTGATGTTGTTGTTGAGTCCCCCTCATCGTTCCCAGATTGCCTTGAGGCAGCACATGGCCCAGTCAACAGTCTATCGCTTGTCCTGGCCCTGTCGTGTTGCGTTGTGTCGTTCAGGCCGGACTCTTGTTGGTTGTAACGTATTTTTTATGTTGGCTTTTGTTTTCTCTATGTGTTTTGTTTACTTGGCCACGCCTCTTTCTGATTTTATTCTTTCTTTGTTGGAATGTGCATAATTAATCATTTACAGAGTTCTTAAGCTGCACAACGGTAAAAGATATAATAAAGAGCTAACAATCAAGTGAATTCATTAAAGGCAACTGATGATACACAAGTATTTAATAGCTAATCTGCAGCTAATTCTGTAGCTAATCTATTATTTGAGTGATATATATTTTGAACTTATTAACAATAAATTTACATTTAATTTGACATTCAAAAATAGTAGATAAGCATAAGTTAACTTTTCTACTCTTAATACCACTGACCTTTTTTATTGACCTTTGGTCAAATTTCATTACATCCAACTAAGTTTAAAATCTCTGTGCCAACTTTAAAAAATCTTTCTGACAGAAACATAGTGTTGTCATTGGCATAGTCAACATGACGTATGCTCAATATGCCAGTAAATGAAAATGAATGAATGTGAATGCGGCATGTTTTTACAATTCCTCATGCTCTGATATTCTCTGGCAGTTATGTTCAAAGATCTGAGAAGAAGAGAAAAAAAGAACGAACACAATCGAATTTTTGCTGGAAACATTTTTGCAGATGCCAACTCTTTTTTGCCGTTGCCCACTCCCCACTCTCAACTTCCCCTGCAATAGCGAGGCGTGTTTTTGACATTTAACCAGCTATGCGGCCAGTTGGCTCAAGCGAAGCTTGTGTAAATGCTTTTAATTAAAAAATATTTGCTGCCAAACTGCATAATTTGAACTCAATAGTTTTTAGTCCGGCAGCTGTTTTTGGCAGACAGGCAGACGATTCGAGAGGCAGCTTGGGAGCCAGGCATTTAGGCACAGAGCAGCAGCAGAATAAGCTCGATATAACTTGGAAGATGAGCGACGACATGTGACAACTCATCAGGCAACGCACCAAAGGGAACGACAAGTGGATTGCCGTGGCCCCAACTGCATCTGTCTCTCCGTGTGCTCCGGATTAGAGTCCAGCTGGGCGAATGTCCTTGCTGTGCAGGTGTCGTCGCTATTGTCATATTTTCCACAGTCCAAAGCGGCTTGTCGATGTGCCAACGTGCGTGTGAGTGTGTGTGTATGTGTATGCTAATGGCTGTGGAAAATCAAATGCGAGATTAGTCAATGGTGCCGCAATTGAGTGGCAGGACACCAGAGCAGGATACGTGAAGACAGGCAGGACAACAGGTCCAATGGGTTGAAGAGACAAGCCTGCTGCAATTGTGTCCATTGTTCTCTTGGTTGAGGCTATTGGTTTGATATTCAATTTTATGAAAATTCCTGCAACATGGCGTATGAGTAATATAATTTGGCAGCAAGCTAAAATCCGATTCTAAGCCCTAGCAAATATGGAAATGGCCAAAACAAAAGTGTGGGAAAAAAGTATAAAATAAAGAAATAAAAGCTAACAACTGTAGCCCAGGCGGGGCAGAAGGAATACATATTTTTGATGCTGAAAAATATTTGCAAATAAATTGCCACAGCCGACAGATATAGAGAAAGAGGGCAAGCGAGAGGGAAAGAGAAAGGCTCCCAAAAATGGCTAACAACGCAGTTGGCCCGGCTGTCAGTGACGTAAATCTATTTCAGTTGAGGGATTTCTACATCAAACATGCCGGACAGTTTTGCATTGCAATGCAGCAACAGCAGTTGCATGTTGGGGGTGTGACCGTCCACTGTGCGTATGAGTAATCTTCTTTCCTGCTTTCCTTGAACAATACATTTGTTTCACTTTTGATTAAAAATCGCAACCGAAAATTTATTTCATTTAATTTCTCACTGTTTTGCTTTGTTTTTCAGATTTTGTTTTTTAATCAACAAGCAAAAGTATTTGCATTTTAATTTGCTTTGGCAATAGATTGCCTCAAAAACAAGACAACACAAAACGAATCCAAGTGAACTTCCAAACAAGGCTGAACCAACAGTGAGGTTCAGATTTGTTTTGACTTTTTATAGCGTCTATCAAATTTAGTTGTGTGTCTTTTTATTGTGGAATTTGAGTTACAAGCGATCGGCTTGTTGTAGTTGATATTTTGGTGTCTGGTTCTGATTTTAAGTAAACGAATTTTATTTAGTTATGCGGCATTCGCCAGAACAATCCAATAGCCGGCATGCAACTAAATGCTTCGGGGAATTCTATAACCACCACCGAGCAGCACTTTGAGCGATGAGTTGGTCAAGGCCTTGCTGTTATTTCTCTCTTTTTTTTACTTCAATATAATTACAGCACAAATAACAATACTACTGAAAATAAATTGAGAGCTTTGTTGTTTGGGGTTGAGTTTTGTGTGGGTTTGAGGAAAATTGTGTGTAGGTTATTAAAAGATACTCTTTCAGTCTATGTAATCATGAAAATGCACATAAATAAATTGTGTATGGAATTTTGAATAGAACTTGAACGTTTATGAAAATGGATGAGAAGGAATAGAAGTTGTTGGACCTTTTCTTATATTTATTTTTAAATTTTTAAACTGGAGCATCCGTAGAGACTGTAATGAAGATAATCTGTGTCATGCTCAAATTTATGGAAAACAATTTGTAGCCCATTTATAATTGTTACACTTAAATGCCTTAGATCCCGATTTTAGTTTCATTAATCGACATGTCGCTTAATATTAGAATGATGCGCAGTTTCAATAAATTTCATTTTTTGTTGTCAAATTAAGAAGTTTCATCTTTACAACTTTCTGTTAATTCAATTATTAAAGCCAAGGCGTGTTTGAAACTTGTTTCCCCCTTTTTTCTGTACGCCCCAAATGCCTGTTGTTTTAGTGGCATTTGGCAGTAAGGAACAGCTTTTCAGCAACGTTGCCGCTCAGCAGTTGCCCGTCAAACTGAGCATTTTGTTTGCCATTCAGTACAGTGAAACAGGAGTGCAGGAAGGAGCTGGGCAGGCCTAAACATCGCGTCGCCTCGCTGATTTGCATGTGAGCCACAAGGGCAGGATAAAGGCAGGAGTTTGATATAAAGGGGCGAAACCTCAAAGTCGTCTGGCAGTCGTTCCCATCGTCGTTGTCGTCGTCGTGTTATGTGTGACATTTGTTGGTTTAGACGGCACTCCTGGCGACAAATATAAATGTTAGTTACGCTTTGCGAGTTCTGCTTGCCAAATTGCCTGTCAAGTCTTTCTGGCGACTGTCGGCAGAGGCCTGGCAGGGGACTGGTTATAAATATCTCAAGCCCCAGCAGTATGCAATTTGTCTGCCGCTGTGTCTCACTTCTCACAAGAACATTTCTGCTGGCCGCATTTTTGCCAGTCATTTTTGCACTTCATTTGCCGCTTCACAGTGTCGTCCATAGGATTCATTGACTGACGTCATGCCTCAAACTGTGGCACAACCGACTAGTGGCAATTGGCAGCTGTGTAGCCGGTTGTTGGCAACTTTAACTGCTTAACGCTTCGGGCTCTAATCGAATTGTCCGTCCCAGTCTGGACCCCCTTGTCTTGCCTTTTGTCTTCTGCCTCATTTATACGCACACCAATACATACATATTAAGCGTACACTATCTACAACCCACACAGATATTGTTATGGGACTATCGGGAGGACAGGGGTAAACTTGCGTGTCTGGCCATAAAATTGGCAGCGCCCAAGACCAAGGCCAGACCTTTGTCCATCTGAGGTTCTATATCCGATTTGGAGGTGCTCATTTTGTGGCATCCTTTGGGCATTGGCACTGATTTCTTTACATTTATTTTCGACTTTGGCTTATATGTATTGCTATATTTTGCTCTCTCTCTCTCTCTCTTTCTCGTTTTTATCCTGGCCTTTTGTGGTTTAGTAGAACTAATTTATTTCAAATAAGTTTATGTTAAAAAAAGCTGAAAACTTCAAAAATGTTTGACCATATGACCTGAATTCTGGCATTCAAAGAGTGACGTTGCACAACCTTTTTTTTGCCATCACTTGCCTCTTGCCACAATCGCATACAATTTGCTAATTTCAACCCACACAGAGTAGGGGTGGTCTAGGAATTCTGGCACTCACATAAATAGTAATTTTCCAAGTGCGTTTTGTGGGCTCAGGTAGGCGGGCACCGTTTTAGCTAAATTGCCGCCGTCCGGGCCACAAAGAGCAAAGCCGCTTAAGTCGCACCCAGCAACTGAGGGAGCGAGGACGGGAGCCAGCTGACGAAGGGAAAGGGAATGGGAATGACTGCAGCAAAATGTACGAAAACCCAAATGTAATGAAAACCGCAGTCGCCTACAACGACCAGAGCTGGTCAAGTCTATGAAGTTGAATTGACGGCACTGTGAAGCAAATAGTATACAACTTTTATTTCATAAAGTAAAAAAACTGCTAAACTTCACAAATGTCAGAAAAGTTTCAGTTTAATGGTTCTAACCATAGAGCAAGATTTTGATTTGAGAATTCTCTAAACTCAATTTAATTTTTCCCAAAAATATATTTCTTTTGTTATTATTTTTCAGTTAGCTTACATATTTTTGTACGCTGAATTGCAGCATGTGCAACACTTTGAAGCCTTTACAAGAACCTCCAAATTGAACTTATAATCTTCTCATATTTATATTGTGAATAACCATCAATTATTAACAAGCGGCTTTTAGACATATATTCATTTTTAAATTAACTTCTTGGTTTAAATTTGGGATACCTTATTAATACGAAGCTAAATTATATTACATATCATTTGTTTCAATGAATTTCAGTTTTCCAAATAGTTTATTTTTATTATTTATTACCTACACTTACAAGTTTTATTTATCATTGTTCGTCGTCTCATAGAAACTGGTACCACTGTTACACTGTTATCATGTCGATTTGAAAATATTCAAAAATATGGTAAAATTTTGACAGGTTGGCCAGACAGTGGAAACCGTAGGCGCGCGTGACTCCATCAGCCGCAATTGAATCGGCCGTTGGTTCAAAAATGCTTGCAAATTATTGCAAGCCAGAAAATTGATATTTTTACTCCCTTTTTTGATTAGTTTCATATTCAAGAGCGATGAAAAAGTTGCCTATTCCAACCGCAAATGGAATTTAAGAGCTTGCGGTCAATTAGATTGAGTTTACATGAGAGTAGAAACGTGATAGAAGTGCCCTCTATTTTTGGCATAAGGTAATAGACGTAGAGCATTTTTAACCAAATCTACTTGGTTCTAGTTTGAAGAAATTTGGATTCTTTCTGGTGCTGCTTCCGTCGCTTGTATCGCGGTGTACTGTAATTAAAGAACACATAAAGTAAATCTCCTGTATTTAGGCGTAAGACCAGGCACACTAAAGAGTTGGGTGAAGAAAAGGGTGGAACAATAAATTCAGCATCACACACAATCAAGTTCTAAAACGATATACTTACATAAAGTAGACAGTAACGATTGCAAACAAGTGATGAAGGTTTGTCAAAGTAACAAAAACATTTCCTAAACACCAAATCTCTGATACCAAATTTTGCGACAACAAAACCAATAATCGATTTAAACTTAAATACTTTTGGCTATTTAAAGCTATTTATAATAATATCACAACTGACGAAAATTTTGTTTTCTTTTTTCTAGAGCTACGGTAGTGCAATTCCAAGGACCACAACTTCATTCAATTATGTAATGACTTAGATAATACGAAAACGCCATCATTCGAATTGGAAACGAGTGCAATGTCGCTTGGGCAGCTGGAATGAGCATCATCTGTGACATCAATCGATGCCTGTCGTCAGCATCCGCATTGAGGAACTTGGGCTCTGTTAAAGTGCGTTACTTTGAAGCCTGAACTCTTTGCGTCATGCTACAACAACATACTCTGGCAATCGCAGCAATTCGGCAGCAAGTATCTTTTTGAAAAGTTGATAAATTTGAATCTAATATCTTTTATTTACATCCTGTGTACCATAGTTCCCGCTGCTTAGATTACAAGTCCTACACGCCTACTAGTGCTATGAAAAATGTGGAAGCTTTCTGGATCAACAGCGATGTTTTCTTATTCTATTTGAATTACATACACATTCATTTAAAAATGTTCAAAACACACAAAAACCTGTAGAGCTTTTTTTGATCATATCAAAAAAACTTAAGCAGATAATGAACTCTTTGAACAGTCATGTGCAAAAGTTGCGATAGGCTTACATTTTGTTAATTCAACATAATATGTTAAAAAGAACACTGTATATATTAAATTAAATATTATTAGATTTAAATGATTTTTTTTATTACTGTGTCTAATTTTAATGTCGTTTGTGCTTTCATTACTTTTAATTAATTTAATATTGTAATTTACTAGATTGTTAAAAAAAAAATAAAATGTTTACGAAATTTACCGAAATCAGTGCGTTAATGTCATGTGTTTTTTACTACTAAATCGAAATTTGAAAGTCATATGACGCAACCTGGGAAAGTAAAATGTCGCAAAGCCTGAATAGCATAGTAACTATCTATCAATAAGAAAAAACCGCCAAAAAGTATTGCGTGTAAATCCCAGATGTTTACAGAACAGAAATCTGCCTCATCCGTCAGGATTTAAATGATTATTCCAATTGAACAACAAGATACAGAAACATTAAAAGTATAGGATGAACTACAGCGGCCTTCTTTAGATAACCCTACCAACAAGCACAATACCGTACCGAATAGCTGAAGCACGTCTAAGATTGCTATAATTTTTTCGACACATTTATAAATATGTCGCTGGCACCAAGCGGAACTAGTTTTCATTTACTCAATACCGAATAAGAGGAAAGACATTTTCAACAGTTGAAGTCATTAAGCTGAAGATTGCAATTTTTTCCTTGATGAAACCAAAAAATAAAATTAAGAACAAAATAAAACTTGAAAAGAAATCCTACAACTATTTCGCATACTCGTAGAAATACTTCTTCACATCGTTCATTAAAAACTGACCAAGTGAACGAAATGACTGATCTAGTTCCCGACTTCAAAATTATCAATTGAACTTTTTCAGCAAATTGAACTAAAAATTCTAGTTCTTTTTCGGAAGTTCGGTTTACAGCCAATGGTTTTCAATTGGCCACTCACAAAACAAATGGAAATATTTTAAACTTAGATGAGTCATCAAAACAGAACGAGCAAGTATACTAAACAAGTTGAAATAAAAAGTCTTTTCAAAATGTAAGTACTTACATACATATGTATATGTACGTTTCATATTAGAAAGAGTAAAATTTAATTTTACGTCATTTTATAAGTAGCAGTGCCTCCAGTAGCGTTAATATTTGTACATGGCACGCAATAAGACTTAACCGAGTGGGAGTCCTGTCAATGCCTTCTGAAAATACAATTATAGGTATGTGCAAAATAAATACGAAATAAATAAATAAAATAAAAGCGTTGTGCACCTTTTGATAATGCAGTTGACGTCGCCGTCTTGCTACTTGACGTATTTTATACACAGAGACTTAAACTAACTGCATTTGTATTTCAATAATTAATTGTTATTGTTGCATGGCATATTATGTTTATTTTTTACAGGTGCACACACACACTCAATCCGACTTCTTCTCAAGAAAAGCACGGCCATAAAAACTCGTGATATGCATACACAATATATATACATAAGCAGTAACAAAGACGTTGAATTTTCTGGGGGTGACGTTAATTTATTTACTGCTACGCTTGCTCTCCTTCCCCCACTCTTTTACTTCCCATTCACTCTAGCCATAGAAATTCTATTACAAAACCGCAAGCAATGCGCGCTCTGCACTTTTGCACATTCATTGCATTTTATTTATTGTATGATTCAACAATTTACGTAAGTTCTGCGACGCGAATATGAAATTATCCTTTTGTGTGGTCAACCCAACCGACTCGACGTTGCCCTCGAGGAAGTTGGCAATAAGAACACGTACACACGCCTATAATGCATGCCTTAAAGCATTTTATTAATGCGATGCCAAAGTATCTGGCTGAGTTACTTTTTCGGCACTTGGCAAGTTGTCGCTTACTTAAATATGCATAGTTAATATGACCAGAGGATAGCTTTGAAAGAAGTAGCAGTGGTATTAAATAAAAGTTAGTTATTAAGCTACTATGACGGTATTTGTTTATCCTGTGTATATATGCTAGTCGCCTTTCGCACCCTTCGGGCTGCTTTCGTCACTAGCGCGGACTGCCGTCCGCAGTGACAATTTAAAACAGTGACTCGAGTTTCATATCAAAAGCTAAAGATAGACCAGAAAATTTATGTCAAATTAATGTAGATATTCAAACTTTTATTTCTTTGCCAAAACTGATATTGATGTTTTTTAAATTTATTGTGCAATCAAATGTTATTAGTTATTAGTTTTCTTAAAATAGTTGTGTTTTTCAAAAATTAAATTTTAATTCTCAAAATTTAATTGGCAATTAACTAATTATGTCATAAATAGTATAATAGTGCAATAAAGTTGAACTTTCTCAATTCGAATCACCATTATCCAAAGCAAAGGTTCGAGTTATGGGAGTTCATTCATTTAGTCAATTTGTTCTGTATTCAAATTTAATTCATTTCGATTAAATTATTTGTATATCCTTTGTGTATCCTCATGTCACAAATCGAGTTGTCTATTTGCCGATGTATTTTTAAATCTCTAATTTTAAAACTGAGAGTATAGTCATCATGGAACAGATATTGAGTAAGCAGGCAATTAGAAAGCTCTCTTTTCAGCACGGTCACATTTATACTCACACATAGTCGTATAACTTGAGTGCATATTAAAAACGTAATGGAGCAATTTGCTTCAAAATTGTCTACATGTACATACTGCCAAAACACTTTTAGGCTAAATGTGCAGCCAACACAAACGTGGAAATTTGCATAAGTGGCAAATGATATGCTCTGCAGAGTATTTGCGCATTTTTAAACTAAGTATCGATTTTAGCAGATAATCGATAAGTTGGATGAATAAATTTTTCCAAATTTAAAACCTTGGTGACGATCACAAAAATCTACAACTAAAGAAAAATATAGATTCGAATTTGAATACGAAATATTATTTCTTAATTATTTTCTACTTATTTCTATAAAACTATAGAAGACTTAAGAGCCTTAATGAAAATGAAAGTATTGATACAAAAAGAAAATAGTGGCAGTGGTGTCACAATTTGAGCTGAAAAATCAAAATGGCTGAATTTTGAGAAGAGCACTTACGTATGAAAAAGTAATCTCGAGCAGGAAATTAGTATTTAAATTGGTAAATATTCATACATAAACATACAAACACAAATATGTGCACACATACATGTGCCACAAAAAATGAAGGAAAATATTGAAATATAATATAGCATGCACTCAAATACAAGGCACTTAGGCACACTTTTTCACATAGACAAACTCGCTACATTTATTTTTGCCAAGGATCTGTTCAATCGATATGTAATTTTCAAGAATTTTGTGCTTATTGGCAACAGACCCACTGATGCACAGATACATAGGTTTACGGCCGCTTAAAAATCTAAAATGCAAAAATCGTTTATTTGCTCAACAGCCGTTAAAATATACAACCTGAAGGGCATTGGTGGAACAAGACTTTGGCTTTGGGAACGGGGTGATTCGTTCGGCCGCTGCAGGAAGTCAAACATGGCCATTTATTGCAGGTTTCAATTTCAGTTGATTACGTTGCATAGAGAGAGCAACCAACTTGCTACCTTCGATGCCACTGACGAAGAAATTGTTGTCGATATTTGAACGTGCAGTCGAGCGCAAAAAGGAACACAGACTGAGTCGACAGACCCCACGACATATGTAGAATTCACACACACACTTAAACTCACACATGTAGCAAGACATACAAAAATTATAAGAATATACGCTACGTGCAGTCAATAAATAAAACAGTTTTGTGTGGTCCTAGCAGGAGAAGTTGCAAGTAGCACACAAGTGTTGGCTCAAGCTTTACGAAGGGAACACGTTCGATTTAATACAAATGCTCTTAGGTGTAGGCCAGAGCCATGGGAAGAAACTGCTGGATGGGACTTATGCCAAGCGATGTTTTAGGTCTTCGTGCAAGAGCAGCAACAGCTGCTGATGCTTCTACTGATGCATCTGCCACTGCTGTGCCAACGAATAAAGTCATTACATTTGACTAGCTAGCAATTTATTAGAATTTTAAAAATTTCCCCTTAGCTGGTTATATAATTTAGTAGTTTAATAAAATATATGCTTCTTATTTTATTATTTATTTTTGATACCCAAAGCATCTTCAGCCTTGTTGACTGATGTGAAATTACTTTGATTTTTGTTCAAATAATTTAAAAAGTTGTTAGTTTAAATATTAGCTGTGGGGAGAAGTTAATTTGTTTTTTTGAATTATCCAAATTTCTTTTTTACTATAGTTATAGTTATAAAAGTTCACATGATTTGTTTTACACAAAACATTTACATATTTTCGAGGGTCACAAACAAGGATATGTGTATTTTGCCTGCTTGAACTTTTGTGCCTAGTCTATAAAATGCTACATTCCATTGCCAAATTCTGAATGGTTACAGTTAAGTTTATTACCAAGAACTAAGCTTACCTTTTGCGAATGGCAATGCAAAGTTGCTGCCATCTGAACAATGCGAATTGAAATGCTGACTTCCAACTGCTGCTGGCTGCTATTTTTCAACTCAAGAAACTCACACACACACACACTCACACCACGCACACACACAGGAGTGTCGTTGTGGAGTTGGAGGGGAACATTAAGTTTGGCATTAAATTCAAAATACGTGGAAAATGCGTATGGGAAATGCAACAGCTGCATGTTGTTTGATAAATAAATAGGAAGAGCACATACGTATGTATGCGTATATGTATGTAGAGTGACTCGCACACACACACACACACTCACACACAGATATACATACATATCGTACGCTATTCCCAACGCAATGATTTTTCGGCACAATCTGTTGTCATTGATATAAGCGATGTATGTGCACCAGAAAGAGAAACAAAGAGATGAAGAGAGGGAGAGAGAACGAGAGAGTTGTGTGTCGCAAAATGTACTTTACCATTTAAAGTTGGGGGTGCGACTATTCCACTGATTAGAGAGAAAATGATGCAAGATTTATGGCAACTGGCGATAGATAATTTAACTAACAAACTCTTACGCACACTCACACACACAGAGTAGCCACAAATTGTAACGACAGTGATAAATAAATGTTAACAATGTGCAAATTGTTTAAATTTGCCGCAGCAACAACAGCAAGCGGCAACAGCAGCAACAACAATGTGAGAAGTGTTTGTAACAAATGCAAATGCACATTTACAACCACAATTACAATTGCATTATCACACACGCACACACATGTACCCATACACATAAGTCCTTGCCTGCTAGCATGCGGCTTTTGTAAAACTGACGTACACACACATTCACATACTCTCACACATACATATGAGTGAAAAGTTGAACGTTAAGTTTTCAGGCAGCTTTTTCTGTTGTTGCTGCCGCTTCCAGAATTGTTATAACGGGTGTTATAATTGTTGTTGTTGCAGTTGTTGCCATTTCAGCCTGATTTGCTTGTTGTTGGTAATGTTGCTGTTTTGTCGCTTGTTAGTTTTGTAGCTGCAAATGCGAAGTAACCAAAAACTTTGTCTGGCAATTTGCTTAAAGCAGTTATTATATTTAACATTTCATTTTAATGAAATAAAGCTGAAACTTGTTTAATTACTTATAAATAAATAGATTAAATATAATTTTGTATGCTGCATATCAATAAGTTTAAATGTTAAAAATTAGAAGATACAGTTAAACTTCCATAGCTTGAACTTCTATAACTCGAATTTTACTCTAACTCGAGCTAAATGAGTGGCAGTAAAATTAATAAACTTAAGAAAAATAACTCTTTGAGTCGAATATCTACTTAATCCGAACCTTTTTTTTGGATAATGGTGATTCGAGCTAGGGAAGTTCGACTGTACTTACAAGTATATACTGTTTTTGGAACATGCAGATTTTTTAACATAATAAGAGCTTAAAAATGAATTCCTTATTTTTACATTCTACCTTCTGTATAAAAAGTACCGCAAAATTGTCATTTAAATTTTCCGCAAAAGAGGTTTCGTTAATTTTTTTTTTGGAGGTTTGCACAATCTTCCTTAATTACCAAACGGAGTTAAAGCTCGATCTGTCAACTAGCTTGTTTATGGCAGCTGTCCAATCAAGTCTACCTCAGTGTTGCTCTGCGAATTTTACCTGAATTTGTTCAAAAAAGAGTTTCGCGAACAGGTGGCCAAGACATGATTTCGCGTGGCCCAGACTTCTCGAATCGCATCATAACTGGTGATGAGACATGGGTCTCATTCAGGCTTACCTTTGGCAAACTTTAAGAAGGTTAAATTGCTCATAATTATACATTTAACTCATATATTTAAATTCTTGAGCTGCGCATAAATTGCTGGTGTTGTTGTTTTTTTTGTTTCGCTTGCATTGTTTGGCCTTTTTATTGCATGCTGAGCCTTCCTAGGTGTGCATTCATCCTGTCCTCCATTTGGGTTAATCCTTGACAAAATGTGCACAAAATAATTACAACGGTTTTTTGGTTGAGGCTGTTGGGCATTTAAATGGTTCTAATGCGGCGCTCATTTGTCGCCTCTCTGACTCTGCCCCACATTCCCATCATGGCATTCACAGCGTCATTTCACACATGCCACTTGGGGCAGGGCTCAGCAGGACTTTTGGCAGCTTACTTACTTGCCGCAGTTGGAGAAGAGCCTCTGTTTATTTGAAACGAAGTTTTTTGTTTGGTGCCAACTACAATAATTTTGTTGCATAATATCCTTTGACAGGATACACTTTCGCTAAGCCTCAAGCAGCACACAGCATGCTCGGAACGTCATCAAACAACATTAAATTGTTTTTGGCACACGCTTCATAGTCGTTTCTTGTTCTGTTCTCTAAACTGACTGCCAAGCAGTCGAATTCAAGTCGACTCGAGTGGAGCTCTTACTTCCACACATTATTTGCCCATTTGTATCCTCTATTTTGAATGACAAAAAGGGTTTATTAAGTAAGAGTATATTGAATTACATAAATTTTTGGTTGGCATTGCTTTAACCATAAAAAGTGCATACTACAATTAATCTAACCGAAGATAAGATAAGATTATTTAAATCAAAAAGTTGAGTTAGTTTTCTGAAAATCTGGCGACTTTTGACTATGAATATTAACCTTCGAATATTTCGTGTTTGTGTATATGCAAAAGGAAAAATTTTATTCAATTTGTGTACCCATTATTATTAGCTGTATTTTGCATCACGGTTTTACCATTGGTAAATATAAAAACTGCAGGGTATTGTTTAGTTTGTAATCTTGGTCTAATTTTTTCGCTCATTCTTTCTTGTTTCGCTATTGTTCTGTTTTGTTTCGAAGCTGCCCAATAAACAACATTTATGCATGTTTACAATTTAATATGTTGCGCGCACATGTGTAGAAAACAATTTGTGCCTGCCTGACTGCCTCCTTGGCTTGTTCGGATGGTTTGGTTGTTTGGCCGGTTGCCTGCGAGGCATAGCAAAAAGCGGCAACGATGTCCTGGCGTAGGATAATAGCTTTGGCGGCTGCTAAAATTGTTGCTTATTGTTGGAAGTGCGCCAGGAGCTTTTCTTGCTCTTGTTGTAACTGCTGTTACTGCTGTTGCTCCGTTTTGTTGTTGATGGAAGTTGTTGTTGTTTATGTTTTTGTTGGATTGGCCGCAATTGCAAGCCGCTTGCGGCAAGGACATGCGGCCAGGACATTGGCATCGCGTGCATGTTTATCATTTTAATGAAGCAGCCGCCTCGCAATTCTCACATTCTCGGGCTTATAATGCGTGTGCTACGTTTCTTTATCATTTAATGAGCTGTAATCACTTTTAATTACCCCGAATGTTGGTGATGTGTCCTTAAAGAACACGAGTTGCAAGGCCAATGCTGATTTAAGAGCCTGCAATGTTGCACAATACTTTACTTTTTATTCCATTTACAGTCTCACTTCTTCTTAGCTGCCTTTGTGAGTGCAAACGTGCGTTTATAATGGATTTATCTGTGTTTGCCTTTGCTTGCGCTCTTAAGAGGAATATTCAGCGGGCTGCTGAGACCATCTAGGACTGATACTTCATAGGCCATCGTGCTTTGCATACTAAAGAATAAACTTTTCTGGCGTCTTCCTTTCCTTTCGGCCTGATCTGTGGGTATTGCAACTTGCCACAAACTTTGTATGCATTAAACTCACTCTTTCTCTCTCACTTTTGAATAGACGTTTCCTTAGTCTGCTTTAATTACGGACCAAAGCTATTAACTCTGCGAAATTCTTTCATAAGAAGAGAACTCAAAGCGCTTTAATTTCTCTCTTTTTCTAAATTATTGGGCATTTAATTGCTGCTTATTGATTTCAATTGATTAATACATACACACAAAACAATTGAACAAATTGATTTTCGAAGTCTATTACAAGAACTGTTCCATGTGCCATCTGTAAGATTTACTAATTTATAAATATGCAAAGGGATTCCTTAATTAAAATAATGTGAATAGAAAAATATTTTCAATAAGAAAAACAATTCAGCGCCTAAATTTACGCCAGAATGTTTTGCAAAATTTGTTATCATTTTACTTGAGTAATGTCTTGGGCTAATTAATTACCAGGTAGCAGCTGAACAGCTAAAGGTCTGTCCTCTGTCTCTGAAAAGAGCCTAGGCATTTAACTTAAGCACAACTTTTGGCATTGTGGAGAAGCTGCGGGTGAGACGGGGTCGCACCTTGGTGCCATTGCGGGTTGGATGGGAGAAGGGGTGGGACATTTGCGCTTAACTAAGCTGCTGGTAAATAATTCATTAATTTTCGCTTATGATTGTAATCCGCTTCTGCACGGACCACAACCAAGGAGAAGCTGACGGCGTCGACGTTCAAATCCTTTTCCTATTTGCACAAGTGCACGAAACTTTAGTTAAACATAGCGGCAACGCCATCGGCTTTTTAAGTGGGAGAACATCAAGAGGGAGAAGTGGAGGGGTGCTGGGTGTGTGTGTGTGATATGCCCGGCGTGGCTGCCTAGTTGGCGGTTGCTCTGTGATTCGGGCTCCTAGAACATTTATAATTTAAAATTGCAAGTATTGTTTACTTTTCTCCTTGTTCTCCTTCGATGTGTGTATTTGTGTGTGGGGGCAACTTTTGTTTTCAGTCGAAAAGTCGAAGCGACTAAATACAAACTGAGCAGCGAACGGTACAGCCAAAAAAGCAAGTTGCCTGTTCCAAAAGTGAGCATCACCCACAACGATAGCCAGATGCGACTATCTGTCTATCTCTTTCCTTCGACAAATCTATCCTTTTATATTTCTGTGTGGCTTTCAAGGTCAAAAGTTTGGCTCAACTTTTAAGCCTAAGCGGACATGCAAATATGTCTAGCATACACACAAGGAACCCCGTCACAAACGCTTTGCAGGATATACACTCTCAGCTACATGTTACACGTCTGCGTTGAGCATTGGAGCAAGTGCTAAAGTGCAGGAAGAATTTTTAAGAGCTTATAAAAGTCGCATCATCATTTATTGCCTGGGTATATTAATGCACATGATTTGTAATTATTTATTATAGTTTAATATTAATATTAATATTAATAAGTTTATAGTTAATTAATAAGTTTAATATTAATAATAATATTAATATTTCTTTTGCGTAAAAGTTCAGAACTGACGAGATTTTGATTTTAATATTCTTGTAGAAATTTATCTATTTCTCTATGTACTTCAACTGGTGTTACTGCTCAAATTTTGTTTTAACCTTTACTGCAATATCATTAGTTACCATATAGATCATTACAAATAAGCTATTGGGTTAATTTAGTTTAACAGGTGATTTCAGAGCCAAATGCATTGTTCTGTTAAATGTAATAAAAGTATTTTTCCACAGCATTTTCGAGGCTTACAGTCCAGACCCAACGGAAAAAAAATTCATATTTGAATACACGTTGCAGTGGAAAGTGAACTTCACTCACATAAAAATAAAACAAAGCAATCGCATAATTTTTATATTTAATTATTCATTGGACTGTTTTTAATTTGCCGTATGAATTCATGAATCTATAAATGAAAATATCGTTCAATAAGAAAAGTGCATTAAGATTTTCTCTCGTGGAGCTGCTAATTGAATATTGCTCAAAGCAACGCGAAGTTTATTTTTTGGATTTATTGGTATTGTTCGATTCGTTGGGATCCTGTAAACGACACATGAAGTACTCTCTCTCTTTTTCGGGGCGTGGAATCACAAAAATATTTTGACTGCCCCTCCTACAAAACTGAACTCGACCACCAAAAAAATATGTAAGGCCCACAAAGAAAACGGAGACGATCGTCTACTAAAGTTGTTCTGTATGGCATATTTGCATTTGTTTTAATGCCAGGACTCGTAGACTAGATACTTTCCCCGGACTCGACAAGGATCCAGAGCCATTCCCGGGACTATGGAATAGTAGGAGCCGTAGTTGAACTCGTTGGCCGCTAAGCCTAAATTCGACATGCAACCTACTGGCCCCCGGGTGTGGTCTACGCCCACATAACTTTCCCTCCTTTAATCGCCTCCTCCAGTGGCATTTACTCCATCCAGAGTGAACAACGTGAGCAGGAACACAACGGAGGCTGCTTATGCTCCATTGCCGATGCTGTGTGGCTGCATCGGCGTAAAACTTGGCACTTGGCCAACGGAATTTGCTGGCATAAAGTACAAAATATTCAAACTCCCCCCTGACTGTCTTCCTCGTCCGGCTCCGAGTTCTGAGCTTGGGCACAATTTGAGGCTTATTTCTGTTTGGTTGACACTCGGCGCAAAAATTTGTCGTAAGTGCAATTCGTTGTGGCGTCAGTGACGTCGACTTCGACTTCGACTGCGACGTTGGCATTGGAATAGACTCAGTTACAATTGATTTCCCCTAAGTTATACTATAGATTTTTGCCTTTAACCGCCGCCAGATTCAATGATACATACAAAAGTATGAATTTCAAATATTCTGGAAATGATTTCGTCCTGATTTCTGGTTCGCTTTATTACATGACATAAAAGTGTTGTTATAACAATTACAAATTCAAAGTTTCCCTATTGTTTTTATTTGTAAAAAAGTTTTCTATTTAATTAAATAAAGATTAGCGGAAATTTAAAAAAATATAAATCTGTATTGAATTCCTGACAGAGACTTTTATTTATAATAAAAATCCTAATAAATTAAAAAAAAAATTTAAGGTGAAATTGATTTTCAGAACACTTTTGCGACTTTTGAAGCAGGCAGCTTGAAATATGCAAAATAATGTCATAATTAAGGATTTATATGAAAAAGTTGCACCATAACACACTCTAAGCACTTGCAACTTGAACTCTGGCAAGTCTGAACTTGTGAGTGTGTGTGAATAAAAGAGAGAAGGAAGAGTGAGAGACAGAGAGAGACTGTGTACTGTGGAGCACTTCATAATCAGCCATACTACATACTACAGTTTCTTGTAGCACGCATATCAATCTCTTCTTAGTGGTGAACAGACAAAGGCTTGTTGGAAAAAGTTTTGCAAACTGCTCGCGCAATCGCGGAAATGACACTGTGGGCATGAATACTAATTTCTAATTTCGCAGCTGGCGTCGAAAACACATTAAGTTGGGTAAAGGACGACTTGCAGTAAACTAAGCCAAGAATTTGTGCTGCGTTGAGCATATTTTGCGGTTGGTAACTGGGTTTGGTCAGGAACAGAGTGGAGACTCTGCATCTGGACATTTTCTAGATGTGGGGCAGGGGGTGGTGCTACCATATTTATCTCAACTACAGACACAAGTTATGCGTTTGCATATCCGTCACCCAAATGGTGCAAGTTCACTAAAATTTACCCTAGGAACTATGAAACTATGAATTCTACATAAGATATATCAGACTTTACTCAATTAAAACTTCTTAAATTAAATTATAATTTGATTTAACTATATTTAGGATTATCATTTGTGAAATACGTTATTTTATGTATTTTGCATTCTGATCACAGTTTTTCTTAGACATACATACCTGATAAGATTTTCAATATACCCATAATTTGCTATTTTGTTTCGCCCTTGGCAACTCTATCCTCGGTTCCATCCATTCCGGGTATCTGTACAATTTTTGATATCGTAAGTTGCATCTAAAGCACTTACCACAATGTTGTTGTGGTTTCTCTCAGCAACATCTTCTAGTCCAGATAGTTTCACTGCACGTTGTGGCACATGCTGGTGGTGATGATGACACCAAGATAATGATAATACTGATGATGATGATTCAGATAATGATAGCCCCAAGTCCGTGGCATGACCAGAAAACTTTTGCGACTTGGACTTGAGCTCATTAGCGTTAATTGCGCTGACAGCGCTCGTCGGGTTAATAAACAAACTAAATGGCCCAACAGGCTGCCAATTGGCCAAAGTTGCAGATGCATTTGGAGCAGGCGTCATAGATATAGCCAAGGACATTTGGCATGTGCATTTCCACTCTTGACATTTTTCTATACATCCACTATATATACTTGTCTGAATTCCAACGAGTTGACATTTGCACACTCTCTGCCACTCAGATGTGCAATCCCTGTATCTCCCTTCCCCACTCTGCAACATGCAGCCCTCGTCTACTGTTTGCTCACCAAAAATGAGAATAAATAAAAGAGCGACCTTAACAGAGATGGAGAGAGAAAGAGAGAATACAGTTTTGTTTACGTCGCTGTCTGTCTTTCTGTCCATCGTCGGGATTGGCTGTCATGACATTTGTGCTTCCGTCTGTCTGAATCTGATGCCCATCCATGTTTAGTCTAAATAACTCAGCGAAATGAAAAGTTCGCATTTGTCACTATTAAAACGGATACTGGGAACTGTTCCCTGGGTATTTTACCCGTCGTTGATGTTATTGTTATGGTTGCCACTGTTGTTGTCGTTGTTTATGCTGTTCATAAATGTAAAAGTGCCAAGAATCCAGTGACGAGCTTTAGGATAGATAGAAAGCATCCATACAGACAGTCGGGAAATTTTATAATGAGACGCATTTTGAAAAGCAAGATTGAAAGCAGTTAACATTGAACTTTGTTTTGTTTGCGTTTGTTTTTAGTTGTCCAATTTGACTGCTGAAAAGTTTGCTTATTATTGTAAGAATAATGGAATTCTTATTGCAACAACAAATAGAGAGTTAGAAAAAAAAATTGGTGAGATTCGCTTTTACTAGATTGTGAACAATCTTGAATAAGTATAATTTCTTATGGTAATTCCTTACATTTCACTCTACCTGTTTGATTTGCAGGATATTGATGCTCTGCTGAAGCCTGGTTAGCCGAAATCACATTGCCAGGGCATTACAATCAATTATGCATTTGGCTGAATCGTCACTTATGTGTGCGGAGTTGCTTCTCTGGTTGACTCGAACCAATCTGAGTCGCACAACGAGGCATTCAGGCTTAAAGTTATCCTGACTGCCTTTGCCTGTGTCCTGCTCTCAGTTCTCCGTCCTCAGTCACAGGCCCAGACTCTGTTTCTGTCAGGCTGATGTTCATGTGAATTGAATTGATTTTCAAGTGGTCTATGCTATTAGTTGTAATTGATTCTTGAAATAATTTATTTCATGGCTTTCTGTCGCCGTCTTTTAGTCTGGCTTTATTCTGGCAGGACGTGTAAGTTTTGCAAATTGCATATAAAATACCTTCCATTTAATGGCTTAAATTAATTAGAGACACTTCCCCAATTTCCTTGTGACTCAATTTAAAGCTCTGACAGCTGCCACAATTATACTGGCTGTCAATTACAAATAATTCAGGAATACGCTTTGCAGACAGAATGATGCATTTATAAAAGACTTAACCGTATCCGTATTCTCACTCATTTCCACTGCATTCATTTAGTTGATAGAACTGGAACTAAAGATGGTAACAGTATACACGACACGGGCCAATATAACTAAGTATTTTTAGAGTAATTAACAAATTTGTCCTATAATTGTAGCGATTGTTGATTGTTGTCGATAACTTTAATATTCTCAGTTTCATTTAGGAAAGCTTGTTTATAAACACCATTTTATGAGTTCGATTCATGTACAGACAACTTACTGTGTACTCGTTTGTAATGTGCAACGAACTTTTCTTTATTCTGAAACTATGGTGGCATTTATAGAATTTTAATTTAGTACCCAATACATCTAATTAAAAAGAAAATGATGGAAAATAGTCAGTAGAACTGAATTGTACAAGCTGAAGGCGTAACTTTATTATCGTTATTTTGTGATTTCGTCCACGTCAATTCCTTGAGAGATTACTGTACTGTATGCCCATCTCTAATTGAAACGGTTTTTAGCATCTTTTGGATACTGCTGCCACATTCGCTCATTGCTAATTCCACGAAATCGAAGCATCATAAAACCTTGATGCTGCACTTTGGCCTCCATCCAACCATCAATCTCGATCTACTTTCGCTCTATCATTCGGTTGCATTTTGTTAGCATATTTTCAAGTTTTTCACGCCACTTGCAACCACTTTGTGCCCATTTCGGTGGCACAACAGGAGCAGCTGCATCAGCGAATACCAAACACTCAGTTCCATTTCGTTCCGTTTGGGCTGCAATTTATTTATGAGCCTGTTGTGTTCATGAATATTTTGTACGTTGCTACTGCCTCCTGGTAGTTGGTGGCACCTGCACGGGCTTTTGGTTGCCGCGGTGCACTTAAAACTTGTTTGATTTACAAAATGACGGCATCGTCGCCATTGTCACTGCTTAGGCGCTCCTTTCATAGTATTCCAATTCTGTTCAGAGTGCGAATCACTGTCGTTGCGTTGTGTAACTTTTTTTTTTTTTCTTTCTCGACAAGATGAAAATTTATTAGAAGTTGACAAAATGGTGCTAGCGAGCAGTGTACGTGATTTGGAGCATTGATGGAGCAGTCTGTTGGGTGAGAGGTGTGTTGCGTAGGTGTGGAAAATAAAAGATTGAGGACTGTGAGCACATTGAAGCTAGATGAAAACACAGTCAGAAGCAAGCGTTGCGTTCTTAAAACAACACTTTAGTTTTATGTAATAAAGTGCAATGAGTGCTTTTAAGTATTTATTCGCCATAAAACAAAACGTCTTAAATAATGTAGTGGAGTGAATTTTTTAAATAAAGAAGTGCAAAAATGAACTGCAAAACATTTCATAGAATTTATATTCATCTATATACATATATATAAAACTCTTTGTCCTGACTGACTGACTCACTGAGAATCAACGTGCAGCCCAAACGGTAAGAGATAGAGAGCTGAAATTCTTACACAACATAGGTGAGATAATTTCATCGTGCAATAAGACGGCGTTTTGCGAAATTCGACCTGTAAGTGGGTTAAATCGGGGTCAAAGGTCACGGAATTGCTTAGTATGAAAAACTTTTTTGTTTCTGAAGATATCTGAACGAAACTCACAGATTGTATGTTTTGGACTGTCCTTTACATTCTGACCAAATTTGGTCAAAGTCCGATGACTATATAATATAGCTGCCATAGGAACAATCGGATGCAAAATAACCTTTAGTATGAAAAACTTTTTTGTTTCTCAAGATATCTGAACCAAACTCACAGATTGTATGTTTTGGACTGTCCTTTACATCCTGACCAAATTTGGTCAAAGTCGGATGACTATATCATATAGCTGCCATAGGAACAATCGAATGCAAAATAACCTTTAGTATGAAAAACTTTTTTGTTTCTCAAGATATCTGAACCAAACTCACAGATTGTATGTTTTGGACTGTCCTTTACATCCTGACCAAATTTGGTCAAAGTCGGATGACTATATCATATAGCTGCCATTGGAACAATCGGATGCAAAATAACCTTTAGTATGAAAAACTTTTTCGTTTCTTAAGATATCTCTACCAAACTCACAGATTGTATGTTTGGGACTGTTTCTTACATCCTGACTGACTATATGACTATGCAAATTATTTTTTTAGAACCAAAAATTCTGTTGTTGTATGAGATATCCTAACAGAACTCATAGATTAGCTCTTCTTGCTAAATTTTGACATTTTCCCCAAATTTAGCTTTTTTCCGCCAAATTTAGCTTTTTCCCGCCAAATTTAGCCTTTTCCCGCTAAATTTGGATTTTTCCAGCTGAATCGATAAATCGGTCTTTAACCTAAGTCCAATTACCGGGGAAAAACATTAAAACACTAAAGTTAAATATTTGCGTTTTTCGTCAAAAAATGCTATATTATATAAATTTGTTAAACCGGACTACTTAAGATGTTCTTTTTAATTTTGCAAGCGCAGCGAGCAGTATTAATTTGTTAAACCGGACAACAAAAGAAAATCTTTTCAATTTTGCGAGCGAAGCGAGCGGGGGTTGGCGAGCGAAGCGAGCAGGGGGCGGAGCCCCCTAGTTATTTATAAAATGATCTAAGAAGTCAACTATTTTTCCAATATGTTTTATTTTTTCGTTGGATATAAGGAGAAGTGCAAAAACCATTAGTAAGCATATAGCATCTAATATGTGCTTCAAGATAATAATCGAAGGTTAATGAGAGTTTTGCATAACACAGATCTCTATCTACGAAAAACCCCACCTAAGAAGCCATTAAAAACATGCCAACTTAATTAACAGCTAATAATAAACAAGAACGTCAAATTGCCCACAAGAAAAGAAAAAGCAAAAAGCATAAACATGAGTATACACAAAGAGATAATAAAACTGCAAATGCCGAAAGGCAAAACGCAAAAACAGAAAAAGAAGACAAATAAGAAGGAGAATTAAGGGAAAGAATTCAGTGCTACATATTGTTGGCCTGTCAGGACACATCAATTTTGTAACAAGAATGGACAGGACAATCGGGAAAGTCGAGTTGACTCGAGCTGAGCAGGCAAGAAAATTATCTGGCTAAATGCCAAAAAATTATGCACACACACACACACTCAGAAATAGAGAACCACACATAGGCAGAAACAGAACAGGCCAACGTAGCAGGACACGCTCTATTCACGTTTCGCCTGAGCGGCTCACGAAGGACACTCACACACAAAATAACCACAATTAGGATAAGCGACGTTAAAGTGCCGACGGCGTTTAGAAGAAAAAAATTAAAATAAGAACGAAAAACAGAACATTTTAGCTGAAAAACAGAAAACAGCTAGCGCTATGCTGCCGCTGCAGGGCAGCCCTGAAAACTGTGCAGCCCACTTTTATGGGCGGGAAGTGAACTTGCACAGCCCCACATGGAAAAGAGACAAAATTAACAGTAAGCTACAACACTAAACGTGCAAACGCCAACAATTTTGTGGACTAGGGATGCACAAACATGACATAAAATTATTTGGTTAATTAAAATGCTAACATACCATCTGCTTGATTTGACAAGCTAAGTAATAATTTTGAACACCATTTACTCAAATTTTTCACACTTAACAATTTACTCTAGTTTCTATAAAAATCACTGCGGACGGCAGTCCGCGCTAGTGACGAAAGCAGCACGAAGGGTGCGAAGGCGACTAGCATATATACACAGGAAGAATGGAAAATTTGCTATGACTGTCCGATCAGGTCGAGTTATATACCGATCGAAAGGTATCAATTAAACTTACAAATGTGCATACTAAGACTTTTGGAAACTCACCTGGTTCGTGAGATAAACAGGTGTTAGTGGAAGGGGAAAAATTTAAGTTATTGGAGCAACTGGAGCCATTGGAGCCTTTTTGAAATTTATTTTAATTTTTTACTGTTCTTATCAAAAATACGCGTCGAATGACACCTCGATCATCAAAATCCGACCACTGGTTAAAAAGATAATTAATTTTGAAATTTTTGGTGCCCTTCTCAAAACGAGATGAAAAGTCAGTCTGTCTGTTTGTTTGTTTGTTTGTTTGTTTGTTTGTTTGTTTGGATCAAATCGTTGATTTAGCTTAAAAGTTTGAATGAGGACTTGTTCCCGATCAAAAATCTAGTAACGTTTGTTCTACGACTTTTTCGAAAAAACGCTAGTTTAGCGGGAAATCGCTAAAAACCGCTAAAATTAAAACCCCTCTAGCATCAAAACTATAGAAGCTACAGATGTGGTTTATATATCGTTGGAAAGGTATTTTGAAGGGCTTTTAAGCATAGCTATAAGCTTTTTTTCTAAAGAACACAGGTAAAAAGCTACAGGTGAAATAAGGTTTTTTTTTACACTATTTTTCGATTTAGGAAAAATCTGTGCTTTAAATCACTTTTTAATATATTATATGTTGTAGACAATTCAATTCCGCGTTTTTTGACATATAAAACATATCTCTCGAAATTCGTTTGGGCAAGATATTACCTATCAACTGAATATACCTTTTACCTTTACACTTCTGCATGTACATATGGGCATTTCCACAGAAAGGTCCACCGCGGCCAAAAACGTAAAATTTATCAAAAACTCACATCTTATGAAATTTGCTTCCAAAAATGTATTCAAGTTATTTATTTAAGCAATATACACTAGAAGAAATTCAATAGGATGAACTTAGAGATTCTACATTGGAATAAATTAAATTTTTCTTTATTTTTGCCCATTTTTCTGAAAATTTACTTTCAAAATGGACCGCTTGTATATTAACGATTTCACTAAGTAGGACAGTAAGATTGTAACATAAACCATTTTAATTTAAAGAAATATATTGAAAGTTTAATTTAATAAAGTATTTCGAGCTGTTTTCGAAATATAATTTAAAATAGAGAAACACAAGGGCGTCGGCAGACGGGGGCAGGGGGGGCCGTTGCCCCCCCCCCCTACACTCATAATTTTGCACTATTCAGCTTCTGAAATCCACCCAGAGTAGTTATTTTGTCTTGAAAAAAATATTTTGGCCCCCCCCTCATTGAAAAGCTGCCGACGCCCTTGGAGAAACAGAAACAACATAAAAATAGTGATGGTAAAAAATGTCCCGTGCGCGATGTCCCGTGCGAATTTACGTCAAATTGAATTAAAAAAAAAAGTGCAAGTCATATTTGAAAAAAATCATAACCATTTTTAAGAGACATCAATGCACAAGAGTTAAAAATAAGTTGCATTAAAATATTGCCTCTGGATTCGCTGAAATTGGCGTTTGAATTGGTAGACCTCACAAGTCACTTCCGTTTTGTGTCCCGTGCGAATCACTTGAATTTTTCTATTATCTTCAAAATGAAAAATTACCCAAAATCAATCTTTGCACCAATGAAAGAGCTAATCAAATGCTATATGTTAAGCCCTTCATCAGAAAAAAAAACCGTTTCCTTTTTACCGTTTTTTTACTTTGAATGTGTACGAATGTCCCGTGCGCGAGTATGGAAATGCCCATATGCAGTATGTACACTGCTTGCAGCGCATTGCGGAAATAAACTGCTTGCAAGTGGTGAATTCTTTTTGCGGCAGAAAAACCATATTATAATTGCGATTAGAGTAATATCGGTATATATTTAGGGTTACTATTCATGATTTAGTCGAATATTAGTCGATATTACCTCTTAATGAATATATACATTTTACTTAGAATTGGAATAGGACAGCAGCAGCAAAGTGTCATAGCAGCATGTGTGTTTGTAAAGGGAACCAGTGTTGTCAGACAGTTCGTTCTAGCTTGTACAAACAAGAAGCACCTTTTAACAAGGTTATACTCTAAAAATTTATTGCGATTTAAAAATTTCTGATGTCTTATTCAAAAATTACTGATATCTTATAAAAAAAACCTCTTTACGAGGTGAAAGTCTAGTGACGAAAACAGTTTTATGCCCCAAAATTTCTGATATCCAATTTTGTGACGAATAACATTAAGTTTTACATATAAATTATTTTAAAAAAAATTTTGCATTCGGCACTGCGCAGAACAGTGAGTGTTATTTGATATAAAGAATTGGGACATTTTAGCGCAATGTGCCGAATGCAAAATTTTTTTTAAAAAAATTTAATTGTAAAACTTAATGTTATTCGTCACAAAATTGGATATTAGAAATTTTGGGGCATAAAACTGTTTTCGTCACTAGACTTTCACCTCGTAAAGAGGTTTTTTTTATAAGATTAAATTGTTAGCAGAGAGCAGCATTTTTAGTCCAATCCATATTTCTCAACTGATTTAAAAAGTATTTAAAAATTGTTTGCATATGAACTAAGAAATTGCCATCCCTGGCAGTTTGGTCTGCTAACTGCAACTAACTCAACCAACTCATAGACTGACTAACTGTCTCTGGCCCTCTGTCTAGAGCTGTCTCTCTGCTGGCCCTTTTGGGCCTATTAGCCTTAATGGGACTTTTGCATGCTTCACTACAACAACTCGCCTGCTTGGCTGCTGACTGCCTCTTACTAGTATTTCGTTTATTTTTTTAAGCTTGCCATTGCCTCGGCATTTTTTGCACGTCTTTACAGTTTTCAATTATTTATGGTTTGTGGACGCGATTGCATTAAAATTGCCTAAATATTACCAAGGCAAAAGGCTTGTGTTAGGTATCCTGTGCCTGGCATCCTGCCTAACCAGGCAGATAACCAAATTGCCGTGCAAAATATGGCAACTAGCAAAGCTGCATTTGACCCAGCATATGAGTCAATCTCCTATATATCTCCGCCCTTCCCTCAATTCTCCACAATTTCCTCTGCCACGAGCTAGCTACTGTTTATGTAAAACAGCTTAACAAGCGCCCAAAATTGCTTTATTTTCGGAGCAGCTCAAAGCGATTGAGTGCTGGCTTTGCTTTCTGGGTTGTTTGGTCAATTGCCGGCAGCTGAAAAGTGAGAACGTTGGACATAATGACTAAATTATAATGTAAATATTGTTTGAACATTAACCAAGTTTCTTTATTGGGCTCACAGTTTTGGTCTGACAGATCCTTTGCAGAGCTGCTACACTGAAATTTATCAATTGAAAAGATAATAAGGTCTTTAAGCGGTTAAGTTTTTCAGTTTAACGAAGAACGCCATATTCTTTTTGGTGTATTTGTAGTCTGTTCAACATAAATTGTCAATTGGTTTTACGTTGAGTCTTATCTTAAATGATTAAATATTTTTTTTATATTTATATATTTATATTTTGTGAAATTCAGTGATTAAATAATAAAGTATGTCATTCTGTTTGGCGATATGTCCAGCAGCAATGTCCTGTGACAATCATTTATGTGTTTGCATTGTTTTAACTTTGCTATTATTGTGTATTTGATGTTATTGTTGCGGTTTATTCTTGATTTTTATCAGCCACAAGTAATGCGCATGACAGCTATTGCCAGACACCAATATTAGCTATCAGATGTTGGGCAGCCGACCAGCACTCACGCTGATAGCTGGCCACGTTTCTGCTTTTTGTGCAACATGTTTGAAGGACCTTTTGAATACCCTTGCAGAGAGTATTGCTATTTGGTAACTAAATGTTTCCATTTCCGGACAGATCCTGATCCGATTTTAAGCTAGTCTTTTAATTTTGAAGAACTCTTTCAAATTGAAGACAAGACGCTCCGAAGATAGTTCCACAGTAAATGACAGTTTATTACAAGCTCGTAACAAAAACGGATTGTGTCCAGTCAAAAGGCGAACTTATAGCTGTTATCAGTTGTCCTTATTTCTCCCCCATAAAATACTATTTTTGCTGTTGTCTGCCAAGTGATATAAAATTTACTTTCAGATATTAGAAAATTTATGACTTGCTTATCTAGGGGCAACAATTTTGGTACTATTTATGTTTCAATTTACTTTACAATGATCGGAAAGTTAGTAGAAGTATGACTCTAAGGGCCGTTTTTTCAATGTACTTATAAATTATAAGTAACAAATTTGAAATTAATTTCTACATATTTTTAGTAAAATTTTCTTTTCAATAATTATCAAATACCTTATTTAGGCATTGAAAAAACGGGCCTATGTATGACACATACAAGCCTGTTCCGGTTTTCACTTTCGGTAAGATTTTGCGGAAGTGAATTTCTTTAACCTGCTCAAATATCATTTCGGCGAAGTTCAACGGATTTATTACACTTTGAGCTGATATGCTTAATTAAGTCAGCTAAAGTGAAAACGAGAAATTTTAAATACTTAGCCTAAATGGAAAGTGAATAAATGCTTTTCCCTAAATGCTATAAAATAAAAAGTGAAAACCGGAACAAGGCTGATTAGTTGATTGAATCAATCGGTGGCTATATCCTAATGCGGACTCGTATTTATAGTAAATAGCAAATGGACACAAACAAAATTAAAAAAAGATTTTTCTGAAGTTTCTTTTATACTCTCGTATCAACATGGCAACTGAGAATTTTGCTTTTGTTTTGATTCTGTGCTTCTGGGACACTTGTGGTGCTAATGCACTACCCGGAACGGGCGTATGGCGCGTATACGTAATGCAACATTATTTTTTTTTTTTTTTGTGTTTGCATTTGCATAGCACCAGTAGCACACATAGAAGAAGAGCGAGAGATTGAGAGTGGTACAAGAGCAGCAGGAAGCAGAAAGTGCTGAGCAACGTGTGGCGAGCACCATTTTATTTTCGCCTGCTTTTGAGGGGTTAAATAGTCCTTTTTAAAAAATTATAAAAAGTATTAGCGGAGATATTTTTTAAACATTTTTTACAATCACTCTTAGAATTTTTTGAAGGGTTTTTTTCCACCAAAACATTTTTTGCAAAAAATCGGGGAAAAAAGTTGAAAAAGTACACTTTTACAACAATTTTAAATTTTTAATGGGTAATCAATGGGTTATGGAAAGTTTGGCATAATTCAAACGGAATTTAAACGACCTTTCCAATTATATTTTTATTTACTCTGAAGACTTGCCTAACATAGCTCTTAAAGTAAAACAAGGATTCAGGAATATATTTTATTTTTAATGTTTTACTTTCTGACACTTGCTGTCATTTCGCATGTGACTGTGCGTGTGCTCGCGTTGTAGCTCGTTGGCAGTGTTGGCATTGTTTATACCACAACTTGCTTTTATTTTACATGCTCGTCACGTTTAACTTGTTATCCTGTGCGCTTATCTCAAAATGTCTTACTTTGCCTGTCTGCCTGACTCTGCCTGCTTTTACCTGCCCTGTGTCATTACCCGTGTTATTTGCTGTTTTCTCTCTCCCACTTTCATTTCCTCTCTATTTTTTTTTCGTGCTGCAAAAAAGGCAAAACGATGTGTTATGGCGTCACATGACATGTGCCATATATGTTTCTCATACGCCGTGCTGTCGGTCTGTATGGACATTGTTTTTTATCTTTGCTGCTTTAGCTCCTTTTTTTAAGAAGTGGCGAATCAAAGTAATCAGAGTGCCCAACAAGTAGTTACTACATACTCAGGTCAGAATTATGTCTACTAAATTTATTGTATCGATGCAAGACGGGAAAATTTACTTACCTATTCCTATGTGGATTATTTTTTACCAAGTATTTTTAAATAGTATTTTCAACCTCAAAAATTAATTTAGAGTTTGTTGAACCTTTGAATAAATTTGGATTTAAAGCTAAATGGGTTTATTGCAGTGGTGTCCAAAAGTATTAATAGATTCTATATATATAAAACTCTTTGTCTTGACTGAGAATCAACGTGTAGCCCAAACGGTAAAAGATAGAAAGCTGAAATTGACACAGCATAGTTAAGATAATTTCAATAAGACATCATAGTGGGTCAAATTCGGGGTCAAAGGTCAGGAAATTCCTTAGTATGAAAAACTTTTTTGTTTCTTAAGATATCTGTCCCTTACATTCTGACCAAATTTGGTCAAACTCGGATGACTATATCATATAGCTGCTAAACAGACCTTTAGAATCACAAACTCTGTTGTTGTATGAGATATTCTAACAAATCTAACAGATTTACTCTTATTTCTAATTTTTGACTTTTTCGTCAAATTTAGCTTTTTTTGCCAATATACTTTGTGTCTAATTCCATGATTAAGTCACATTACATGATAATAGAAATTAATTATTCTTGATAAGTTTCTTAATTACATTTATTAAAGTTCACTGGTAGAATGTCATTTACCAGTTTCTTAGGGTACTCAATTGTCGAGGTAATGTTTGTTGCGTGTAAAATTAAGTTACCTTCTTAGCGAAATTGTGGTTGCGTGTTTCTATTACCTGAATGAAAATTGTCGTTTTGGTAAATATTTCGCTGGTTTATCACTGCGGACGGCAGTCCGCGCTAGTGACGAAATCAGCACGAAGGGTGCGAAGGCGACTAGCATATATACACAGGAAGAATGGAAAATTTGCTATGACTGTCCGATCAGGTCGAGTTATATACCGATCGAAAGGTATTAACTTAACTTGCAAATGTGCATACTAAGACTTTTAGAAACTCACCTGGTTCGTGAGATAAACAGGTGTAAGTGGGAGGGGAAAAATTTAAATTATTGGAGCTAATGGGGCCGTTGGAGCCTTTTTGATTTTTTTTTAATTTTTTACTATTCTAATCAAAAATACGCGTCGAATGACACCTTGATCATCAAAATCCGATCACTGGTTCAGAAGATAATTAATTTTGAAATTTTTGGTTCCCCTTTCAAAACGAGATGAAAAGTCAGTCTGTCTGTTTGTTTGTTTGTTTGTCTGTTTGTTAGTATCAAATCGTAAATTTAGCTTAAAAGTTTGAATGAGGACTTGTTTCCGATCAAAAATCTAGAAACGTTTGTTCTACGACTTTTTCGAAAAAAAGCTAGTTTAGCGGGAAATCGGTAAAAACCGTTAAAATTATAGCTCCAATTATTGCATCCAAACGATATGAGCTACAGACGTGATCTATGTATTGTTGGAAAGGTATTTTAAAGGGCTTTTAGGCAAACCTTCAAACTTTTTTTCTAAAGTGCATAGGTAAAAATCAACAGGTGAAATAAGATATATTGTCGGAGATTTTGGCGGTTTTTGAGAAAACGCTGCCTACGATTTTTTTTAATTTGCAATATGTTTGAGCTTGTAAAATTTCGCGTTTTTTGATATGTCATTCATAAATTTATATTGATTGGTTTGGAAGATATAACCTATTAACTGAATATATACGTTTTACTTTGAATTGAAATAGGACAGCAGCAGCAAAGTGTCATAGCAGCCAGAGTTTGAGAGTGCTACTAGCTTTTGCGCTTGGCATGTGTGTTTTAAGGGAACCAGTGTTGGCAGACAGTTTGTTTTAGCTTGTACAAAAAATAAACAAAGTTGATAGAATGAAATTTCAAAATTTCTGATATCTTTTTCAAAAATTTCTGATATCTTATAAAAAAAACCTCTTTACTAGGTAAAAGTCTAGTGACGAAAACAGTTATATGCCCCAAAATTTCTGATATCCAATTTTGTGACGAATAATATTAAGTTAGACATAAAAATTATTTTAAAAAAAATTTTTGCATTCGGCACTGCGCAAAACATTGAGTTTTATTTGGTATGAAGAATTGAGACATTTTGCGCAATGTGCCGAGTGCCAAAATTTTTTTTAAAATAATTTTTATGTCTAACTTAATATTATTCTTCACAAAATTGGATATCAGAAATTTTGGGGCATATAAC
This sequence comes from Drosophila quinaria, assembly GCA_035047525.1. Taxonomy (NCBI): domain Eukaryota; kingdom Metazoa; phylum Arthropoda; class Insecta; order Diptera; family Drosophilidae; genus Drosophila; species Drosophila quinaria. The sequence continues at coordinate 1,608 of JAWNPO010000107.1, read as the reverse complement.
TGTTTTCGTCACTAGACTTTTACCTCGTAAAGAGGTTTTTTTTATAAGATTTCATATTCTTCAACTGCAAAGTTGATTCTCCTGAATTTTCAGCCTTGTTTACTTCTGTTAGCGTGCAGTTCACGCCTTGCTATTTGATTATGAACTTGAAGTACACTTTAACGGTTGATGTTATGTTCGTTGTTGTTGTTGTTGTTGTTAGTACTGTTTGACATTTTTGTTTGGAGTGTGGGCAAAATGATTAATTAGGCATTCAATACCTTTCCCTGACAATGGCAGCTAAATTTAATTGAATTACTCTTACGTTTATGACTCAGCGAAACACCAAAAAAAAAAAAGAAATAATTTACTTAATTAAGTGAACGATATATGAAACAATGCATAATTGATAAATAAAGTATATGATACTTATAAATATTTTTGTGAATTACAATTGCTGGCTAAAGAAAATATAATTATCTTAAAAAAAACCTCTTTACGAGGTAAAAGTCTAGTGACGAAAACATTTTCATGCCTCAATATTTCTTTATCTTATCTTATCTTATATAATTTTGTGACGAATAATATTCAGGCCTGTTCCTGTTTTCACTTGTTTTTTGCGAATTTCAATTCGCAAGATTTGACCGAATTTCCCTTAAAATTCCTTGACATTTCCTTCGAATTACCCTCCGAATTTCCCTCCCACATTGTGTTGAGTAATTCTTAGCAGAACAGTGCTGGAAAATGTTCTGAGTGCGTCACAGATTTGCGTCAAAAGAATTTCCGTCTTTCAAAATGTGTAATTACTTCATTAAAAATTTATTTCATCATAAGTGGAAACACTTTTCAAAGATAAAACCTACTTTCGTTATAACTTTTGCATTTTTGAAAGCGCGGGTTGTTCTCAGTGCTGAGCAACGCCTTTTTGCAGAGTTGTCAACTGTTGCACAATGTTTGTTTACAAAAATATTCTCCTTTGTTTTGCATTAAATAACAACAGTTTTGTCACAACTTGCATTTAAAAAACAAGCAATTGAATTCATTATTTTACGCAATGCTTAAAAGCACTTGAATTGTTGTTTTAAATATATACCATAATATTTACAACTTTCCTCACCTACAAAGGCAGCTCTAATAAACTTCCCATTCATTTTCACAAATACTTGCGGAAATTAGAACAGGTCGAGCAAATCCGACAAAAATGTTAGGTTAGAGTCTTATCGATTTTGAGGCGTGATGAAATAAAAATGATTTAAAAATCAAATAAATTATTTTTTGTTTATCTGATGATGTAGCTTTATTCCTAAAACATTGGAGAATTTTATACATATTTTGTTTTCACTTTAATTTTTTGCTAAGCATGCCAAAATCATCGATTTATTACTTCCGAATTCAAACTCACTAACTCAATGTCAAGTGAATTCAATTCGCAAAATCTTGCCGAAAGTGAAAACCGGAACAAGTGAGATTAATTTTTACACATGAATTATTAAAAAAAAAATTTTGTCACTGGGAACATTGCGCTAAATTTTGCATACCTAATAATTAGTAAATAGTAAACATCGGTAGCTTCCATAGTTTGGATGCCATAAAAATCAAAAAGGCTCCAATGGCCCCATTTGCTCCAAT
>JAWNPO010000104.1:0-36227 GCA_035047525.1 Drosophila quinaria | reverse complement strand
TTTATATTTGTATAAAAACAAATTTTATTTTTAGTTTGTGCATATTTTAGATGAATGTAACATATCTATAGAATCATTGAACTCGTACAGTAGGAGAAACGGCAGATTTAGCGGAAATTTATTAATAACTTTTTCGAAAATGATGATAATTTTAAAAGTTTTAGTGTACATTTTATTTATTTATTTTTTTTTGAATTTCGTACAAAACTGCTATACTCGCCATCTGTCCGGTTTTGCCAGAATCCACTAAATTTCTTGACAAAATTTCAATAAAATTTTTTTTTTAATAATAAAGAAATATATACACACCTTTACAATTTGGTGTGAATTGGCTAGTAGAAATACAATATGTATATTTGTTACTTGTGAGAAAAGAAAATTTTTTTATTTAAATATTACGTAAATAAAAACTACTTCAAAAATATCACTGCGGACGGCAGTCCGCGCTAGTGACGAAAGCAGCACGAAGGGTGCGAAGGCGACTAGCATATATACACAGGAAGAATGGAAAATTTGCTATGACTGTCCGATCAGGTCGAGTTATATACCGATCGCAAGGTATTAACTTAACTTACAAATGTGCATACTAAGACTTTTAGAAACTCACCTGGTTCGTGAGATAAACAGGTGTAAGTGGGAGGGGAAAAATTTAAATTATTGGAGCTAATGGGGCCGTTGGAGCCTTTTTGATTTTTATTTTAATTTTTTACTATTTTAATCAAAAATACGCGTCGAATGACACCTTGATCATCAAAATCCGATCACTGGTTCAGAAGATAATTAATTTTGAAATTTTTGGTGCACCTTTCAAAACGAGATGAAAAGTCAGTCTGTTTGTTTGTTTGTTTGTTTGTCTGTTTGTTTGGATCAAATCGTAAATTTAGCTTAAAAGTTTGAATGAGGACTTGTTCCCGATCAAAAATCTAGAAACGTTTGTTCTACGACTTTTTCGAAAAAAAGCTAGTTTAGCGGGAAATCGCTAAAAACCGTTAAAATTAAAACCTCTATAGCATCCAAACGATATGAGCTACAGACGTGATCTATGTATCGTTGGAAAGGTGTTTTGAAGGGCTTTTAGGCAAACCTTCAAACTTTTTTTCTAAAGTGCATAGGTAAAAATCAACAGGTGAAATAAGATATTTTGTCCCAGATTTTGGCGGTTTTTGAGAAAACGCTGCCTACGATTTTTTTTAATTTGCAATATGTTTGAGCTTGTAAAATTTCGCGTTTTTTGATATATCATTCATAAATTTATGTTGATTGGTTTGGAAGATATAACCTATTAACTGAATATATACGTTTTACTTTGAATTGAAATAGGACAGCAGCAGCAATTACATTTGACTAACAGTCCAGTAACAATGAAATCTATAATTAGACAGTCGTTCTTAATGATCGCCAGTGGCGCAAAGTGTAGAGCGTCCGATTTTTTCATGAATTCTCAGCTCGGGTTTCGGGTTCAAATCCTGGCACGGACAAAACTTTTTTTTTTTTTTTTAATGTTTAAATGCAATTAATTTGAAACGTTTGTTCTACGACTTTTTCGAAAAAAGCTAGTTTAGCGGGAAATCGCTAAAAACCGTTAAAATTAAAACCCCTATAGCATAACGATATGAGCTACAGACGTGATCTATGTATCGTTGGAAAGGTATTTTGAAGGGCTTTTAGGCCAACCTTCAAACTTTGTTCTAAAGTGCATAGGTAAAAATCAATAGGTCAAATAAGATATTTTGTCCCAGATTTTGGCGGTTTTTGAGAAAACGACGCTAACGATTTTTTTTAGCTTTCAATATGTTGTAGTGTGTAAAATTTCCCGTTTTTTGATATATGACACAAAATTTTACCGATGGGTTTGGAAGATATTACTTATTAACTGAATATACTTTTTACCTTTACACTACTGCATGTACATATGCAGTATGTTACTGTACATGTAAATCGCCAAAAGCCACAGCATCCAAACAATAGAAGCTACAGATGTGATCTATATATCGTTGGAAATGTATTTTGAAGGGCTTTAAGCCTAGCTGTAAACTTTTTTGCATAAAACACAGGTAAAAAGCTTCAGGTGAAATAAGGTTGTTTTTCCCCACATTTCGGCGATTTAAGAAAAATCTACGTTTCAAATAAGTTTTAAATACAGTTGAACTTTCCTAACTCGAACTTCTCTAACTCGAATTTCTCTGTAACTCGAATTAAATGAGTGGCAGTAAAATTAATAATCTTAGGAAAAAGAACTCTATAACTCGAATATTTCCCTAACTCGAACCTTTTCTTTGGATAATGGTGATTCGAGTTAGGGAAGTTCGACTGTATGTTATTTGTTGTAGCAATTCAATTTCGCGTTTTTGACTATAACACATAGCCGTCAAATTTCGTTTGGGCAAGATATTATCTGTTAACTGAATATACCTTTTACCTTTACACTTCTGCATGTACATATGCAGTAGCATGCATACAGCGGCAGCAAAGTGTCATAGCAGCCAGAGTTTGAGAGTGCTACTAGCTTTTGCGCTTGGCATGTGTGTTTTAAGGGAACCAGTGTTGGCAGACTGTTTGTTTTAGCTTGTACAAAAAATAAACAAAGTTGATAGAATGAAATTTCAAAATTTCTGATATCTTATTCAAAAATTTCTGATATCTTTTAAAAAGAACCTCTTTACGAGGTAAAAGTCTAGTGACGAAAACAGTTATATGCCCCAAAATTTCTGATATCCAATTTTGTGACGAATAATATTAAGTTTGACATAAAAATTATTTTAAAAAAAATTTTTGCATTCGGCACTGCGCAAAACATTGAGTTTTATTTGGTATGAAGAATTGAGACATTTTGGCGCAATGTGCCGAGTGCCAAAATTTTTTTTAAAATAATTTTTATGTCAAACTTAATATTATTCGTCACAAAATTGGATATCAGAAATTTTGGGGCATATAACTGTTTTCGTCACTAGACTTTTACCTCGTAAAGAGGTTCTTTTTAAAAGATTTTTATTCACTAGCATTTACTTTATTAATTTTTTTTATCAAAATTTGGTCAAAATTGGCGGAAAAGTGACTAGCATCGGTTGGCGGGAAAAGCGAAACGAAAAATGTTTTTGGTTTATCGGATATATTATTAATCGATGACGAAACAATATTGGCGCCAAGATTTTAGTTGAAATTTAAATCAATCGGATCTAAGTCAGGCGTTTCTCTCACTGTGAAACGCTTAATATTCTCGAAGTTTTCCACTTACTATTATTTATCATATCCCTTTATTCAAAATAAATCACATTTATATTAAATTTATTTTCATTAAATCTAATTACAAATTTGTTGATCCTTGAAAGCAAACAAATGCATGAATTTTTAGTAATTTTTGAGACATGTCTACTATGACTTGTTTTGTTGAATCCAATCATTGGCAATCTTAAGTAGATGTGGATGATCCAAGAATTCCTGTTGATCCTGTTGCTGCTTAGGGTCGCCTCCTTTTCTCACGAATGCAGCTTCGCCTTCGTTCATTACACCAAGATTTGACATTTGATTCATATTAACTGATTTATTTTGGCGAAAGTTTTTAATGTTTAAATGGTGGAGCAACTTTTCCAGATCCTCTTCTTTTGGCTTGCAGTCCAAGAATTCACCAAGTCTCCTCACAGTTCCTGGCAAATCAACCAACATATCCTCGTAGTTGAGGAACAGAACATTCGGCAGCTTCCTGTGCTCCTTTGCCTCTTTCACGTGGCTGAAATAAGGCAGCCAGGGATCTGAAAGTGGCCACAAGTCATGTCAAATGCTTCACAAGTAGAGAACATACTTAATCCATGCTGGAAATACCGCCAGTAACGTTCAAAATCCCCAACGTAACCATGGTTGCGTAACAACCGATTTAGATGATAGTAGGACACGGCCACATCCTTGGGATTACGCGCCACATAAACTATCTATATTCAGTTGGAAAGTAATTATGACTGTGATTGGGATACTAAAATTTCTTGGAAATCCCTTGCCTTGCATTTGTTCTCCAATACACTCGGCGGCATCATGGAAAAGGGAAAATGAGTCTTGATAAATCGCCGTTGATTACTTGGTAGACTGTCTAAATACTCGTATTGTGGGAGGGAAATGTGCCCAACGCTGACCATCTTATCCAGAAGCTCTGCCATAAAAGCATCACCTTTCATCAACGAGCATCTGTCAGTAGAATAAGTTGAGATTCTTGCAATAATTTCATTTAAACCCACTCGAAAAAGGGAAAACGTTCGTTAAGAGGACGTTGCAGGGCCTGTTCATAGTCTAAGCCATTGGCGAGCAGCCAGATCATCTCCTGTGTCCAGGTGGTGCCCGAACGTGGCACAGTTGCTATCCAAATGTCATCAGGACGAGCCTTGAAGTTGTAATAGTGCTCCGCCTCGTCCTTGTACTTCTGTGGAAAGAAGTAACCCTCTGGTCCGACCTGGACAAAACCCTTGCTTTCACCTGTTCAGATTTTTAGATTACTCTCATAATCCAGTCAGTGCTGAGTACCGACCTTTAAAGTATTCCAATAACTCCGCATTGGTTTCAGGGTCCACATCCCGTATTTCAAAGGGAAACTTGACCTGAGACATATCCTTATCCATTATCTCTTCGAGACGAACTCCTCAAGTTGTTGGCACCAACTAAATTTAAAACCAATTTGGCCAACTGATAAGCACTTGCTTTTGAGACCGAGAAAGCGCCAATTTGGCACATTTCAAGACTATTTATTTATTATTAAAGATCTGAAGCGTTTTATTACATATTATTATTGTACATTTAATTTTATTTATTATGGCTTAGCTTAGCTTAGCTTTGTTAGCTCAAAATTTAAAAATTTTTATTTTTGCAAAAGCTAGTTTATTAACATATTTTTTTTTAGCTCAAGTAATAAACACAACTTAAACAAATTTTCCAGAAATTTTCTTAACATTTTAGTTTCCCCAGAGTTTTTAATTCTAATTTTTTTTTTGTGTGATTTAAATATACATATTTTTTTAATTTTCATGTCATATTTTTAAATTAATTGTTGTGTCGGCTGCTTGTAGCCTGTAAATAAATAAATAAATAAACAAAGAGTTTGCGATATATTTACCCTGCTTCTTGGTATATTAACGTTGTGCCAAGTTTTGAACCGGCCGAAAGAGATCCTATATATTATATGCATTCGTGATCAGTATCAACTGCTTTGTCCGTCATCAATCCCAGTAATTATAGGGTTTAGGGACACCAAATTTGGTAAGTAAGGTTCCAGTTTACTATTAACCATACGCAAGTGAAGTAAATTTTAAGTGTGTCTTTCCTTTGATTATTTTTATAACCGTTACGTAAAACATATCTAAAGGGGTATATTGTATTCATTGAAATGTTTGCAAAGAAGGGTATCCACAGTAGAATTTCTCTGGTCACATTATTTAACAGTAGCTTTCAAAGGGGGCCGAAAGGGTAGTAATGGCTGATTTAAGTTGCAAGTAATTTAAATGCAGTAAAAACATATTATATTTATGTAAAAAAGTATCGTGTACCTTATAGTCGATAGCTCGACTAAAGCCCTTTACGCTTCTTAAGTTCTAGTGCAATTTGAAATTATTTAAATTATTTTTTTATGCTGGTACTGGGTATTTTACTGTTGCGTACACTCGACTGTTGCCTTTTCGACTTGAATATTTTGATTTTGTTGTCCAAAGCTCTGACGTCTGCATTTTGATGAATTAAAATAAATGAAATCAATAAATGGCTTGCCATTTAGCAAAATCAACATATTTCAATGTTCAGATATATTTCGTGTTGAATATATAATAAAAATAAACAAGAACGCTCTCGCTGGGGGGCATGACCCTGTGCCAAGGCTGGATTTTGGAGAAAAGCTCTATGGAATTGGCTATAAAGGCTGCAAACCACAAAAAAAAATGGAAATGACTTAATTCTTTTCATATTTTCCCTGACTTTTTATACAAGCTAAAATTACTTATTTTGTGAATAAACTAAATTAATTTAATGATCTAAACATAAGTTAATATTTTATAGTTTCAATTTGAAGTCCGAAACCGTTGGGTGATATTAGAAAAGCATATAATTTATGTTATTATTTTTGAAAAATAACATTTTCTACCATCTTAAATGGTGCATATTATTTGTTAAATATTTTTTTAACCGAACCTTTGAAAGTGATTTTGTTCTGGCTTGGGAACTATATAATTACAAAGTTCAAAGTTCAAACTATTAATTTCGTTAAAATAATTATTTCGCTAGAATGCGATTTTTATGCTGTTATTTATGCTGTTATTTAGCATATCCTTTTATTCAATTGAAAATAAATAAAATTTATTAAATCTAATAACAATTTTGTTGAGCCTTAACAGCAAACAAATGCAAGCATTTTTATTGAATTGTAAAACATGAATAATATTACTTATTTTGTTTAATCCAATCATTGGCAATCTTAACAAGATGTGGATGATCCAAGAATTCCTGTTGATCCTGTTGCTGCTTAGGGTCGCCTCCTTTTCTCACGAATGAAGCTTCGCCTTCGTTCATTACACCAAGATTTGACATTTGATTCATATTAACTGATTTATTTTGGCGAAAGTTTTTAATGTTTAAATGGTCGAGCAACTTTTCCAGATCCTCTTCTTTTGGCTTGCAGTCCAAGAAATCACCAAGTCTCCTCAGAGTTCCTGGCAAATCAACCAACATATCCTCGTAGTTGAGGAACAGAACATTCGGCAGCTTCCTGTGCTCCTTTGCCTCTTTCACGTGGCTGAAATAAGGCAGCCAGGGATCTGAAAGTGGCCACAAGTCATGTCAAATGCTTCACAAGTAGAGAACATACTTAATCCATGCTGGAAATACCGCCAGTAACGTTCAAAATCCCCAACGTAACCAAAGTTGCGAAACAATCGATTTAGATGATAGTAGGACACGGCCACATCCTTGGGATTACGCGCCACATAAACTATCTATATTCAGTTGGAAAGTAATTATGATTGGGATACTAAAATTTCTTGGAAATCCCTTGCCTTGCAGTTGTTCTCCAATACACTCGGCGGCATCAAGGAAAATGGAAAATGAGTCTTGATAAAACGCTTTTGATTACTTGGTAGACTGTCTAAACACTCGTTTCGTGGGCGGGAAATGTGCCCAACGCTGACCTCATCCTTAATCTCATCCAGAAGTTCTGCCTTGAAATCATCACCTATAACCAAGGAACATCTGTCAGTATAATAAGCGGAGATTCTTGCAATAATTTCAATTAAACCCACTCGAAAAAGGGGAAACGTTCGGTTAGAGGACGTTGCTGGGCCTGTTCATAGTCTAAGCCATTGGCGAGCAGCCAGATCATCTCCTGAGTCCAGGTGGTGCCCGAACGTGGCACAGTTGCTATCCAAATGTCATCAGGACGAGCCTTGAAGTTGTAATAGTGCTCCGCCTCCTCCTTGTACTTCTGTGGAAAGAAGTAACCCTCGGGTCCGACCTGGACAAAACCCTTGCTTTCACCTGTTCAAATTTGTAGATTACTTTCATAGTCTAGTTAGTCTTTTGAACCAACCTTTAAAGTACTCCAATAACTCCGCATTGGTTTCAGGGTCCACATCCCGTATTTCAAAGGGAAACTTGACCTGTGACATATCCTTCTCCATTATCTCTTCGAGACGAACTCCTCAAGTTGCTAACGTCAACTAAATCTGCTACCAATTGGCCCAACTGATAACTTGCTGCTTGCTGCTATGGCTTAGGCCAGTTGAGTTATACATTGCACATTGGTCCAGAATCACTTTTTTTTGCCATAAAGTCTAATTGTAAAGCTAGCGACTTAAAACTTTGCATGAACCTTAATTTAGAATTTTGATTTTTTTTTGGATTTTGACCACGCCTTCGTCTTCCCCTCCCAGTCGGACTATGAGAAATATATGTAATATATATTTATAAAATCCAAAAGTAAAGATGGGGACTCGAAATTTGGCATGAATCTTAGTTAGGCTGAAGTCGAATTTATATTTTTTTTTTTTTTAAGTTGGACCGTGTCTTTACCCCCCTCTTTTTTCCTACTCATTGAAAAAGTAAATTTTAAATATAATTTAAAATTTTTGTTTTTGTTTTTTACTTTGACCATGTCTTTACCCAACTCCCTATCGGACTACTCTAAAAAATTAGATTTTCGATCTGCAAAATGGGTTTTTTTTTAAAGAGAATAGGCAAAATTGGGCAAAAGAGTTAATGACAAGTTTAAAATCGCAGTTAAGAGTAAACATTTGCATAATTACTTTTTGGCAGAAAGTGGCAGAAATTAGGCTTTTCCTCCACGGTTAGTTTTTTTATAAATTCCCTGCGGACGGCAGTTCTCTCTAGTGACGAAAGCAGCACAAAGGGTGCGAAAGGCGACTAGAATATATACACAGGAAGAATGGGAAATTTGCTATAACCGTCCGATCGGGTCGAGTTATATACCGATCGAAAGGTATCAATTAAACTAACAAATGTGCATACTAAGACTTTTGGAAACTTACCTGGTTCGTGCGATAAACAGGTGTTAGTGGGAGGGGGAAAAATTTAAATTATTGGAGCAAATTTACTATTCTAATTAAAAATACGCGTCGAATGACACCTCGATCATCGAAATGTGACCACTGGTTCGAAAGATATTTAATTTTGAAATTTTTAGTGGCCTTCCGAAAATGAGATGAAAAGTCAGTCTGTCTGTGTGTTTGTCTGTTTGTTAGTATCAGAGCGTTGAAATATCTTAAATCGGTGAATGAGGACTTGTTCCCGATCAAAAATCTAGAAACGTTTGTTCTACGACTTTTTGGAAAAATAGCTAGTTTAGCGGGTAGTCGCTAAAAACCACTAAATTTAATCCAAAAACATTTTTATGCCCCAAAATTTCTGATTCGACTTTATGCCAAAAAAAAAAGAGTTCTGGCCCAATGTGCATTGTTAAAGATCTAAAGCGTTTTTATTTCATACTATTACTAAGCTACAATAAATGCATACATTCGATTGGTTTCATTCGCCAGTTTATTTATGTTGAGCTGAAAATCTAAAAATATATTTTTATTGCTGACGCAAACACAACGGTTTCATAACCAGTTTATTAATATACTTATTTTTGACTGAAGATATAAGCGCAACTTAAACTAACGAAGAGTTCAAGAAATTTTTAACCTGCGCAAAAAGAGTCCCGATAAATTATGTGGATTCGTGATCAGTATTAACAGCTTTCACCGTATGTCCGTTGTCAATTCCAGTAATTATAGGAGTTAGGGACACCAAATAAGGTTCCAGTTTACTATTAACCATACGCAAGTGAAGTAAATTTCATTGAAATGTTTGCAAAGAAGGGTATCCACAGTAGAATTTCTCTGGTCACATTTTTTAACAGTAGCTTTCAAACGGGGCCGAAAGGGTAGTAATGGCTGATTAAAGTTGCAAGCAATTTAAATGCAGTAAAAACATTATATATTTATGTAAAAAAGTAACGTGTACCTTATAGACGAGAGCTCGACTAAAGCCCTTTACGCTTCTTAAGTTCTAGTGCAATTTGAAATTATTTAAATTATTTTTTATAGGCAGGTACTGGGTAAAATTACTGTTGCGTACACTCAACTGTTGCCTTTTCGACTTGAATATTTTGATTTTGTTGTCCAAAGCTCTGACGTCTGCATTTTGATGAATTAACATAAATGAAATCAATAAATGGCTTGCCATTTAGCAAAATCAACATATTTCAATGTTCAGATATATGTGTGCCAAGGCTGGATTTTGGAGAAATGCTCTATGGAATTGGGTATAAAGGCTCCAAACCACAAAAAGAAATGGAAAAGACTTAATTCTTTTCATATTTTTCCTGAGTTTTTATACAAGCTAAAATTACTTATTTTGTGAATAAACTAACTTAATTTAATTATCTAAACATAAGTTAATATTTTATAGTTTCAATTTGAAGTCCGAAACCGTTGGGTGATATTAGAAAAGCATATAATTTATGTTATTATTTTTGAAAAATAACATTTTCTACCATCTTAAATGGTGCATATTATTTGTTAAATATTTTTTTAACCGAACCTATGAAAGTGATTTTGTTCTGGCTTGGGAACTATATAATTACAAAGTTTCGGTTCAGCCGTTTCTCGAAGTTTTCCAACTTCAAACTATTAATTTCGTTAAAATAATTATTTCGCTAGAATGCGATTTTTATGCTGTTATTTAGCATATCCTTTTATTCAATTGAAAATAAATAAAATTTATTAAATCCAATAACAATTTTGTTGAGTCTTAACAGCAAACAAATGCAAGCATTTTTATTGAATTGTAAAACATGAATAATATTACTTATTTTGTTGAATCCAATCATTGGCAATCTTAACAAGATGTGGATGATCCAAGAATTCCTGTTGATCCTGTTGCTGCTTAGGGTCGCCTCCTTTTCTCACGAATGCAGCTTCGCCTTCGTTCATTAAGCCAATGTTTGACATTTGATTCATATTAACTGATTTATTTTGGCGAAAGTTTTCAATGTTTAGATGGTCGAGCAACTTTTCCAGATCCTCTTCTTTTGGCTTGTAGTCCAAGAATTCACCAAGTCTCCTGACAGTTCCTGGCAAATCAACCAACATATCCTCGTAGTTGAGAAACAGAACATTCGGCAGCTTCCTGTGCTCCTTTGCCTCTTTCACGTGGCTGAAATAAGGCAGCCAGGAATCTGAAAGTGGCCACAAGTCATGTCAAATGCTTCACAAGTGGAGAACATACTTAATCCATGCTGGAAATACCGCCAGTAACGTTCAAAATCCCCAACGTAACCAAAGTTGCGAAACAATCGATTTAGATGATAGTAGGACACGGCCACATCCTTGGGATTACGCGCCACATAAACTATCTATATTCAGTTGGAAAGTAATTATGACTGGGATACTACTATGATTGGGACACTAAAATTTCTTGGAAATCCCTTGCCTTGCATTTGTTCTCCAATACACTCGGCGGCATCAAGGAAAACGGAAAATGAGTCTTGATAAAACGCTTTTGATTACTTGGTAGACTGTCTAAACACTCGTTTCGTGGGCGGGAAATGTGCCCAACGCTGACTTCATCCTTAATCTCATCCAGAAGTTCTGCCTTGAAAGCATCACCTATAACCAAGGAACCTCTGTCAGTAGAATAAGTTGAGATTCTTGCAATAATTTCATTTAAACCCACTCGAAAAAGGGGAAACGTTTGGTTAGCGGACGTTGCTGGGCCTGTTCATAGTCTAAGCCATTGGCGAACAGCCAGATCATCTCCTGAGTCCAGGTGGTGCCCGAACGTGGCACAGTTGCTATCCAAATGTCATCAGGACGAGCCTTGAAGTTGTAATAGTGCTCCGCCTCTTCCTTGTACTTCTGTGGAAAGAAATAGCCCTCGGGTCCGACCTGGACAAAACCCTTGCTTTCACCTGTTCAAATTTGTTACTTTCAATTACTTTCATAGTCTAGTTAGTCTTTTGAACATTTCAAGACTATTTATTTAATATTAAAGATCTGAAGCGTTTTATTACATATTATTATTGTACATTTAAATTTATTTATTATGGCTTATAAGCCATTTTTTTTTTTTATTTTTAGCTCAAAATTTAAAAAATTTTTTTATTGCAAAAACAAGTTTATTAACATATTTTTTTTTTAGCTCAAGTAATAAACACAACTTAAACTAATTTTCCAAAAATTTTCTTAACATTTTAGATTCCCTAGAGTTTTTAATTTTAATTTTTTTTTTGTGATTTAAATATACATATTTTTTTAATTTTCATGTCATATTTTTAAATTAATTGTTGTGTCGGCTGCTTGTAGCCCGTAAATAAATAAATAAATAAACAAAGAGTTTGCGATATATTTACCCTGCACCTTGGTATATTAACGTTGTGCCAAGTTTTGAACAGGCCGAAAGAGATCCTATATATTATATGCATTCGTGATCAGTATCAACTGCTTTGTCCGTCATCAATCCTAGTAATTATAGGGTTTAGGGGCACCAAATTTGGTAAGTACGGTTCCAGTTTACTATTAACCATACGCAAGTAAAGTAAATTTTAAATGTGTCTTTCCTTTGATTATTTTTATAACCGTTACGTAAAACATATCTAAAGGGGTATATTGTATTCATTGAAATGTTTGCAAAGAAGGGTATCCACAGTAGAATTTCTCTGGTCACATTTTTTAACAGTAGCTTTCAAACGGGGCCGAAAGGGTAGTAATGGCTGATTTAAGTTGCAAGCAATTTAAATGCAGTAAAAACATATTATATTTATGTAAAAAAGTAACGTGTACCTTATAGTCGATAGCTCGACTAAAGCCCTTTACGCTTCTTAAGTTCTAGTGCAATTTGAAATTATTTAAATTATTTTTTATAGGCTGGTACTGGGTATTTTACTGTTGCGTACACTCGACTGTTGCCTTTTCGACTTGAATATTTTGATTTTGTTGTCCAAAGCTCTGACGTCTGCATTTTGATGAATTAAAATAAATGAAATCAATAAATGGCTTGCCATTTAGCAAAATCAACATATTTCAATGTTCAGATATATTTCGTGTTGAATATATAATAAAAATAAACAAGAACGCTCTCGCTGGGGGGCATGACCCTGTGCCAAGGCTGGATTTTGGAGAAAAGCTCTATGGAATTGGCTATAAAGGCTGCAAACCACAAAAAAAAATGGAAATGACTTAATTCTTTTCATATTTTCCCTGACTTTTTATACAAGCTAAAATTACTTATTTTGTGAATAAACTAAATTAATTTAATGATCTAAAAATAAGTTAATATTTTATAGTTTCAATTTGAAGTCTGAAACCGTTGGGTGATATTAGAAAAGCATATAATTTATGTTATTATTTTTGAAAAATAACATTTTCTACCATCTTAAATGGTGCATATTATTTGTTAAATATTTTTTTAACCGAACCTATGAAAGTGATTTTGTTCTGGCTTGGGAACTATATAATTACAAAGTTTCGGTTCAGCCGTTTCTCGAAGTTTTCCAACTTCAAACTATTAATTTCGTTAAAATAATTATTTCGCTAGAATGCGATTTTTATGCTGTTATTTAGCATATCCTTTTATTCAATTGAAAATAAATAAAATTTATTAAATCCAATAACAATTTTGTTGAGTCTTAACAGCAAACAAATGCAAGCATTTTTATTGAATTGTAAAACATGAATAATATTACTTATTTTGTTGAATCCAATCATTGGCAATCTTAACAAGATGTGGATGATCCAAGAATTCCTGTTGATCCTGTTGCTGCTTAGGGTCGCCTCCTTTTCTCACGAATGCAGCTTCGCCTTCGTTCATTAAGCCAATGTTTGACATTTGATTCATATTAACTGATTTATTTTGGCGAAAGTTTTCAATGTTTAGATGGTCGAGCAACTTTTCCAGATCCTCTTCTTTTGGCTTGTAGTCCAAGAATTCACCAAGTCTCCTGACAGTTCCTGGCAAATCAACCAACATATCCTCGTAGTTGAGAAACAGAACATTCGGCAGCTTCCTGTGCTCCTTTGCCTCTTTCACGTGGCTGAAATAAGGCAGCCAGGAATCTGAAAGTGGCCACAAGTCATGTCAAATGCTTCACAAGTGGAGAACATACTTAATCCATGCTGGAAATACCGCCAGTAACGTTCAAAATCCCCAACGTAACCAAAGTTGCGAAACAATCGATTTAGATGATAGTAGGACACGGCCACATCCTTGGGATTACGCGCCACATAAACTATCTATATTCAGTTGGAAAGTAATTATGACTGGGATACTACTATGATTGGGACACTAAAATTTCTTGGAAATCCCTTGCCTTGCATTTGTTCTCCAATACACTCGGCGGCATCAAGGAAAACGGAAAATGAGTCTTGATAAAACGCTTTTGATTACTTGGTAGACTGTCTAAACACTCGTTTCGTGGGCGGGAAATGTGCCCAACGCTGACTTCATCCTTAATCTCATCCAGAAGTTCTGCCTTGAAAGCATCACCTATAACCAAGGAACCTCTGTCAGTAGAATAAGTTGAGATTCTTGCAATAATTTCATTTAAACCCACTCGAAAAAGGGGAAACGTTCGGTTAGCGGACGTTGCTGGGCCTGTTCATAGTCTAAGCCATTGGCGAACAGCCAGATCATCTCCTGAGTCCAGGTGGTGCCCGAACGTGGCACAGTTGCTATCCAAATGTCATCAGGACGAGCCTTGAAGTTGTAATAGTGCTCCGCCTCTTCCTTGTACTTCTGTGGAAAGAAATAGCCCTCGGGTCCGACCTGGACAAAACCCTTGCTTTCACCTGTTCAAATTTGTAGATTACTTTCATAGTCTAGTTAGTCTTTTGAACCAACCTTTAAAGTACTCCAATAACTCCGCATTGGTTTCAGGGTCCACATCCCGTATTTCAAAGGGAAACTTGACCTGTGACCCATCCATTATCTCTTCGAGACGAACTCCTCAGTTGTTGGCACCAACTATATTTAAAACCAATTTGGCCAACTGATAAGCACTTGCTTTTGAGACCGAGAAAGCGCCAATTTGGCACATTTCAAGACTATTTATTTAATATTAAAGATCTGAAGCGTTTTATTACATATTATTATTGTACATTTAAATTTATTTATTATGGCTTATAAGCCATTTTTTTTTTTTATTTTTAGCTCAAAATTTAAAAAATTTTTTTATTGCAAAAACAAGTTTATTAACATATTTTTTTTTTAGCTCAAGTAATAAACACAACTTAAACTAATTTTCCAAAAATTTTCTTAACATTTTAGATTCCCTAGAGTTTTTAATTTTAATTTTTTTTTTGTGATTTAAATATACATATTTTTTTAATTTTCATGTCATATTTTTAAATTAATTGTTGTGTCGGCTGCTTGTAGCCTGTAAATAAATAAATAAATAAACAAAGAGTTTGCGATATATTTACCCTGCACCTTGGTATATTAACGTTGTGCCAAGTTTTGAACAGGCCGAAAGAGATCCTATATATTATATGCATTCGTGATCAGTATCAACTGCTTTGTCCGTCATCAATCCTAGTAATTATAGGGTTTAGGGGCACCAAATTTGGTAAGTACGGTTCCAGTTTACTATTAACCATACGCAAGTAAAGTAAATTTTAAATGTGTCTTTCCTTTGATTATTTTTATAACCGTTACGTAAAACATATCTAAAGGGGTATATTGTATTCATTGAAATGTTTGCAAAGAAGGGTATCCACAGTAGAATTTCTCTGGTCACATTTTTTAACAGTAGCTTTCAAACGGGGCCGAAAGGGTAGTAATGGCTGATTTAAGTTGCAAGCAATTTAAATGCAGTAAAAACATATTATATTTATGTAAAAAAGTAACGTGTACCTTATAGTCGATAGCTCGACTAAAGCCCTTTACGCTTCTTAAGTTCTAGTGCAATTTGAAATTATTTAAATTATTTTTTATAGGCTGGTACTGGGTATTTTACTGTTGCGTACACTCGACTGTTGCCTTTTCGACTTGAATATTTTGATTTTGTTGTCCAAAGCTCTGACGTCTGCATTTTGATGAATTAAAATAAATGAAATCAATAAATGGCTTGCCATTTAGCAAAATCAACATATTTCAATGTTCAGATATATTTCGTGTTGAATATATAATAAAAATAAACAAGAACGCTCTCGCTGGGGGGCATGACCCTGTGCCAAGGCTGGATTTTGGAGAAAAGCTCTATGGAATTGGCTATAAAGGCTGCAAACCACAAAAAAAAATGGAAATGACTTAATTCTTTTCATATTTTCCCTGACTTTTTATACAAGCTAAAATTACTTATTTTGTGAATAAACTAAATTAATTTAATGATCTAAAAATAAGTTAATATTTTATAGTTTCAATTTGAAGTCTGAAACCGTTGGGTGATATTAGAAAAGCATATAATTTATGTTATTATTTTTGAAAAATAACATTTTCTACCATCTTAAATGGTGCATATTATTTGTTAAATATTTTTTTAACCGAACCTATGAAAGTGATTTTGTTCTGGCTTGGGAACTATATAATTACAAAGTTTCGGTTCAGCCGTTTCTCGAAGTTTTCCAACTTCAAACTATTAATTTCGTTAAAATAATTATTTCGCTAGAATGCGATTTTTATGCTGTTATTTAGCATATCCTTTTATTCAATTGAAAATAAATAAAATTTATTAAATCCAATAACAATTTTGTTGAGTCTTAACAGCAAACAAATGCAAGCATTTTTATTGAATTGTAAAACATGAATAATATTACTTATTTTGTTGAATCCAATCATTGGCAATCTTAACAAGATGTGGATGATCCAAGAATTCCTGTTGATCCTGTTGCTGCTTAGGGTCGCCTCCTTTTCTCACGAATGCAGCTTCGCCTTCGTTCATTAAGCCAATGTTTGACATTTGATTCATATTAACTGATTTATTTTGGCGAAAGTTTTCAATGTTTAGATGGTCGAGCAACTTTTCCAGATCCTCTTCTTTTGGCTTGTAGTCCAAGAATTCACCAAGTCTCCTGACAGTTCCTGGCAAATCAACCAACATATCCTCGTAGTTGAGAAACAGAACATTCGGCAGCTTCCTGTGCTCCTTTGCCTCTTTCACGTGGCTGAAATAAGGCAGCCAGGAATCTGAAAGTGGCCACAAGTCATGTCAAATGCTTCACAAGTGGAGAACATACTTAATCCATGCTGGAAATACCGCCAGTAACGTTCAAAATCCCCAACGTAACCAAAGTTGCGAAACAATCGATTTAGATGATAGTAGGACACGGCCACATCCTTGGGATTACGCGCCACATAAACTATCTATATTCAGTTGGAAAGTAATTATGACTGGGATACTACTATGATTGGGACACTAAAATTTCTTGGAAATCCCTTGCCTTGCATTTGTTCTCCAATACACTCGGCGGCATCAAGGAAAACGGAAAATGAGTCTTGATAAAACGCTTTTGATTACTTGGTAGACTGTCTAAACACTCGTTTCGTGGGCGGGAAATGTGCCCAACGCTGACTTCATCCTTAATCTCATCCAGAAGTTCTGCCTTGAAAGCATCACCTATAACCAAGGAACCTCTGTCAGTAGAATAAGTTGAGATTCTTGCAATAATTTCATTTAAACCCACTCGAAAAAGGGGAAACGTTCGGTTAGCGGACGTTGCTGGGCCTGTTCATAGTCTAAGCCATTGGCGAGCAGCCAGATCATCTCCTGAGTCCAGGTGGTGCCCGAACGTGGCACAGTTGCTATCCAAATGTCATCAGGACGAGCCTTGAAGTTGTAATAGTGCTCCGCCTCTTCCTTGTACTTCTGTGGAAAGAAATAGCCCTCGGGTCCGACCTGGACAAAACCCTTGCTTTCACCTGTTCAAATTTGTAGATTACTTTCATAGTCTAGTTAGTCTTTTGAACCAACCTTTAAAGTACTCCAATAACTCCGCATTGGTTTCAGGGTCCACATCCCGTATTTCAAAGGGAAACTTGACCTGTGACCCATCCATTATCTCTTCGAGACGAACTCCTCAAGTTGTTGGCACCAACTATATTTAAAACCAATTTGGCCAACTGATAAGCACTTGCTTTTGAGACCGAGAAAGCGCCAATTTGGCACATTTCAAGACTATTTATTTAATATTAAAGATCTGAAGCGTTTTATTACATATTATTATTGTACATTTAAATTTATTTATTATGGCTTATAAGCCATTTTTTTTTTTTATTTTTAGCTCAAAATTTAAAAATTTTTTTTATTGCAAAAACAAGTTTATTAACATATTTTTTTTTTTAGCTCAAGTAATAAACACAACTTAAACTAATTTTCCAAAAATTTTCTTAACATTTTAGATTCCCTAGAGTTTTTAATTTTAATTTTTTTTTTGTGATTTAAATATACATATTTTTTTAATTTTCATGTCATATTTTTAAATTAATTGTTGTGTCGGCTGCTTGTAGCCTGTAAATAAATAAATAAATAAACAAAGAGTTTGCGATATATTTACCCTGCACCTTGGTATATTAACGTTGTGCCAAGTTTTGAACAGGCCGAAAGAGATCCTATATATTATATGCATTCGTGATCAGTATCAACTGCTTTGTCCGTCATCAATCCTAGTAATTATAGGGTTTAGGGGCACCAAATTTGGTAAGTACGGTTCCAGTTTACTATTAACCATACGCAAGTGAAGTAAATTTTAAATGTGTCTTTCCTTTGATTATTTTTATAACCGTTACGTAAAACATATCTAAAGGGGTATATTGTATTCATTGAAATGTTTGCAAAGAAGGGTATCCACAGTAGAATTTCTCTGGTCACATTTTTTAACAGTAGCTTTCAAACGGGGCCGAAAGGGTAGTAATGGCTGATTTAAGTTGCAAGCAATTTAAATGCAGTAAAAACATATTATATTTATGTAAAAAAGTAACGTGTACCTTATAGTCGATAGCTCGACTAAAGCCCTTTACGCTTCTTAAGTTCTAGTGCAATTTGAAATTATTTAAATTATTTTTTATAGGCTGGTACTGGGTATTTTACTGTTGCGTACACTCGACTGTTGCCTTTTCGACTTGAATATTTTGATTTTGTTGTCCAAAGCTCTGACGTCTGCATTTTGATGAATTAAAATAAATGAAATCAATAAATGGCTTGCCATTTAGCAAAATCAACATATTTCAATGTTCAGATATATTTCGTGTTGAATATATAATAAAAATAAACAAGAACGCTCTCGCTGGGGGGCATGACCCTGTGCCAAGGCTGGATTTTGGAGAAAAGCTCTATGGAATTGGCTATAAAGGCTGCAAACCACAAAAAAAAATGGAAATGACTTAATTCTTTTCATATTTTCCCTGACTTTTTATACAAGCTAAAATTACTTATTTTGTGAATAAACTAAATTAATTTAATGATCTAAAAATAAGTTAATATTTTATAGTTTCAATTTGAAGTCTGAAACCGTTGGGTGATATTAGAAAAGCATATAATTTATGTTATTATTTTTGAAAAATAACATTTTCTACCATCTTAAATGGTGCATATTATTTGTTAAATATTTTTTTAACCGAACCTATGAAAGTGATTTTGTTCTGGCTTGGGAACTATATAATTACAAAGTTTCGGTTCAGCCGTTTCTCGAAGTTTTCCAACTTCAAACTATTAATTTCGTTAAAATAATTATTTCGCTAGAATGCGATTTTTATGCTGTTATTTAGCATATCCTTTTATTCAATTGAAAATAAATAAAATTTATTAAATCCAATAACAATTTTGTTGAGTCTTAACAGCAAACAAATGCCAGCATTTTTATTGAATTGTAAAACATGAATAATATTACTTATTTTGTTGAATCCAATCATTGGCAATCTTAACAAGATGTGGATGATCCAAGAATTCCTGTTGATCCTGTTGCTGCTTAGGGTCGCCTCCTTTTCTCACGAATGCAGCTTCGCCTTCGTTCATTAAGCCAATGTTTGACATTTGATTCATATTAACTGATTTATTTTGGCGAAAGTTTTCAATGTTTAGATGGTCGAGCAACTTTTCCAGATCCTCTTCTTTTGGCTTGTAGTCCAAGAATTCACCAAGTCTCCTGACAGTTCCTGGCAAATCAACCAACATATCCTCGTAGTTGAGAAACAGAACATTCGGCAGCTTCCTGTGCTCCTTTGCCTCTTTCACGTGGCTGAAATAAGGCAGCCAGGAATCTGAAAGTGGCCACAAGTCATGTCAAATGCTTCACAAGTGGAGAACATACTTAATCCATGCTGGAAATACCGCCAGTAACGTTCAAAATCCCCAACGTAACCAAAGTTGCGAAACAATCGATTTAGATGATAGTAGGACACGGCCACATCCTTGGGATTACGCGCCACATAAACTATCTATATTCAGTTGGAAAGTAATTATGACTGGGATACTACTATGATTGGGACACTAAAATTTCTTGGAAATCCCTTGCCTTGCATTTGTTCTCCAATACACTCGGCGGCATCAAGGAAAACGGAAAATGAGTCTTGATAAAACGCTTTTGATTACTTGGTAGACTGTCTAAACACTCGTTTCGTGGGCGGGAAATGTGCCCAACGCTGACTTCATCCTTAATCTCATCCAGAAGTTCTGCCTTGAAAGCATCACCTATAACCAAGGAACCTCTGTCAGTAGAATAAGTTGAGATTCTTGCAATAATTTCATTTAAACCCACTCGAAAAAGGGGAAACGTTCGGTTAGCGGACGTTGCTGGGCCTGTTCATAGTCTAAGCCATTGGCGAGCAGCCAGATCATCTCCTGAGTCCAGGTGGTGCCCGAACGTGGCACAGTTGCTATCCAAATGTCATCAGGACGAGCCTTGAAGTTGTAATAGTGCTCCGCCTCTTCCTTGTACTTCTGTGGAAAGAAATAGCCCTCGGGTCCGACCTGGACAAAACCCTTGCTTTCACCTGTTCAAATTTGTAGATTACTTTCATAGTCTAGTTAGTCTTTTGAACCAACCTTTAAAGTACTCCAATAACTCCGCATTGGTTTCAGGGTCCACATCCCGTATTTCAAAGGGAAACTTGACCTGTGACCCATCCATTATCTCTTCGAGACGAACTCCTCAAGTTGTTGGCACCAACTATATTTAAAACCAATTTGGCCAACTGATAAGCACTTGCTTTTGAGACCGAGAAAGCGCCAATTTGGCACATTTCAAGACTATTTATTTAATATTAAAGATCTGAAGCGTTTTATTACATATTATTATTGTACATTTAAATTTATTTATTATGGCTTATAAGCCATTTTTTTTTTTTATTTTTAGCTCAAAATTTAAAAATTTTTTTTTTTGCAAAAACAAGTTTATTAACATATTTTTTTTTTAGCTCAAGTAATAAACACAACTTAAACTAATTTTCCAAAAATTTTCTTAACATTTTAGATTCCCTAGAGTTTTTAATTTTAATTTTTTTTTTTTTTTGATTTAAATATACATATTTTTTTAATTTTCATGTCATATTTTTAAATTAATTGTTGTGTCGGCTGCTTGTAGCCTGTAAATAAATAAATAAATAAACAAAGAGTTTGCGATATATTTACCCTGCACCTTGGTATATTAACGTTGTGCCAAGTTTTGAACAGGCCGAAAGAGATCCTATATATTATATGCATCCGTGATCAGTATCAACTACTTTGTCCGTCATCAATCCTAGTAATTATAGGGTTTAGGGACACCAAATTTGGTAAGTAAGGTTCCAGTTTACTATTAACCATACGCAAGTGAAGTAAATTTTAAATGTGTCTTTCCTTTGATTATTTTTATAACCGTTACGTAAAACATATCTAAAGGGGTATATTGTATTCATTGAAATGTTTGCAAAGAAGGGTATCCACAGTAGAATTTCTCTGGTCACATTTTTTAACAGTAGCTTTCAAACGGGGCCGAAAGGGTAGTAATGGCTGATTTAAGTTGCAAGCAATTTAAATGCAGTAAAAACATATTATATTTATGTAAAAAAGTAACGTGTACCTTATAGTCGATAGCTCGACTAAAGCCCTTTACGCTTCTTAAGTTCTAGTGCAATTTGAAATTATTTAAATTATTTTTTATAGGCTGGTACTAGGTATTTTACTGTTGCGTACACTCGACTGTTGCCTTTTCGACTTGAATATTTTGATTTTGTTGTCCAAAGCTCTGACGTCTGCATTTTGATGAATTAAAATAAATGAAATCAATAAATGGCTTGCCATTTAGCAAAATCAACATATTTCAATGTTCAGATATATTTCGTGTTGAATATATAATAAAAATAAACAAGAACGCTCTCGCTGGGGGGGCATGACCCTGTGCCAAGGCTGGATTTTGGAGAAAAGCTCTATGGAATTGGCTATAAAGGCTGCAAACCACAAAAAAAAATGGAAATGACTTAATTCTTTTCATATTTTCCCTGACTTTTTATACAAAAAATTACTTATTTTGTGAATAAACTAACTTAATTTAATGATCTAAAAATAAGTTAATATTTTATAGTTTCAATTTGAAGTCTGAAACCGTTGGGTGATATTAGAAAAGCATATAATTTATGTTATTATTTTTGAAAAATAACATTTTCTACCATCTTAAATGGTGCATATTATTTGTTAAATATTTTTTTAACCGAACCTATGAAAGTGATTTTGTTCTGGCTTGGGAACTATATAATTACAAAGTTTCGGTTCAGCCGTTTCTCGAAGTTTTCCAACTTCAAACTATTAATTTCGTTAAAATAATTATTTCGCTAGAATGCGATTTTTATGCTGTTATTTAGCATATCCTTTTATTCAATTGAAAATAAATAAAATTTATTAAATCCAATAACAATTTTGTTGAGTCTTAACAGCAAACAAATGCCAGCATTTTTATTGAATTGTAAAACATGAATAATATTACTTATTTTGTTGAATCCAATCATTGGCAATCTTAACAAGATGTGGATGATCCAAGAATTCCTGTTGATCCTGTTGCTGCTTAGGGTCGCCTCCTTTTCTCACGAATGCAGCTTCGCCTTCGTTCATTACACCAAGATTTGACATTTGATTCATATTAACTGATTTATTTTGGCGAAAGTTTTTAATGTTTAAATGGTCGAGCAACTTTTCCAGATCCTCTTCTTTTGGCTTGCAGTCCAAGAATTCACCAAGTCTCCTCACAGTTCCTGGCAAATCAACCAACATATCCTCGTAGTTGAGGAACAGAACATTCGGCAGCTTCCTGTGTTCCTTTGCCTCTTTCACGTGGCTGAAATAAGGCAGCCAGGAATCTGAAAGTGGCCACAAGTCATGTCAAATGCTTCACAAGTGGAGAACATACTTAATCCATGCTGGAAATACCGCCAGTAACGTTCAAAATCCCCAACGTAACCAAAGTTGCGAAACAATCGATTTAGATGATAGTAGGACACGGCCACATCCTTGGGATTACGCGCCACATAAACTATCTATATTCAGTTGGAAAGTAATTATGATTGGGATACTAAAATTTCTTGGAAATCCCTTGCCTTGCAGTTGTTCTCCAATACACTCGGCGGCATCAAGGAAAACGGAAAATGAGTCTTGATAAAACGCTGTTGATTACTTGGTAGACTGTCTAAACACTCGTTTCGTGGGCGGGAAATGTGCCCAACGCTGACTTCATCCTTAATCTCATCCAGAAGTTCTGCCTTGAAATCATCACCTATAACCAAGGAACCTCTGTCAGTAGAATAAGTTGAGATTCTTGCAATAATTTCATTTAAACCCACTCGAAAAAGGGGAAACGTTCGGTTAGCGGACGTTGCTGGGCCTGTTCATAGTCTAAGCCATTGGCGAGCAGCCAGATCATCTCCTGAGTCCAGGTGGTGCCCGAACGTGGCACAGTTGCTATCCAAATGTCATCAGGACGAGCCTTGAAGTTGTAATAGTGCTCCGCCTCTTCCTTGTACTTCTGTGGAAAGAAATAGCCCTCGGGTCCGACCTGGACAAAACCCTTGCTTTCACCTGTTCAAATTTGTAGATTACTTTCATAGTCTAGTTAGTCTTTTGAACCAACCTTTAAAGTACTCCAATAACTCCGCATTGGTTTGAGGGTCCACATCCCGTATTTCAAAGGGAAACTTGACCTGTGACATATCCTTATCCATTATCTCTTCGAGACGAACTCCTCAAGTTGCTAACGTCAACTAAATCTGCTACCAATTGGCCCAACTGATAACTTGCTGCTTGCTGCTATGGCTTAAGCCAGTTGATTTATACATTGCACATTGATCCAGAATCACTTTTTTTTGCCATAAAGTCTAATTGTAAAGCTAGCGACTTAAAACTTTGCATGAACCTTAATTTAGAATTTTGATTTTTTTTTGGATTTGGACCACGCCTTCGTCTTCCCCTCCCAGTTGGACTATGAGAAATATATGTAATATATATTTATAAAATCCAAAAGTTAAGATGGGGACTCGAAATTTGGCATGAATCTTAGTTAGGCTGAAGTCGAATTTATATTTTTTTTTTTTTAAGTTGGACCGTGTCTTTACCCCCTTCTTTTTTCCTACTCATTGAAAAAGTAAATTTTAAATATAATTTAAAATTTTTGTTTTTGTTTTTTACTTTGACCATGTCTTTACCCAACTCCCTATCGGACTACTCTAAAAAATTAGATTTTCGATCTGCAACATGGGTTTTTTTTTAAAGAGAATAGGCAAAATTGGGCAAAAGAGTTAATGCCAAGCTTAAAATCGCAGTTAAGAGTAAACATTTGCATAATTACTTTTTGGCAGAAAGTGGCAGAAATTAGGCTTTTTTTCCACGGTTAGTTTTTTTATAAATTCACTGCGGACGGCAGTCCTCGCTAGTGACGAAAGCAGCACAAAGGGTGCGAAAGGCGACTAGAATATATACACAGGAAGATTGGAAAATTTGCTATAACCGTCCGATCGGGTCGAGTTATATACCGATCGAAAGGTATCAATTAAACTTGCATACTAAGACCTTTGGAAACTTACCTAGTTCGTGCGATAAACAGGTGTTAGTGGGAGGGGAAAAATGTAAATTATTGGAGCAAATGTACTATTCTAATCGAATGACACCTTGATCATCGAAATCCGACCACTGGTTCAAAAGATATTTAATTTTGAAATTTTTAGTGGCCTTCCGAAAATGAGATGAAAAGTCAGTCTGTCTGTGTGTTTGTCTGTTTGTTAGTATCAGAGCGTTGAAATATCTTAAATCGGTGAATGAGGACTTGTTCCCGATCAAAAATCGGGTAGTCGCTAAAAACCACTAAATTTAATCCAAAAACATTTTTATGCCCCAAACTTTTTGATTCGACTTTATGCCAAAAAAAAGGGTTCTGGCCCAATGTGCATTGTTAAAGATCTAAAGCGTTTTTATTTCATACTATCACTAAGCTACAATAAATGCATACATTCGATTGGTTTCATTCGCCAGTTTATTTATGTTGAGCTGAAAATCTAAAAATATATTTTTATTGCTGACGCAAACACAACGGTTTCATAACCAGATTATTAATATACTTATTTTTGACTGAAGATATAAGCGCAACTTAAACTAACGAAGAGTTCAAGAAATTTTTAACCTGCGCAAAAAGAGTCCCGATAAATTATGTGGATTCGTGATCAGTATTAACAGCTTTCACCGTATGTCCGTTGTCAATTCCAGTAATTATAGGAGTTAGGGACACCAAATAAGGTTCCAGTTTACTATTAACCATACGCAAGTGAAGTAAATTTCATTAAAATGTTTGCAAAGAAGGGTATCCTCAGTAGAATTTATCTGGTCACATTTTTTAACAGTAGCTTTAAAAAGGGGGCCGAAAGGGTAGTAATGGCTGATTTAATGTGCAAGCAATTTAAATGCAGTAAAAACATATTATATTTATGTAAAAAAGTAACGTGTACCTTATAGACGAGAGCTCGACTAAAGCCCTTTACGCTTCTTAAGTTCTAGTGCAATTTGAAATTATTTAAATTATTTTTTATAGGCAGGTACTGGGTAAAATTACTGTTGCGTACACTCGACTGTTGCCTTTTCGACTTGAATATTTTGATTTTGTTGTTCAAAGCTCTGACGTCTGCATTTTGATGAATTAACATAAATGAAATCAATAAATGGCTTGCCATTTAGCAAAATCAACATATTTCAATGTTCAGATATATGTGTGCCAAGGCTGGATTTTGGAGAAATGCTCTATGGAATTGAGTATAAAGGCTCCAAACCACAAAAAGAAATGGAAAAGACTTAATTCTTTTCATATTTTCCCTGAGTTTTTATACAAGCCTTTTACAAAAATTCAAAATTTTCCATGGCTACTTAATGAGTTAAAAAATTTTTTGTATCATTCGAACGGAATTTAAAGTAATAAAAGAAGAAGAAGACATAAGTGGATCATTGTATGTAAGTTTGTGCTTATATATTTCTATATATTTCTACTGCATATGTAACTTGTCGGCATATTTCTACTATTTGATATTTGTACCAGGGCCCATTATAGAATTCACCTCAAAGCTCAAGTTTTTAACCTGAGTTAACCAATTAAAAGTTTAATAATCAGGCCTGTTCTCAATTCCGAAAACGAGTCGATTTGCCACAAAACGAGTTGATTGCTGTTCCGAATTCCGCAAATCGACAATAATTGTCGTTTTCAAAACGTGTGCTTTAGAGTCACCGGTTTTAAATGTAAATGCCATTTAAAGCATTAAAATAAATACCTAAAATTTTAAACTGATAATTATAATAATGTTGAACATTTTTGGAAACATTTAACATTACTACTTTAACTTTAAATAGTTAAAGTGAATTTTAAAAGAATTTTTTTATAAGCATCTATAAAATATTGCATGAAAAACAAAACCGAGCATCAATGACTAAACCGAGCTGTTCTGAATTCCACTCTCGTTTTTGTTATCGATACCAACATCGCAATCGAAAGCTGCTAGAGTTGCTTCAATTGAATAACAAAATTGGACAACAAACTTTTAGTCTAATTTACCTTCTGTCTGCTATATTCAACCTGAAATATTTTTAATAAATTTTTAAAAAGAGTTTTAAATGAATCTAATCGTATTTAAGATACAAATTGAAGCTTGAATGCTTTAATTTTTGAATTGACGACAGCTCTGGTTTTCCACAATTGGATCATCTGCTTCGTGCCAATATGAATAAGCACATTCACAGGTCAATCAGCTTGGCCTGCAAGCAACCAATATCCATAGCTGATGGCATTTTGAAAAATGATCTTAACTTGTTGTTATTTGAGCAATTTCTTCCCCTTCATGACAGCTGATACGGTCGATGACTTACTGCTATCGAAACGTTTTCGAAACCGAGTTCGAAAAGTAAAAACAAGTTAATTTCGTTCGGAGTTCAGAACAGCAAATAGTAAAACGTTCGTTTTCGTTTCGTTTTTACTTTTTGAAAACGTTCGGAATTCAGAACAGGCCTGAATAATAGCTAATTATGTGCCCTAAAGGATAGACGAAGAAGCTGCGACATTATAATCACTATTACAGATTTAGAGTTACTCCAAGTGTCTGCACGAAGTAAGCTGTGACATGAAAATAGTCAATAATCTTAGTTTCTCTTATTTACAGAAAAAGAACAACAGTTAAAAATCCTAACTAATAAAGATAGTTAGCTGACAAGAGCTGCATTTAAATTTGGTTGATATTTAATAGCTTGGGAGTTATTTGATCTTAAAGTTTGACTCTAGCCTACCCTCTGTATGTAAGTTTGTGCTTAACATTTTTTGTATACTATACTTGTCGGCATACCCAATAAATATGTTTGTACATTAAACCCTCATCGGCTGTTGTAATGTTGCCACATTTTTCCCTCTTTTTCTTTTTTTAACGTTCACTTAAATTTTTTCAATACTTAAATGATAATTATAAAATATTATATTTTTATTTTTGCAAATGGACAATTAAAATTCAAGTTCACATTGTAGTGTGACCATATTTCGATCATTTAATAATCATAAATGTAAATGTAATAAATCAAAGTAAAGATAACATAATAGAGGTGTTCCCTCGAATCAAATTATTGTAAGCTTATCGAGACGAACTATAATGATTAGAGCTTGTAATCTGTGAATTTGAAATGATTCTTTAAATATTTTGCTAATTTTCCTAGAAGGTAAGTTTAGGGGCAAATAGAGCCAGGGATTTTCCCAATTTATTGTTTTCGCGCTAATGGATATAGAATGGGTATAGAAGCGCACCTTTACATGTACATATATGTATATGTATATGTAAACAATGCTTCTTCTTTCTGTGTGGTTTTTCTTTCGATAGTTTCAGGATTTTGGTTCGAATTTTAACAATTATTTAGAACTCGATTAAAGTTTGTACACCTTAGGTGTTGCGGGGCTGAGTCCAAAGAACCCCCCAAGGGCTGTTTGCTAGCTGCTGCCGAAATCCAACTAGTGTAGTTTATAGAACTTCGCGATTGATATGTGACACTTTTTTTGGTGCCCTGCTATGTGATTGCTATCGTGATAATTGCTAAAATAATAAATGAGAAAACGTGAAAAAATATTTTGCAGCGGGTGGTGAGAAAAGCGAAACGAAATGTGTTTTTGGCACATCGGATATATTATTAATCGAAGAAGAAACGATATTGGCGCCAAGATTTAAGTAGAAATTTAAATTTATCTGATCTAAGTCAGCCGTTTCTCGAAGTTTTCCAGCTTCAAACTATTAATTTCGTTAAAATACATTTTTCGCTAGAATGCGATTTTTATGCTATTATTTATGCTGTTATTTAGCATATCCTTTTATTCAATTGAAAATAAATAAAACTTATTACGTATAAATCTAATAACAATTTGTTTGAGCCTTAACAGCAAACAAATGCAAGCATTTTTTATTGAATTGTAAAACATTAATAATATTACTTATTTTTTTGAATCCAATCATTGGCAATCTTAAGTAGATGTGGATGATCCAAGAATTCCTGTTGATCCTGTTGCTGCTTAGGGTCGCCTCCTTTTCTCACGAATGAAGCTTCGCCTTCGTTCATGAAGCCAATATTTGAAAATTGTTCCATATTAACTGATTTATTTTGGCGAAAGTTTTTAATGTTTAGATGGTCGAGCAACTTTTCCAGATCCTCTTCTTTTGGCTTGCAGTCCAAGAATTCACCAAGTCTCCTCAGAGTTCCTGGCAAATCAGTCAACATATCCTCATAGTTGAGGAACAGAACATTCGGCAGCTTCCTGTGCTCCTTTGCCTCTTTCACGTGGCTGAAATAAGGCAGCCAGGGATCTGAAAGTGGCCACAAGTCATGTCAAATGCTTCACAAGTAGAGAACATACTTAATCCATGCTGGAAATACCGCCAGTAACGTTCAAAATCCCCAACGTAACCATGGTTGCGTAACAATCGATTTAGATGATAGTAGGACACGGCCACATCCTTGGGATTACGCGCCACATAAACTATCTATATTCAGTTGGAAAGTAATTATGACTGTGATTGGGATACTAAAATTTCTTGGAAATCCCTTGCCTTGCAGTTATTCTCCAATACACTCGGCGGCATCATGGAAAACGGAAAATGAGTCTTGATAAAACGCCGTTGATTACTTGGTAGACTGTCTAAATACTCGTATTGTGGTAGGGAAATGTGCCCAACGCTGACCTTATCCTTCATCTTATCCAGAAGCTCTGCCATAAAAGCATCACCTTTCATCAACGAGCATCTGTCAGTAGAGTAAGTTGAGATTCTTGCAATAATTTCATTTAAACCCACTCGAGAAAGGGGAAACGTTCGTTTAGAGGACGTTGTAGGGCCTGTTCATAGTCTAAGCCATTGGCGAGCAGCCAGATCATCTCCTGAGTCCAGGTGGTGCCCGAACGTGGCACAGTTGCTATCCAAATGTCATCAGGACGAGCCTTGAAGTTGTAATAGTGCTCCGCCTCTTCCTTGTACTTCTGTGAAAAGAAATAGCCCTCGGGTCCGACCTGGACAAAACCCTTGCTTTCACCTGTTCAAATTTGTAGATTACTTTCATAGTCTAGTTAGTCTTTTGAACCAACCTTTAAAGTACTCCAATAACTCCGCATTGGTTTCAGGGTCCACATCCCGTATTTCAAAGGGAAACTTGACTTGAGACTTATCCATTACCTGTTCGAGACGAACTCCTCAAGTTGCTAACATCAACTGAATCTGGACCAATTGGCCCAACTTATAAGCACTTGCTATTGAGACCGAGATAGCTCCTATCTTGCATACTTCAAGGCTATGGCCAGTTTATTTACTCATTATAAAAGACCTAAAGCGTTATAATTTCATGTTATCAATAAGCATACAATACATACATAGAGGAGACAAACAAGCATTTTAGTGGTTTCATTCACGGTTGCCACGGTTGAGCCAAAATCAAACAAATAATGAGCCAAATTGACGAAAAACGAGCAAAGAATTTTGTTGTTACAAATATTTCGTTCAAAAACTCTTAAAGCAACAACACATATTTCCCAAGTATTTCACATTTTCATCTTAATGTAGTGATATGTTATCAAATAAAAATAAATATGTACTTTGAACCTGCAGCCACGTGCCATTTTCAGCAATATTCAGACGGGAACCGACATGCTGGTGGTGGACTGCAGCACGTGAATCTGTATTTCGACATCGCCAGTGAAGAATAAGCGTGATGCGTCCTCCAGATGTGTGAGGATGCGCAGGTTGTAGTGCTGCGGCTTTACGGATCGTGGCAAGCGATAAAAATCGTAGCTCTAAATTTCAATGCTGCAAAAAATGCAAATTAGAAAATTTTTTAAATTATATTATTTGCACTACTTACAGTAGTAGTAACTACTACTGTCGAAGAAGCGACATTGTGACGCATATTTTGGATCCTGCATCCTCAGGATGCATGAACTGAAAAAGTTACCTGCAAAAAACAAAATGACGCGTTTTTGGCTTGCAAGTCGAACGCCGTTCACTCACACTCACTTCATTAATGTGGGCGGCTTCATTGCCGGGGCATGTAAATTCAGATATGCCTATTCCTCCTCCTCCTCCGTTTTCTTCTTTTCCCGATCCTCTTTTCTTTTTATTTTTCCCTTTAATCTCATTTCCATTCGCTTTTCTTTTCGAATTTGTTGTTGTTCTTTTTTTCTTTCCGCGATTTTGTATTTCAGTTCTGGAAAGAAATTTAAACTTATTATGGATGCCGGCGCGCAAGTCTTTCCCCCCAACAACTTATCCTTACAATTGACATGATTGTGCAAACTCCCCATCTGCTTAAGTTTAACTCTGTATTGACGTCTCGGGGACATGCCCAGCATTTGGCAAAAACCCTCTCTTGTCCCCTTCCTGCCAAGTTACTTCAAAAATGCCGCATTCGAGTAAAATTGGAGCATGTTTGCAAATCCGGCGAATAAAAAAAGTTCTTGTTGCGGACTCTGTCCGCTCGGGAAACAAAAACAAAACGCACGCACACTTGTTGTGTGCAGAAACACCAAATAGCTAGCCGCACCAGTCACTCCAGTGTGCTGTAAAGCGCGCTCTCTCGCTCCCGCTTAGCGTTAACGTTTCTGTGATCAGCTGATCGTCGGCTGCACTAACGTACCCAAATTATTCAGAAATATTTTTGAGAAAAATTTTTTGTGGCCGAAAAAGTCAACTTTTTCAATTTTTGAGCTAGAGTTTTGAAACCTTTACCAGAATTTTTGTTGGACTTTTCTAGAATTTACAATTTTCTTACTTTTTTTTCGAGACGCGAAGAGCTAACGGCACCAAACCAATTTTAGATTGAACGTAAATTATTTACAAAATTTTCGATTTTCTTCTTTTTTTCAAATTGTTTTTTTGTAATTTTTAATTGATTTTTGAAAATTGCAAATTTTCACTTCAAATTTGGCGCGCGCCAAAACGTCGTTGCCAGGCCAAAATGTTTCTAACATGCATATAACAGAGGAAGAGTGCCCAACAGTGCCAGCACAGGTACTCGTTAACAGTGCAATGTTGGCAGCACTGACACAGCTGAGTGCAATTATGTTAGTTAACAGTAGAGATGGGCGTGCAAATTCAAAATAAGCATACATAGGAGACAAACAAACAAGCATTTTAGTGGTTTCATTCGCTTTGCATGCCGTACGACCAGTGTTGCCAATTTAGCTATTTCCCCGCTGGGTCTAGACTCTAGAGCAGCGGTGGGCACGAAATCTGAATTCGTTAGCAACCATTGCCATAAGCCCACCGCTGCTCTAGAGGATTGCATTGGCAAATTCGGGATATATTGTAAAATACCGACTAGCGGGAATTATAGCTATTTTCCAAGCAAAACAACAGACCAACAAAATACCGTTTTTTGCATCACGTTCAGTGCGGTGCTCTCTATCCCTTTCCCTCGCACTGATTATCAGCATAGTCAAGGGACTGCTTTTAGCCGACGAGACCTCCTTATGTTATTGCTTCATGGGAACCAGAACGATGAGCACGCTATGAGTCCCTCTCTCTCTCATTATCGTTTCTGTATGTCAGTGTTGCCAATTTAGCATATTTCAGGCTAGATCTAGCAATTTTGAAAATGAAAAAGCTTATAAAATTTGCAAATAGCTTATAGCCTGAAATATAGCATATTTTAAAATTCATATAGCATATTCTAGCAATAAATGCATTTTATTGACATCAACGAAATATTTTATAATTTTAAAATGTTTCAGGGCATAAAAATATCGGATTTTGTTCTTTGTCACGTAAACTTTATTCTTATGATCACAAATTCACGATCATTAGAATAAAGTTCACGTAACAAAGAACAAGATATCTAATCGGTAATGTCATCGAAATGTTGATTGGTGTGTTATCGCCGATTTTGAATTGTGAAATTAATGTGAAGCTTGCAAAAATGCCAAAAATATTGTATAAGCAACTATTCCGCGATGCTTGGCTGGAAAGTAGTGAATTTAAGGATTGGCTACGGAAATTGCCAGCTGACGCAACAAAAGCATATTGCTGCTATTGCAAATCAACAATAGCAGCAAAAGTTTTTGACATAAGGCAGCGTGCGGCGTCCAAAAAACATGCCAGATAAATATCACAGTCAGATTAGAACGACTGATATATATATAACTGATGACAAAAATGATTATATTGATCAATTGTTGACTGATTTAATGTAATAAAATCCTTATGATGGATGTTTTGTTATACAGCATACTTTTTTTTTAAAGCTTATTTTAGCTTATTTTAAATCAAAATCTAGCTTATGCGGGCGGTTAACTCCTGGCAACACGCTTCCTTAGTGTGCGTGAATGTGTTCACAGACAACAGTGCTTTGCAATGCGGGATCGATCACTCGAGATACACTGTTTTGAATACAAACATATATTTTTTATTTACTTTGCTTTTTTTTTCATCAAAACATTTTTTTTAAAAATCTAAGAAAAAAGTTTCAAAATAAACCTTTACAAAAATTCTAAATTTTCAATGGGTTCTTAATGTTTTAAGGAAAGTTTTGTATCATTCAAACGTAATTGAAATGACCTTTCCATTGATGTCAAAATGAACATGAAGTACCTAGGTTCAAGTTATGAGTAAATTTAACTTTAAATGTTGTCAAAATAAATATGCCGACCAGTGTATATTAAAAACAAGAACGCGTGTGCCAAGGCTGGATTTTGGAGAAAAGCTTCACAAAAAAAAATGGGGAAAGACTTTGATTAGTGGTCTGTACCATAAAGCAAGATTAAGGTTCGGTTCGCGAACCCGTTTGCATACTATCTCAAAACTTTCGCTTCAACCGCGGCTAAACATAAAAATACAAAAACTACTTTAAAAATTTACTTTTTTTCCTTGATTTTTTAAACAAAATGACTTTCTTTTTCAAAATTATTTACTTTGTGATTGATTTAATGATCCCTTACTAGTATATGGATTGGACAGATTATTGGGTTAAATATACAGAAACGTGTATTCACTATTTAATAGGTACAATAATGCCCTTAATTATGTCAAGTTGGGAGCAATAATAAAAATACACAACTTGATCAAGTGGCAGTCAACTAGTTTTGGCTACGACAACGTTTATTTAGGAGTTTAAAAATAAAAGAACATATGTATCATGGTTACAGATTGAAAAGATTGCTTATCAGATTAGCAGGCGGGCATGGTGCATCGACGTTGCTTGACCAGACGCTTGGGGCAGGCCTGGCCGCCGTGTTGTGGCTCGCTGATGACATGGCGATATCCCTGGGATTGTCCGACGCCACAGCTGACACTGCAGGCCGTCCAGTTGGACCATTCAGACATGACACAGTCCTTGGGCAGATTGCTCTCCGACTCCGAGTTGATCTTGCTGCAGGTGTGCAGGCAATCGGCCTCAGTGAGGAAGTTGTTGCGATTGCCACGGCAGCCGCCGTAGGTGAAGGGCTCGCAACGATTGGACTGGGCATTGAAGGCATAGCGCTGATAGCTACCACGACAGGGTCCCGCCTCTGGCAACTGCACGCAAATATCCTTGGCCATGTCCATGTTGATGTTACAGTCCACTGCGTGCTGGCATTCCCTTTGCTGATGCAATTCCAGGCGCTTCGTGCAGTCATCCTTCTCCTGACCGTCCTCCAGGAGCACCAGACGCTTACGGATCGCACTACCACGTCCACATGAGCCGGAACATGGACTCCAGTCACTCCATTGGGTGGTGGGACAGTTGGGATCTGGCAGCTCCACCTGCTCATAAGTACAATCCGGTCGCATACACTTGTTCTTCTCCACAATGGTGATGTGGGGACACCGCTTACGGCCCAAGGGATTGAGGAATGTGCGTGTACGCATTGTGATTCCTATGCCACAGGTGGCAGAGCACTCGGACCAGACGCTCCAGGGTGTAGTTTTGCACAAACCGGCACCCTCGCCATTGTCGTTGACCAGCGACTGAGAGTTCGCTAGATTTTCGCCCTCATCCTCGTCACGATCCTGGCCAGCTGAACCATTGGGACACTCGGGCTGATCAGCCACGCACATTTCCTTGGACACCAACTGGCGTGTGCACTTGGAATGCTGTGCCTGCTCAGCATTTAGATACTGACGACTACGCATCCGGATTCCCTTGCCACAACTGACGGAGCAGGGACTCCAGGCGTTGTAGTCGCTCACACGACATTCGGCTGCATCATTAAGAATTTTATATAATGGGAATAACGTTTGGCTTTGATAAGTATCTTACCGCGGGTATCTTGCTCCTCTGCATCGTCAGAGACTTCCAGCTGGAGAGCTTGGAGGAAGTCGTCATCACAATTCCGTGAGATAATCTTCTCGCGACGCAGATACAACTTGGCCAGCGGGGTCATCTGCTGACTCTGCGGGTTGTAAAACGGTGCTCTTGGATCCTCGGGATACATTGTTGTGATCTTATACATGCGTTCTCTCGGCTGTGTCTCCGAATTGGGACTCTAAGGGGGAATAACAATTAATAGTTTGGCATTATCGTATGGCACGCAGTGTCGTCCAACCATGTAGGTAATGCCGCTGTCGGTGCCCGCATCCCAGGGATACAAATCAAAATCGAGGGACTCCTTCCAGCTGCAGTCCGAGGTGCATAGATCAATGCCATTGATTCCAACCACCCAATCGGGCGACGGACCAAACATGGAAGCTAAGGACACTTTCGGATGCTTGCGATCCACACGGAATTTCGAGGATGTGTTTTGATTAACATTTGGATACCACAGACCAGCGGCTTTGATGAGAGTGCGCAACTTTGGACCTTGGGCGCGCAGTTCCGTCTCCAAAGCTGTCGGGGATCCCCATTCGGCCAATGAGCGGAAACCATCGGTGGCTATATGATGTTCGCCCCAAAACGAAAAGTTCGCTTCATGCGATGCTCCGATCACATCGGAGAAATGAGTCAGCCAAATGGCAAAGGGATAATCCTTGGGATGTGTCTCATTAGACCAGATACCTTCGAAGACAAACTGCAAACAGCATTAAACTGTGTAAATTAGGGAACAACAACCAGAGTTGGGCCTATAAGCATTATAATTACTTTTTAATTAGCATTCGAAAAAGTAGTGCTAATAAAATTTCATGCAAAGTAATGAAAATTGTTCGGTGGCATTGAGTAATGCTAGTGAAAAACCTTTTTAATTACCATTAATAATTACTTTTTGAAAAATAAAAAAATATTTGAAATATTAAGAAAATATGAAATGAAATATAGAAAATGGTTTTCCGATCCATTTCGCGACATTTATACAATATTTTTATGCGACAGTTTTATACGATAGTTTTGTGCGATGGCTTAAAAGGGTATTTCTATACTGTCGCTGTGACGCCTAAAAGGTTGCAGTAAATAATAATCCGAATTTTTAGTTGAGAAGGCATTTGTCTGCCTTAGCAGAATAATTGGTAAAGGTCTAGAAGCAGTAGCCAGTTAAAAAAAAAAAAAAACACACACACACACAGAAAGAGGGCGATTTATAATGAATTTAGGTGAAACAATTTTTAGGGGGTCTTTGCTAGTTTTTTTTTTATTGAATTTTGAAATTTCGATATTTTCAATGCAAAATGAGCTTTTGCATCGTTGTTTTGTGCATATTGCCACTAATATGTTAATTTTTCATTAAAATTTCAATATTGAATAAAAAAAAGACCCCCTAAAAATTTTTTCACCTAAATTTATCATAAATTGCCCTCTTTTTGTTTTTGATTTTTTTTTTTTTTTTACAGGTGGCTACTGCTTCTAGACTGTTACCGAATAATTT
>JAWNPO010000103.1:0-15340 GCA_035047525.1 Drosophila quinaria | reverse complement strand
GTATGCTTCGTTCGGTTACATTGCTAGTATTATTTGAAACATTTTAGCAGGGACCGTAACAATTATAATTTTTATAAACAAATATAAATTGAATAAAAATTATGCTATTATACGGTCTGTGCAAGTATCTAAGCAGATAATCAAATATACATTTTGACATGTGTACATGCATTTGTACATACATATTATATATCAACTGAAAGGTATTAATGCGTAGATCATATACATAGGTATTTATATAACGTGAGCTTCTTTGGTTCCAAAGATGTTTCAATTCAGTTTTTATTTTCAAGTTTTATTATAAAAATTGACAAACAAGAGTTATGTGAAAATTTTTATAATAAAAATTGCAATTAAAAGTTAGGGCTCAATTTTTATATAAGAATTGAAAAATAATAATTATTTTTAATTTTTATTTATTTAAATTAATTTTAATAATTACACATAATTTTAAAATTAAAAATTGCAAATAAATTTTATCCTGTTTTCGAATTCGCCGTTGAAAAATAACATATTTTTCCCGCTCACAACTATTATTTGGATTCCCTTCTTTTAGGCAAAAAAAAAAGAAACTAGAAAAATTTTGAATGTCAAAGTATTCAAATTGCTTCAAATCAGAATTAAATTAGTAAATGAACGATTCGTCAAAAATGCTTATCGGCCATTGTAGTTCTAGTTACAGAGTATCTGCATATTCGATCAATACTTTATTGCTGTTGATAAAAACTGCTCTTGTTAGCCTCTCATAATCCACCCTAAAATTCTTCTTGTTGCTCCCAGTCATCTTTTTGAGGCCAATTCCCTCTTATTCATATGTATGTAAGCTAGGCGGAGATGAGCGGTTTAGCGGCAGCCGCAACTACAAACAGCAAGCTACAAAAGTGTCGCTGCAACAAAGCTGCAACGAAAGAAATACTAACACACACACACACACACACATGAATTACGCAGGAATCAGTCGTCGCATAGAAGTTGCAGAGTTAAGTCGCAGAGTTGAAGTCGTCGATTTTTTCATTATTTTCATTATTGAAACCAAGTTTTGTTCGCTACTAAAATCACTTATTATTACATTAATATTAAACTAAAGAATTTGAACTGAATAAACATACTTAATTACTATAATACTCTACATTTGGGGGCTCAACCGATCGTGAGCTTAGTGTGTGAACAATTGAAAGTTGTGCTGAAAATACGGAGAGACGGATAGTTGATAAGCTGTGTGATATATGGTAGAAAAGGTTGTTTAAAACCATATATTATAGTACGTTGAAGGCCCGAATCCTAAAAACAGCAAATAAGTTGACGCGCAGTTTTCGGTTTCCGTAGAGGCGAGGTTTGCAAATTTTTCTTTGTGGTGGTAATCTTGCTACGTGTGTGTGTCACTGGATACATACAGAACAATGAACCGCACGCCAGTTAAGAAAGACAAGAAAACGCCGGGAAGAAAAACGAAAGAACAACGTAAAGAACAACGTGAAGAACAACGCGACGAACTACGTGAAGAACACGAAGAAGAGAAAACAGCGGAATTAACAGTCGCGGTCGAAAATACAGTGGAAGAAGAACACGAAGACAGTATGGCAAACAGTGTTGCAGAAAAAGTCGAGCAAATGCTGCAGCTGCTTAGCTTGAAAATAGAAGTTGACGAAAAGCGGAGTAGCCAAGTCAAAATTGCTGCCGACAATTTTGAAAAAGTTGTTTCTGACTACGATGGGAAATCTATGCCGGTTAGGAGATGGTTCGACATTTTCGAGAAAAATGCGGACGCATACGAACTTACGGAGAAGCAGAAGTATGTGCAAGCGAGAGGCAAGATGGTCGGCGCGGCAAAGCTATTTCTTGAGTCGGAATATGTATGCGAATATGAAGAGCTGAAAGCAGTTGTAATCGACGAATTTGCTTGTAGCGTGAATAGTGCGGATGTGCATAAACAACTGCAGGAAAGAAAGAAGAAGAAAGACGAATCAATGCACGAATATATGTTGCAAATGAAGAAAATTGCTGTAGTTGGTGACGTCGAAGATATCGCTGTAATAAATCATATTGTGAACGGCCTTGACATTAAAAATGAATACAAATGCATTATGCTGCGGTGCAAGTCATTCAGAGCATTGAAAGAGGAATTTGATATTTACGAAAAGTTGAAAATAGTCGAGAAAAAGAATGAGCAACAAAAAACCAATATCAATGCTAAACAAATGCCGTCGGCTGGTAAAAAAGATCATTGCTATAACTGCGGTTCGACGGAGCATAAGCGGAAGGATTGTAGTGCTGACACGAAATGTTTTAGTTGCAATCAAGACGGACATATTTCACGTAATTGTCCGAAAAAAGCCGAGAAAGTCAATATTGTTCTATCTGGAAACAGCCGTACAAAGATGATCAAAGTAAGCAATGTGGAAGTCGATTGTCTTGTGGACACCGGATCAGATGTAACACTAATGAAAGCAAAGGTTGTGGACAAAATCAAAGGTGTCGAGCTGATGAAAAGTACTTCGATTCTACGTGGATTAGGCAATGCAACAACTCAGCCGATTGGTTGCTTTAATGCGCAAGTTTTGGTTGATCAGCTGTCAACAGACCAAAACTTTATCGTTGTGCCCGACGCTAAGATGGAGTGTGATGTGCTGCTCGGACACGATTTCATCAAGAAATTTCGCATGATTGCAGACCAGCGTGGATACACATTTTTGAATAGAGAATCAGACTCTACGTCAACAGATGGGTATGATATGGTGTATAACGTTTGCGAAGAATCGTCTTTTACAGTTCCGCCAAAGTATCGAGAGCGTATTGAGCAGTTGATAGAGAGCACCTATCAGAATGCACCGAAAGCCATACAACAGTGCCCTATCGAGCTGAAGATTGTGCCAGATGGAAATATCAAGCCGTTTCGCCATCCACCTGCCCGATTGTCACCAGACGAAGCCAATGCAGTACAAAAACAAGTTGACGACTGGATTGAACAGGGTGTCGTACGCAAATCTTCATCAAATGTAGCAAGTCGTGTCGTTGTGGTGAAAAAAGAAAGACGGATCGCTGCGAGTCTGCGTGGATTACAGGAAACTAAACAGCATGGTTCTAATTGACTGTTTTCCAGTGCCACTAATGGAGGAGGTGCTACAGGATCTGCAGGCTGCAAGTTGGTACACTGTCATGGATCTGGAGAATGGCTATTTTCATGTGCCAGTACAAGAAGAAAGCAAGTCGTTGACAGCGTTCGTTACTCGTGAAGGTCTATACGAATTTAATAAAACACCGTTTGGTTTTAAAAATTCGCCAGCTGCTTTTATACGATTTGCCCAGTATGTTTTTCAGAGCCTTATTAACTCTGGAATTATGCAGCTATACATGGATGATATAATCATATACGCAGAAAGCCCTGAAGGATGCATGGAGAAGACTAGATGTGTTTTGGAGACAGCAGCGCAGTACGGCTTGAAAATTAAATGGAAGAAGTGCAGCTTTTTGCAAACAAGGATCAATTTTCTGGGTCATGTCATTGAGGCTGGTAAAGTTTGGCCAGGAAAAGAGAAGACGATAGCAGTCACCCATTTCAACACGCCGAAGAACGTCAAGGCAGTACAATCGTTTCTTGGATTGACTGGATTCTTCAGGAAGTTCATCTGTGGATATGCCCAAATAGCACGGCCACTGACGAATCTGCTAAAGAAGGGAGCTGAATTTCACATTGGTGTGGCAGAGCTTCAGGCGCTACAACAGCTGAAGGATGTACTGACGAAGGAACCAGTGCTTCATATTTACTGCAGAGAGGCACCGACGGAACTCCACACAGATGCATCTAAAGACGGTTTTGGAGCCGTATTATTGCAGATGTTTGATGGAAGGCTACATCCAATTTATTATTGGAGCAAAAAGACGACTGATGCTGAAGCGAAACGACATAGCTATTATCTAGAAGTCAAAGCTGCCTACCTAGCCATCAAAAAGTTCCGGCATTACTTGTTGGGTATACAGTTTAAGCTGTTAACAGATTGCGCTGCGTTCAAGGCTACAACAAACAAGCAGGATGTCCCGAGAGAAGTTGGACAATGGATCATGTTCATGCAGGACTTCAATTTTCAAACTGAGCACCGCGCAGGAGACAGAATGAGACATGTGGACTGCCTCAGTCGTTTCCCGAACACATGTATGATGTTGACAACAGAGCTAGTTGCTCGCATTAAGAAGGCTCAACAGCAGGATGAATTTATCAAAGCAATCATCGAGATCGTGCAGCAGCGTCCATACCAAGATTTTAAGCTGAAAGGTGGCGTATTATTCAAAGCAGTTGATGGCAACGAATTGCTAGCTGTCCCAAGGCCAATGGAGAGAGACGTAATACAAGGGGCGCATGATGTTGGCCATTTTTCGACGCAGAAGACGATGCATGCTATCCAGCAGCAATTTTGGATTCCACATCTCGAAAGTAAAGTATCGAAAATTATTACTAATTGTATCAAATGTATTATCCACAGTAAGAAATTGGGAAAACAAGAAGGTTTTCTGAGCTCGATCGACAAAGGAGATACACCTTTATACACGTTGCACATGGATCACTTGGGCCCGATGGATGCATCGGCCAAACAATACAAATACATCCTAGCAACAGTAGATGGGTTCAGCAAGTTTGTGTGGCTGTTCCCAACCAAATCAACGGGTCATGAAGAAGTTGTCAAGAGGCTGACAGAGTGGTCCGACGTATTTGGGCTACCCAGGCGCATCATCACTGACAGAGGAGCTGCATTTACCTCAGACGGATTTAAAGAGTTTCTCGACGAGCATAAGGTTGACCATGTGAAGACGACCACAGGCGTGGCAAGAGGCAATGGACAAGTTGAGCGCGTTAACCGAACAATCTTGTCAATTATTTCGAAGCTGTCGACAAGTGAACCAGCCAAATGGTACAAGCACGTTTCCAAGGTTCAAAAAGCAGTTAACTCTCATGTACACTCAGCGCTGAAGATGTCGCCATTCGAAGTTATGTTTGGCACCAAAATGCATAATCAAGCTGAAAATAGCTTACTGCAGCTGTTAGAAGAAGAATTGGTCAATCAATTCAACGATGATCGTCAAAAGCTACGTGAGGAGGTGAAGCAAAATATTGAGCATACGCAGCAAGTCTACAAACGCAACTTTGATAAGAGACGTCGAGCAGAGCACACTTATAAAGTTGGTGATCTCGTAGCCATTAAGCGGACACAGTTTGTTGCTGGCCGTAAACTGGCTAGTGAGTATCTTGGACCTTACGAGGTGACAAAGGTCAAGCGAAATGGGCGATACGACGTGCGAAAGGCGGCCAATGTCGAAGGACCTAATATCACAGCATCCAGCTGCGACAATATGAAGTTATGGAGATTTGTGCTGGACAACGAAGAATTGTTATCATCTGGGACAGATGATGAAGAGCAGGAGGGCCGAATGTAAGCTAGGCGGAGATGAGCGGTTTAGCGGCAGCCGCAACTACAAACAGCAAGCTACAAAAGTGTCGCTGCAACAAAGCTGCAACGAAAGAAATACTAACACACACACACACACACATGAATTACGCAGGAATCAGTCGTCGCATAGAAGTTGCAGAGTTAAGTCGCAGAGTTGAAGTCGTCGATTTTTTCATTATTTTCATTATTGAAACCAAGTTTTGTTCGCTACTAAAATCACTTATTATTACATTAATATTAAACTAAAGAATTTGAACTGAATAAACATACTTAATTACTATAATACTCTACATACAACAACAAGAACAGTGTCAAAATGAATCAGCCCGAGCTCACCGACAGTCAAATTCAATCCTTTTTTGATAAAGAACATGCATTTATGAACGTGCTCAAAGATTTTAATGGACGCAATCAGAAGCCACTTTTTTCAAAAACCAAAATGTCAGGTGGCGTCACCTACCCCATTCTCAGAGCACGGCGGAAGACAACAAAGATTGGAGATTCCATTGCTTTAGAATTAGAGCAATACATTCTATACCTACCGGAGCGTTATACAAGTCTTCAAGAAGGGACTATTGCTGCATTGAACGAAATGAAGTTTAGTGTCATCAAAAGAAATGATGGCAAGTTATACTTAGAATTAAACAAGACCAGTCAAGATTTGTAACTGTATTAATATTTTGAAATAAAACTTATTATTCAAAATATATTATGGAAAACAACTACTCTTTTTATTATGGTGGGAACTTTCAGATATCTATTATATATATAAAAATGCATTTACATTATTTAACAGTATTGGTTGAGAAGTGATTACATACGCACACACCTGCTTTCGTGTGTCCCTTATATACTTTAGAACTGTTTGATATAAACCGGTTTCACTTGACATTCGACACAATGAGTCAAAATATTTTGAGTCAGTTGACGAAAGCGAGAAATGCACTGAAAAGAAAATTTGATAGTATTAGGCAAACAAATGCTCAAAATAAAAATTAATTGGAGAAAACTTTCAAGCCGATAACAGAGCCTTTACAGGAACTGGTTAGTGAAAATAAAAAAAATAAGTTTGTGAAAGTCGAAGACGATGAGCATGATGAAAAGACAAAATTACATAAAACTCTAAAGTCGATGAAACCTAAGTTCACTAGTAAAAAAGTTGATGATAATAAGAGTTTAACCTGGGAAGATATCTACACTCCAAGTGATAAATCAAATTTAAAAAATAATGAAAGTGAAGCTGATAATGATGAAACAAATTACTTTTCACATTCGAGAATTGAAGTAGAGTCAGAATCAGAACCAGAGATTGAAGTAGAATCAGAACCTGAATCGGAGATTGAATCAGAGGTAGAAGATTATGAAATGAACCTTAATATCACTCAGTTACAGAGAGAGAAACTTTTGGATAACGCTTATGGACCCAGAAGAAGTACAACAGATTCTCGTTCTCTAATGCTGGGCAACAGTACATTAAATATAAATAATAAGAAAATTAAATTGTCGAGTGGAAGTAGTTGGCCCCTTACCCCTGGTCTATACTCATTAATTTTCCACAATAAACCTACAGACTATAACAAGAATGATTTGGAAAGTTATAAACAAATTCTAA
Source organism: Drosophila quinaria (assembly GCA_035047525.1). Classification (NCBI taxonomy): domain Eukaryota; kingdom Metazoa; phylum Arthropoda; class Insecta; order Diptera; family Drosophilidae; genus Drosophila; species Drosophila quinaria. The sequence goes on along the minus strand of JAWNPO010000103.1, from coordinate 8,287 downwards.
CTGAGACTAGTGTGTATAGAAGAAATTACAATCCAAATAAACAAGTGAAGGGGAGTCGAGCACAAAAATACAAAAAAATTATCAAGCCTCTTATAAGTACTGACTCAACTCCCACAGCAATGTCTACGCCAAATCGTTCGAAAACAGGTTCAGGGCTTATGACCATACAATCGTCAAAGCCAAATTATGTGTATTGGGATAATGTCAATGAATTAGTTGAACGATTACAGATTCTATTAGCCTCAAAAACAGCTGGTAATACTAATCATAATAATGAAATTATATCGATAATAGAAGAACTGCGTGAGGCGAAGATAATATACTAACATCTATAAATATGTAATACAATTAACAATAACATTTATAATCAGTATGTCTGTTGACAAGTTCGGTCATTTTATTAATGATAAGGAGCATTCAGAACCCTTGAAAAGAGGTATTAGAACAGGTGTGGGTTTGTACATTGATAGTGACGGTAACCTGAACGCTCAACAGAAACGAATTAAAAATTGTGGTGGACCGATAGAGGGAAACGATATAGTAATAAAAGACTATCTTGATAAAAGCATTGAGAAATTAAGAGATTCTATAACAAAAATGGTGTCTACACCGCTTACAGAATATGTTGATGAAACTTTAAAAAACTTCAGATTCGAAGTAAACCAAAAAATAACACAAGCACTAAATACCAAAGTTGGAGTTTTGGATATCAGAATTAAACAAATTGAAGACAGATTAGAGAGCTCTGATAAAATCTTCTCAAATCTAATTGCTCAACTAAAAAGTCTTGAGGAATATACATATAAATATATGAGCAAACCAACAAAAAGCTAATTGAAAATCAAGCAACTTCAATTACCCATTACTAAACTATGAGCAAACGAGATATTATTAACGAATTACATGGACCCTCACGTAAGAATTTTCTACGACGTAGAGTTGTCACAAAGGGGATAAACGATCTATGGCAAGCGGATTTGGTTGAAATGGGAGCATATGCTTCGTCCAATAATGGCTATCGTTATTTGTTGACAGTAATAGATACTTTCTCAAAGTATGCTTGGGGTGAAGCACTAAAATCAAAAACTGCTAAAGAAGTTGTTCAGGCAATGGAGAAAATATTTAAATCGGGACGTGGTGCTCCCAAGAACCTGCAAACAGATGACGGAACTGAATTTTTCAATAAACAGTTTAAGGCATTAACAAACCAGTTTAAAATAAATCACTACTCAACATTTAGTACTCTAAAGGCATCAATTGTTGAACGATTTAATCGAACGCTAAAAGAGCTCATGTGGCGTGAATTTAGTTTTAATGGAAAATATAAATGGATTGACATATATAAAAGTTTAATTGATGATTACAACAGTCATGTACATAGAACAATAAAAATGAGTCCAATCGACGTTAACTCATCCAATGAAAAACAACTCTTGAATACGGCATACAATCATTTGAAAATATTCACTGGAAGCAAGTTGCGTAAGGGAGACAATGTGCGTATAAGTAAATACAAACATATATTCGAGAAGGGCTACACGCCAAATTGGTCAACCGAAGTATTTAAAATAAAAACAGTGAAAAACACATATCCAACTACATATTTGTTAGAAGACCTAAGGGAAATCCAATTGAAGGGTGTTTCTACAGAGAAGAAATTAAAAGGACTCGTTTCCCCGATGCATATCTTGTTGAAAAAGTGTTGAAACGAGACGGAAATAGAGCCTTGGTACGTTGGCTGGGCTTTTCAAAGAGTGAAGATAGCTGGATAGCTGTAAAAGATATTTTATAAAGAATACAAACAATTTATTTTTAGTCAAACCCCCATACAAAAACACATATAACGTTTTGGAATCCATTTACAACTTTATTAACACTTAACTTTTATTTAAATTAAGTATACAATTTTTATAAACTATTTAATCAACTTTATAAACAATTTATTTAAAATTACAATTTCTTAACATTTTGTATTACACTTACAACAAATTTATAAACAATTTATATTACACTTACAACAAATTTATAAACAATTTATACTAAAATAAATACATTTTGTTTAAAAAAATTATTCTACAAATCTATATTCTTTGGTTGGGTGGGTTTTTATTGTCATTATAGAACATCTCAAGCTCAAGAGCTGCATATAACAAATCTCTTTCAGCATTATCTATTTTATTTTTCAGAGAATTGATTTGTGTGTTCTCGTTGTTTTCAGCCCGGAAGTTGAGATTGTTTTCCAACTCATCTATATTTGTCAATAGTTCTTTTTCTATTAGCCTATGATGGTGATATGCTAATGTTGAATGTTGATCACTCTCAATAAAGCGCTTATCATCTTTGTTATCAAGAATTTTTTTGATTGTCTGATAAGTGTTTATTACATGACCTTTAGACCTAAACAATGTCATTTTCCCATACTCTGATTCTCCAGTTTTTAGGCATTTTTTATAATTGTCAAGGTCTAACTTTTCTAACGCTGCCCTTTTCACCCCTTTTATTTTTTTAAACGTTTTCTCAATGTTTTCCACTTTATACCCATACATTTTCGGACGCAGTCCAACAAACTCCAGCATGGGCTTACCATTGAGCTCGTCTTTGAAAAAACCCAATTTTTTCTTATTTGCTTTTTCGAAATTATATTTACTGGCAAGTTCATCAGAATAATCAGAAGTATCGAATTTTGATTCAACATCATTCCGAATATCACTGTAGAAATCTTGAGTTTTTATCGTGTAAATAAATGAATCTGTATCCATATAATTCAATGTTAAATTTTTCTTAAACTTATGTTGCATGTAATTATAATGGAAATCATACATTTTCCATTTTGATAAATCTAGTACAGCAAAGCCTAAGTACATTGGTTTATTAAAAACATTCCTTAATCTGTTCATTTGAATTGCATAAAAGTCTTGATTTATTCTTGTAGAACTATGAAAGTTGCTATTAGCAATTAATGACCTTGCACAAAGTCTTTTACGACCCGTGCTGAATGTTTGTGCTGGATCCCACTCTGTAACTAATTTCACATCAACCCTTTTCTCTACATTTTCCATGGTTTTACCATAGACTACGTTATTAAGTAACTTGAAAAAATCTTTTTCAAAAGAATTCTTTGCATTTGTCCTATGTAGAAATGGGCAGGGTCAAGTGAATAAATTTTCATACAAATTGTACGGAAATTTTCAAAAACATCTGTTAACAATCAAACATCAGTTTTTAAGTACAATTCTAAGTAATCTTTCAATGTCGAACATGAAAATTCAGACCAAACTTTAAGTGCATGTGCGTAATCTTCTTCAGAACATTGAGTTTCTGTCAGATTGCTGTAAAATGCTTCTCTTGGAGGTAGAGAAGTTTCTTGTAATCTTTTCTCAGAATCTAAATATTCATAGGGGAAAACACCCTTTTTACGCATCAATCTGAACTCATGTTCAAGATTGAAATAAATTAGACGCAAGAGCATCTAGACTTGACGACATAAAACGAAATGTGTCTAGAAAACGAATCTCAAAATTATTTCCGTTCTCACACTCTATTATTTTTGAAAGAGATATGTAGTGCTCTTTATTTATGGGAATAACTTTAATTTCTCCAGGTACGTGCACAAGTTCTTTTACAAACAAATGTGAATCATACTTGGTGAAATTATGAAAGAAAACAGGGATGAAAATGCTCGTCTTATATGCTAGATTGCATTTTGAATGAGCAGCACCCCTGAATTTTCCAGTGAAATGACAATGATCTCTCACTATATCTGTTAATAAAACACCCTCACAAATATAACAATTTACCGACTCTTGGAAAACAATCTCTTCTTCCGGACTCATTATAATCGGAACTATCTTGCTTAAATAGTTGTTATTTAGGTGCTTAAGATTTTCTACCAACGATGTAATGAAACTTAAACCTGCATTTTCACTAGTCTCTAAGACAAACTTATCTAATCCACTATCAAATGCACACTTTATGTAGTATGCATAAGATATTGGAATATGTTCATTAATGTTAAGTAATCTTGAACTTACTTCTATATTCTTTGGTTGAAGAACACACTCAAAATCTGCATACACGACAAATGGAACCTGCAGTTGGTGGTGATGTTGTGTAAACTTCAAAGTTGCTTCATAGGGGTTGGGAAGCGCCGAGACTGTTCCGTTGCACAGCTCCTTGTGTCTCAATGCAGCCGCCTCACTAGACGAGAAGTTGAGGCATACGTTGCAGAACCATTGCTTCCTTTTTGAATTCCCAGTTTGTGATACAATCAGTCTATAATTGAAAAATAAGTACAAATAATTAGTATTCATTATATCACTGTTTAATTTAGTAAAATACTTACCGAGAGATATTTTTAATCCACATGTAGTGTGCACATTCCTCCCCTTCTAGAAATAGCATATTAATATGCATGCGTTGCTCATGTCCTGAGTTGAATAGGGGCCCAATAATATTCCCACTCTCTTCATCGTATCCAAAAACGTTGATGCTGACTTGAGGGTTGTTTTTCGTGAATATTTTTATGTCCTTTATTTTGAGCGGGAATGACAGTCCAGTGAAATCCAATGTCACATTATTGCATACTCTAATTTTTGTATCAGTTATAATGATATTAGATGCTACATCTTTGAGGTTTCTTAGTATGCGGCATCAATGCTGAGATTAGTGCCCATTTGAAGCAGAAGTGATCATTATTCTTTACATTAATGATTGCCTGCTTCTTACTCAATTTGGTTGGTAATGACATAAATGAAGAACCACGTATGGGTGTATACTGATTCACATTCATTTCCAGTCGGAGTATACCAATCAAAGTCCAACCACTATCCTTTTCCTGGAACTCTTCCATTTTGGTTATATTATTGCGAGCATGTTCATTAAACGAATGCTGCAAATCAGAATCTGCGCTTTCAATAGACATTTTACTTTGAAACGACTTTGTTTCCAAAAGTTCTGATTTTTCCTTCAAAAGCACATTCTCAGCAAATAGCTCAAAATTCACTTTCGCTGAGACATGGCTTTGGAGAATGTCGAATAAATGTGGATTGAATGCGGTTCCTGCTTCATACAAAAATTCCTCAGGGAGTCTAAGTGCCACCCCCTCGTTGACATACATGTAGTGTAGTATTCTTCCCTTGAATCCATCCGAAATCTTTTTGATTTGACCGTCCACCGGCGTAATTGCATTTTTTTTATGATCCTCCGTGCGAACATGACGTTTCCATTCAGTACCCAATGGCAGGTAGCTCCGGCATGAACGGCAATAGATTGAGTACTGATCATTCATTTTGATAGTGTTGTTGTTGTTTTTTTTGTTGTATCCGTTTAGCTGTTGCTGTTGTTGTTGTTGTATCCGTTTAGCTGTTGCTGTTTTTAGCTGTTGCAGTTGTTGTTTGAGCTGTTTAGCTGTTGCTGTTGTTGTTTTCAGCTGTTTAGCCGTTGCTGTTGTTGTTTTCAGCTGTTGTTGTTGCTGATCGTCGATATTTGTTATAAACTTTTTGGTGTTGTTGATGATACTTGTTATAAACTTTTTAGTTAAGTTTCCACTCACGAAAAACACAGTTGACACAAACTAACGTTTTCACTTGAATGATATGCTTATACTGAACTTTCTAACGTGGAGCCTATGCATTTTATAAAAGTAGTAGGCCTACGTTAAAGGGTTTGTTCTTAGCCACATCTAAATACTTAAAATATTCAAAATACATATAGCAAATAACCATCAAATTGTCGCAAAGCATAATACCTAAAAACCCGTCACATGTTCGCCCTCACATATTTCTAGACACTTTCTAACAGTCAATCTCAAAGGGGGAATCCTCAACGGAATCCCCTCTCGTGCTAGCACTTACCAACGTATGCCATAATTCTAAGCATTAAGAACCCACACATAAATTAAGACGTTTAACAACATGTATAGCAAGCCACGTCACAACAATTGTATTATCTCCTATGTTAGTGGTTAACTTTAAAAGATCGCGCACGTGTTCACAAGGGGTGTGAAATACTCGGAGCAGGTTTTCTTACAATCGGGACGCTAGGGGTCAAAACAAAACAAAACAATACTTACCTGACCCTTGGCTCTTGGCCCTTGGTCCTTGACCCTTGACCCATTTACTGACGTCATCAACAGGTTTAAAGGTTTTCTTCACTATCGGTATGCGAGGGTGGTAGTTTTCGGGGTTGGTTTTCTTCACTATCGGTATGCGAGGGTGACTACAAACTGTGGCGCGCACAGGCCAGCACACAGGCCAAAATCTGTGAACCGTTACCCCCACCTCCAAAAGTGTGCTCACACTTTGACATTCTCATGCACAAACATGCACACGCACGCACACGCACCGCGATCGCACGTGGATCGCACACACCCCCCTTATTCCATACCCTTATTCCCAAATATGGGATCATAAATTAACTCTCACCTGTCAAGCTGTCAAACGTTAACACTTGTTTACGATCATCACACTCCCCTCTCATCCACACTTCTCAGCACAGGCGCACATAAACACCCTCCTAGCCACGATCACCCCCTAACACCTGATGACCCTTTATGCAAATTAGCATACTGACCCCTATTCCCCTCTCCCTGTCTCCCACATTCCTTGACCCTTTCGGTAACCATGCATCACTAATCCTCTCTCCCCTTCAGTTCCCACGCACCCCTCGCCCTCTCCCCTCCCCCACAACCCTTGACCCTTTGTGCAGCCATGCGTCACTAATCCCCCGACCCTAAAATCAGTGAACCGTCACCCCCACCTCCAAAAGTGGCCTCGGACCCGCATTTTACAACTACTACAATCGTTTGGGCAAGATATTACCTGTGAACTGAATACACCTTTTACCTGTACACTTTTGCATGTACATATGCAGTGCGTACTCTGCTTGCAGTGTGTACTCTGCGTCATGCGGAAATATACTGCTTGCAAGTGGTGAATTCTTTTTGCGGCAGAATTAGCCGAAAATTAGTCGATATTACCTGCTAATTGAATATATACATTTTACTTAGAATTGGAATAGAACAGCAGCAACAAGTGTCATAGCATCCAGAGTTTTAGAGTGCTGATAGCTATTCTGTGTTTGTAAAGGGAACCAGTGTAGCCAGACAATTTGTTTTAGCTTGTACAAACAAACAAAGTTGACAAAGCTATACTGTCGAAAAAAAATTAAATTTCAAAATTTCTGATGTCTTATTCAAAAATTTCTGATATCTTATAAAAAAAACCTCTTTACGAGGTAAAATTCTAGTGACGAAAACATTTTTATGCCCCAAAATTTCTGATATCCAATTTTATGACGAATAATATTAAGTTTTACAAATAAATTATTTTAAAAAAAATTTTTGCATATGGCACTGCGCAAAACAGTGAGTTTTATTTGGTATACAGAATTGAGACATTTTAGCGCAATGTGCCGAGTGCCAAACTTTTTTTTTTAATAATTTATATGCAAAACTTAATATTATTCGTCAGTAGTTATAATATAGGCAGTCAGGGATTTCTGGGTGCTGTCCCATTGTTTTGGGTTCATAAAATCATTACCTCACGAGGATAGCATTTTCCCAGTGAATCGACTTTACCACAAGGTTCTTGAAAATATTTACAGGAGTTGGACAGCAAGGGTGTCACAGCAAAAAGTGTTGAGTACCTGTGTATGGGCAATAAAAATTATTTTTTAGAAGGGACAATAGAATACCTGTGGTTCGATAATAAAAAAGGGACGTGGGACATGCCAGGTCATGTAAGACCTTGTAAGAGTTGAAATGATCGTAACGGTCATTTGACTTTCTGGGAATATAAAAAAAATATCGCATTTGTTAGGGGTCATGTTAAAAAATTTCGCGCTTCGCACGGAGAGAAAAAAATAAAGGAGAAAAAAAAGAAAAAAAGAGAGGAAGAACAAGTAGTATAGATATAGGCAACCGGGAATTTTTTCGGGGCTCAAAGCGCCACCTGGCGGGCGGGCGCCACCTGGCGGGCATGTCTGAAAATGGTTCGTGTCTAGGCTAAATGGGTTTGTGTTTCGGCTAACTGATCTCTGTTTTGGTAAAATGGGGTGTGTCTCGGCTTAAAAGTTTCGAGTTTCTGCTACAATGGGTTGCGTCTCTGCTAAACGATCACCGATTCTACTGTTATGGTAGATGTCTCTGCTAAAATGGGTGGGCATTTCTGCTAAAAGTTATGTGTCTCAGCTAAAATGGGTACTTATTTCTGCTAAGGGATCACTGCTGAGGTGGATGTCCTAACTGTGAGCATTGGCCGCTAAAGGGCGTAGCCCATCTTGAAAGTTC
>JAWNPO010000102.1:0-41298 GCA_035047525.1 Drosophila quinaria | reverse complement strand
GAATTGCACAGACTTTAAAGGATGGATCTGGAAACGATGGATTAACGAATATCTACCTCAGTTAGTTCGACGACCAAAATGGCACAACTAAACCAATCAATATCGGAGACCTGGTCATAATCATCGATGCCTCAACAAACCGAGACCGGTGGAAGCGTAGTAGAATTGTTAAAATCCACACTGCAAAGGATAAACAAATTCGAACTGCAGAAATACAGACAGCGGATCCAACACTACGCACTCCTGTTGGCAAAGCTGATCGTATTGAAACTAGATGTAGATGGTGAATCTGAATCGATTCACAAGAAGGGGGAAGTTAAGATTAATTTCTTAAAGTTATTTTGAACTTAATTTAACGTAAATATCGATAACGATTTGCCTTGAATTTTAATTATCAATTGTAGCCTTAAGAATCCAGTTTATTTTTCGATGTAATGATTTTTATGTGCCAAAAATTAATTTGGTCACACTGAAAACACAGACCGACGCGAACGAACGCAAGAGAAAAAACTAATTTGAAACAAAGAATAATTATATTCCTAAACAATTTGAGTAAACTTTTATTTTAAAAACTAAAAGACGAGTTTGGTCACAACAAGGCGTGATGAAATAAAAATGATTTAAAAATCAAATAAATTATTTTTTGTTTATCTGATGAAATAGCTTTATTCCTAAAACATTAAAAAATTTTATACAAATTTTGTTTTCACTTTAATTTTATGCTAACCATGCCAAAATCATCGATTCATCCATTCCAAATTCAAACTCACTTGCTCAATGTCAAGTGAATTCAGTCTGGAAAATCTTGCCGAAAGTGAAAACCGGAACAAGTGAGGGAAATTCACTTCCGCAAAATCTTACCGAAAGTGAAAACCGGAACAGGCCTATGTATGTTGCGTTTTGTGGGGCTTCAAAGAATCAAAAAGACTCATCCAGCGAAAAATGGAACTCATCATGTTGAGGATTCCATTTCATTCCGAGGGTTTTGACGGAAGCAGAGAAGGGTCGAACTGTAAGGCTTTCTCATTTCCATGATCTTTTAATAAGCTTGGATGACTTGTGGCCCATTTTGCCAACTGAAAACCGCTAAGACTTAAAACGTCAACAACTTGTTGGCGAATAATCTCGAGCTCTTCTTAACTGTTCGCTCCAGTAAGAATGTCATCTACATAAAATTCGCTTTTTATTGCATGAGAGGCAATAGGGTGGGACTCAGCGTAAATATTTGCTAACTCAAAGAGAACAGCGTATGGCCAAGAAGGGAGCGGATGCAGTTCCATAAGTCACCGTATTCAAACGGTAAATCTGTAAAATTCGAGACGCATATTCCCTCTATATGATCTGCTGAAAGTGGCGATCTTCTTTTGCTACATCTACTTGACGATACATTTTTGATATATCTGCCGTTAGAGCATACTTGTGAAATCTAGATATTGCCTAAAATTGCATAAACCTCCCTCTGAATTGTAGTACACACCATTAAAGTCTCATTTAATGAGATTGATGATGACGTCTTGCTCGACACATCAAATACAATCAGGAGACAATTTTATTTGACCAACACACAATAGTTCAAAAAAACTTTTCTGCTCCTAAAAGCAAATCCACTTTGGCAGGTTGAGAAAACCTCGGGTCGGTCACTTATAGTTTTTGTGGTGTATTCCACTGTGACGAATGAACAATCTGATCAGGCTGATACGTAGATATTGAATTTAAAACCCAAAAAAATCAGCTGCAAACATGTGGGCGTTGATACGAGAGTGTATGGATGCATGCACTTTGTGTTTAATAATAGAAGTCGCTGATCCAACAGTGATAATACTTAATGAAGCATCTTCCCGACGTAATCGTAGACGTTGGGCCAAGTCCTCAGAAATAAAATTGACTTGAGACCCAGAATCTAAAAGTGCTCTGGCATGCTGAAACTGGCCCTGAAACTATCCTTTACTTTTACCACAGCAGTGGCCAAAATTGTATGTTCAGCACATAGAACATGGCTAACATATGCTTGCTGACTCGCAGCCGATGCAGAGGAAGAAGCACTAGGGAGCTTGGACGTTATCGACCTCATATCTATGAAGCATAGTGTGATGTCGTTTTGAACACACTCGACATTTCGGGCTTCTCCATTTTGCCGCACTATGCCTTTGCAGTTTATGCATAATCGACGGTGTTTCACAAAGTCATAGCGTTGCATGACGGACATACTACTAAAGGACTGGCAATTTGCAATTGTGTGGTCAGAAACTGAACAACAAATGCACTTACTTTCTGATCTTTGATCGATCTTAGAGCAAGAAAACGCTGACCTCGTATTCGATTTACTTACTCTCTCTGGTTTACTCTTGCCCTTAGTTGCTGATAACGTCGATTCAATATGGAAGCACACTCTGGACCACGATGGCAACTTATCATAGTCAAGTTGCTCTTCAAACCGAGATTTTGTTGTTTGATCAACTTTCGACATTGCCAAATGCACCAACATTGCCATTGGCAATATCTGTATCTACTGCCTAATGACTGCAGAGACGAATACAAAGCCGATATGGTATCAATGAGTCCCCTAAGACTCGACGCTGTAGGTTTTGATATGTGTGCAATTTCGAATAATCGGAGATATTGTAGCAAGGAATGTTAACTTTTCTTATCATAAACAGACTTTAAACTTGCTAAGCTTTTCTCATAATTGCTATCCGTAACTGAGAATGCTTTCACTGTTCCTAATGCATCACCCGACAGGCAAGAAATGAAATGATAAATTTTTCGACATTTGTTAGTGATGCGTCATCATGCACCAAACTATTAAATAACGAAATGAAATTTGAGTAATTGACATGATTTCCACTAAATTTAGGCAACTGCATTTTTGGTAACTGTGAGACGTGACGTTGGGTAATCGAGGCGGACAGATCAAAGCTGTGTCGTTCCTTTGGTTTAATAGCCGACACAAATAAAGCTTTCGGTGCAGATGTACACATCTTCCACTGTTTCCTCGCACTCGTTGCTGGGATTCGTCACATCGAGGTCAGACTGTAACTCCATAATTTTCTCAATATACCCTTCAAGTACTTCCAAACGGCATTGGAGTTGAGTCTGAGCGAAGGATACAGTCTTTTGTTCAAGTCCGGTTTTTAAACGACTAATATCTTGTAAAATTCGGTCGTGTTTTTTTGCATTATCGAGACTAATTTAGCACTCGACTTTGTCTCCTTGCTACCTGTGTCTGTCTAATTAATATTATTTAGTGAGTTTTAATGTAAGACAAAACAGCAAAAATGCACTGAACGGATTTTTCACGAATCAAATGCTGCTTTATCTATGCCCAATGAATCGCAAAATACCCGCCAAGAACCAGCGCACTAACACCAATCTTAAAGTGCAGAAATTGTACAAAAGCAATAGAGGGCGACGATGTTCTTGAATTGGCAAACCAACAACAAGCAAAGCTTAAAATGCAATCGCGTATGCAAGAGCCATAAACAATCAGAAATATAGCTCGGCAGCCAACTGCCAAAAATATCAAAGAACTCAAATAAATATTAGACCAACACACAGTAACTGAAGTAATTGTTAGAAAAAAAAAATGCAAAAGAGACTGACGATAATCAATGGTGATTGACCAACAGCTCACCAATGTCAAACCACGGTCACGCAATTGCCTTTGATTCTGCTGAAGGCAATGAACTTTGCTCAAAAACTCAGCTTGGCAACCAATTGCCAAAAATGTTAAAACAAACGCACCAAAAAATTACGTTTGTTGCGGAATGCACATATGTGGCCTACCAAACAGACCTCGCATATTGAACCGCGGCACTGTGAACAATTAACTAATTTTTCATGCTTGCCAATACTAATATGTTTCACTTATGGGCGTTTCACTTTTTATTGATAATTTATTTCTTTTATTTAAGCATGCAACTAATTAAGTGCCAAAAATTGGATTCACTGCACTTGGCAGGCCACACAACCAATTACATAAATCACAATTGTGGTTTTGTCTCAATGTTTGGCACTAAATACCTGATCTTTCATTATTGGAATTGTCCAGGAAACACTTTCCTTGGATTATCTGGTCCAGCGTTATCCAGATCCACAACCAATATCCAAATTGAAAGCGAAGAGTTAGCCAAAAGCAACAGCAGAACTTGACGAATTACTTGCGTTTGTGCCCAAAGCCAATCCAAAATGCACTTTTCGCTAAGTAATTGTCGGAGTCTGCAATCCAAATCCAAGCCGAAGTCCCTGCTCGGGCGAAAATGAAAATTCCGTGGGCGTTTTCACGGTATTTAATTAGTTAAAAATAACTCTCCAAATTATGGACACCGGCTTAGAGGCTTAAGACTTCTTCAATAAAGACATCGATCTCATGTACATTTACAATGATTTATTATTGCCAGCTCTCTCTCTCTCTCCAGCCAGAACTCTTTTCTTTTAACTTCAATTTTACATGTTCGTTCGGCTATGCTTTGTAGTCGCTAGATGAGCGACCGATGATAACAGCGACAATAATAGTCTAAGAGCGAACTTAACCCTCTAAGGCTATCTTTGCAAATAATAAACGAAGAAAAGTCAAATTATGTTTTTTAAGGTGAATTTGGGCCTCTGAATTCAAAAATGAGCTCAGAAAAGGTGTACATGGCTTCGTTCACCTGCACGGTGACAAAATGTGAAAAGTGACTCAAGCCTTTTTTGTCATTTATCTGTTGGTATATAACACCAACCAAATAGATTTTGTTGTGTGTGCAGCGTAAGAGCAGATTGAAATTGACCCTCCCGAAATTTTTCGCGAAAAAAAACCGAAAATCGCATGGCGTGACTTAGTCAAAATAAAAAAACTACACCATTAAAAGCTGCCAAGTGATTTAAAAGCTTATTTGCAAATCTCAAGCTGTGTTTATTAGCAATAGCTAAAAAAATATTTTCATGTTAAACAAGTGGGAAAGGCTATAGTCGAGCGCCCGACTCTAGGATACCCGTAACTTATATTAATGAATTTTTTAATATTTTTTATTGCATGCTTTTAGGCACTTATATTTTTTTAAAAACTTTAATTAGCCATTACCACCTTTCTGTTTGTCCGTTCTTGTTACGATTTAGTAGGATGATAGGTAATAATAGTAGTTAACGATAATAAGTAAAAATATTATAATATCTTGAAAACTGTGCGTGTGGTGGTTTTTGCGATTTACAGAGGCGGAAAAAGGCGTGGAAAAAATTTGAAACAAACTTTACCCTGCGTGGGGTCTATAGAAGTCTGTGTACCAAATTTGGTTACTCTAAATCTCCATAGGCTCTGAGATCTAGGCGCTCACACGGACGGACTGACGGACAGACAGACGGACTGACGGACATAGCGCTATATCGACTCGGCTGTTGATGCTGATCAAGAATATATATACTTTATAGGGTCGGAGATACTTCCTTCTCCCTGTTACATACATTGCAACGAATACAATATCCCCTTTTACTTATTTTTATAAGTAACGGGTATAAAAACGGATTACTTTTTACATACATTGCAACGAATACAATATCCCCTTTTACTTATTTTTATAAGTTACGGGTATAAAAAGTAATCCGTTTTCGTAATGTATGTAACAGGGAGAAGGAAGCATCTCCGACACTATAAAGTATATAAATTCTTGATCAGCATCAACAGCCGAGTCGATATAGCCATGTCCGTCTGTCCGTCTGTCTGTCCGTCAGTCCGACTGTCTGTCCGTCTGTCCGTCCGTGTGAGCGCCTAGATCTCAGAGACTATAAGAGCTAGAGCAACCAAATTTGGCACACAGACTTCTATAGATCCCACGCAGGTCAAGTTTTTTTCAAATTTATGCCACGCCTTGTTCCGCCTCTGTAAATCGCAAAAAACCACCACACCCACAGTTTTCAAGATATTAAAATTTGTTTACTAATTATCGTTAACTACTATTATTACCTATCATCATACTAAATCGTAAAAAGAGCGGACAAATAGAAAGGTGGTAATGGCTAATTAAAGTTTTTAAAAAATATAAGTGCCTAAAAGCATGCAATAAAAAATATTTCAAAATTCATTAAAATAAGTAACGGGTATCCTATAGTCGGGCGCTCTACTATAGCCTTTCCAACTTGTTTCATTATTTCTCTCTCTCCTCCTGCTCATATTTTCTTTCCCTTTCTCTTCTCCCTTCTCCCCTTTTCTCTTCTCCCCTTTTTTATAGTTATTGTGATTATACGGATAAGTGCCTTGGGGCACGCTTACGTGTTAGAGGGTTAAAAGTAATATTTGTAATAAGTGTTTGACCTATATTTATAATTCATTATTTGTTAAAAAATAAATACTTGTACGACTTATGTTATTTTATTTTTTACTGTTTTCTTTTCATATATCTCTCCGCTCGTTCTCGACTTCCCTCGACTATTTTTTTTAATATCTTTTTAATTCAATTATTTGTTATATATATTCTTTTATTCTTTTCAATTAAATTTTTATTCATAGATCATGTTTTTATACCCTGTGCCCAGTGAAAATGGTCAAAAGGGTATATTAGATTTGTGTGATGTATGTAACAGGCAGAAGGAAGCATTTCCGACCCAATAAAGTATATATATTCTTGATCAGCATCAACAGCCGAGTTGATTGAGCCATGTCCGTCTGTCTGTCCGTCTGTCCGTCCGTCCGTCCGTCCGTCCGTCCGTCTGTTTGAACGCGTCGATCTCAGAGACTATAATAACTAGAGACTTCAAAATTGGCATGTAGGTAGCTGGATACCGGACGCAGATCAAGTTTGTTTTTAAATTTGGATCGGACCACTATATCATATAGCTGCCATATGAGCGATCAGTCAAAAATTAAGTCTTGGTATGAAAAACTTTTTTGTTATTTGAGATATCTCAGCCAAACTGACACAATATGTAAACGGGATGGTCCTTGGGAACCTGACAAAATTTGGTAGAAGTCAGACGACTATATCATATAGCTGCCATAGGAACGATCAGTCGAAAATCCAGTCTCTCTATGAACAACTTTTTTGTTGGTTAAGATATCTCAACCAAACTGACAGAATATGCAAGCGGGATGGTCCTTGGGAACCTGACAAAATTTGGTAGAAGTCAGACGACTATATCATATAGCTGCCATAGGAACGATCAGTCGAAAATCCAGTCTCTCTATGAAAAACTTTTTTGTTGGTTGAGATATCTGTGCAACCAAACTGACAGAATATGCAAACTGGACGATCCTAGAAAACCTGACAAAATTTGGTAGAAGTCAGACGACTATATCATATAGCTGCCATAGGAACGATTAGTCGAAAATCTCTGTATGTCTCTGTTGGTTGAGATATCAACCAAACTTACAGAATATGTAAACGGGATGGTTCTTGGCATCCTGACCATAAATTTGGTTTAAGTCGGTCTACTATATCATATAACTGCCATAGGAACGATCAGTCGAAAATCATGTTTTAGTATGACAAACTTTTTTACTGTTAGAGATATCTGAGCCAAGCTGACACAATATGCAAACGAGATGGTCCCATACATCCTCACCAAACTTGGTTAATTAATTATATTACAATTTATGGAGACTGGCACAGGGTATACAACAGTCGAGCAAACTCGACTGTAGCCGCGCCCACTTGTTTATAATTTAACTTAATCTGCCTAAACAAACACCATTGGCAGATTTCTGATACTTTGTGTCAGAAAATCTACATTACAATAAGAAATAAATATTAAATTTGAGCGATTTTGTGATGTACATTTAACAAAACAAGAAAGTTTTCCCTACTGCAATCACGATTTTAAAATGTTTGCCACTTAAAACTAATGACAATTGCGCTTCCTCAGCATTCAAGTTAAATGTCGTACTAGTCCTACACTAAGAGAAAATAATTTTTAATGTGTATTTTCAATTGTAAAATGATAGTTGAATTTTGTACCTATGAGCAATTTGAAAACGAATTAATTATAGATTGCATTCGATGAAAATTGTTCTGACACTGCTGCTTTGTGAGAACTCTAATGGCACTCATGCTATTTTCATCGAAAATTTCACTTGCACTCTCCATTTTCAGTTCCCACAATTGTTTCTTAATCGACTCCACTGACCTCTTTGTAAATTAGCTTGAACGACTTGAGAATCATAAGGACTCAGATTAAATTATGATCACTTACTGCATACTTTTAGGCGTCACAGCGACTTTATTAAACATATCGCATAAAACTATCGTATACAAATATCAACACAATAGACCTAATACTGCTTGCAGTGCGGAAAGCCCTTAGCATCGTATACAATTATCCCATTTAGCTATCGTATACAAATATTCTTTTAAGCTATCATACAAGACTATCGTATTAAAATATTGTATCACTGCGGACGGCAGTCCGCGCTAGTGACGAAAGCAGCACGAAGGGTGCGAAGGCGACTAGCATATATACACAGAAAGAATGGAAAATTTGTCTTTGACTGTCCGATCGGGTCGAGTTATTTACCGATCGAAACGTATCAATTAAACGCACAAATGTGCATACTAAGACTTTTGAAAACTTACCTGGTTTGTGAGATAAACAGGTGTAAGTGGGAGGGGCAAAATTTAAATGATTGGAGCTGATGGGGCCGTTGGAGCCTTTTTTAATTTTTTACTATTCTAATCAAAAATACGCGTCGAATGACACATTGATCATCAAAATCCGATCACTGGTTCAGAAGATAATTAATTTTCAAATTTTTGGTGCCCTTCTCAAAACGAGATGAAAAGTCAGTCAGTCTATTTGTTTGTTTGCTTGTCTGTTTGTTAGGATCAAATCGTTAATTTAGCTTAAAAGTTTGAATGAGGACTTGTTCCCGATCAAAAATCTAGAAACGCTTGTTCTACGACTTTTTCGAAAAAACGCTAGTTTAGCGGGAAATCGCTAAAAACCGCTGAAATTAAAACCCCTCTAGCATCCAAACTATAGAACCTACAGATGTGGTCTATATATTGTTGGAAAGGTATTTTGAAGGCCTTTTAAGTATAGTTGTAAAACAGCTACAGGTGAAATACGGTTTTTTTACACTTTTTTACGATTTAAGAAAAATCTGTTTTTTAAATCACTTTTTAATATGTTATATTTTGTAGACAATTCAATTCCGCGATTTTTGACATATAAAACATATCTCTCAAAATTCGTTTGGGCAAGATATTACCTGTTAACTGAATATACCTTTTACCTTTACACTTCTGCATGCAGTATTCACACTGCTTGCAGCGACATGCGGAAACATACTGCTTTCAAGTGGTGAATTCTTTTTGCTGCAGAAAAACCATATTATAATTGCGATTATAGTAATATCGGTATTTATTTAGGGTTACTATTCAAGATTTAGTCGAATATTAGTTGATATTACATGTTAACAGAATATATACATTTTAACTAGAATTGGAATAGGACAGCAGCAGCAAAGTGTCATAGCAGCATGTGTGTTTGTAAAGGGAACCAGTATTGCCAGACAGTTCGTTTTAGCTTGTACAAACAAGAAACACCTTTTAACAAAGTTATACTGTAAAAATTTATTGCGATTTCAAAATTTCAAATGTCTTTTTAAAAAATTACTGATATCTTATAAAAAAACCTCTTTACGAGGTGAAAGTCTAGTGACGAAAACAGTTTTATGCCCCCAAAATTTCTAATATGTAATTTTGAGACGAATAATATTAAGTTTTAAGTCCTGTCTCCAGCACCGCGAAATCTTCATGGTAGGAATTTGCTATTTATTTCGTGTGTGTGGGACATAAATAAAACAGCTGTGTTTTGTAAACAGCGCCAATTTTGAAAGTTCAACTAATGTAAAAAATATTAAAAATATAAACTCTGACGATGAAGTGATTGTGTTGGTGGTGGAATATATTGTTGCAAAAACCGTTTTATCTCACTTTTGGTTTTACGCACAGTTTTTTTTTCCATTTTTTCAATCGACACTAGCGAAATAATTGTCGACAATATATTCCTGAGCTGTGCGTCAGCTGTTCTCTCAGTCCACACACGCTGTCGATAGGCCAATTATCGATATTTATTTGTGGATTTCGTTCAAGTTGCTGGATACTCAAGCAACGAAATCATAAACGAAAAGTTTCGGCCACAGTTTTTTTTATATGAAGTTTGGCCGAAATTTTTATTTTCCGCGGTGCTGGATACCATGCTTTACATATAAATTATTTTAAAAAAAAATTTTGCTTTTATTATAAGATATACATATATCGCAAAGTGGATCGGGACTAATAATTCCTTCATTTCTCTACATTTTATTTCAATTTTTTTTTAATTTTTCCAAAAAAGTAATTATCAATTGTAATTATAATATTTTTTCACTAGCATTACTAAATGGCACTGAAAAATTTTCATTACTTTTCATTTTTCAATGCTAGTTAAATTCGATTTCATTTGCAGTAGTTTTTTTCCAGGGATTGCAAATAAGAGTTATGAAGCTGAAAAAAATAAAGCCCTAAAAAAAAGCCATCGAAAAAAATCGACATATGCTATTTTTGGAAGGTCTATCGAGCTACCGGATAAACTTTAATTTTCAATTTTTATTTTTAAAATTACTTTGAACTCTTATTTTAAATTTTTATGATAAAAACCAAGTTGGTTCACTCGCATAAACATCATTGTAACTGCGGCAATTATTTTTTTTCATCCATTTCGTGATTTTATTACATTTTTGTTTTAATTTACAATGTGCATTAATAAATTTCACAGTTTGACATTCGACTTAAAAATATCGGTTTTTTTATCGGCCTACCAGTGTAAACGACTTTCGCCGTAAGCTAAGGCTTTTTACTTACCGTTCTCAGTGTAAATTGCCTATTAGTGCTATCTAGATTATAAATTTTTAGATTACCAAATTTTTTATTTCAATCAAAGCAGCCTTTGCTTCTTTAAACAGAAAGGGTATTCAGAAACTATTATAAATTGATAAAGTGATAAAGTTATTTCACTGTAGCTAGTAAGGGAACTTTTTAAGTTTCTGTTGTCATATTTGTGATAAATCAGCTGACAGTTCAATTTAATTAAAATATAAAACAAAAACCGACGAGCAACCCTGGGCGATTCACTAAAACATATTAATGCAGTGGCATCTGCATATGTGGCCAAAATATCATCGTGCTCAGAAGGAATGGGCATGTCACTCGTGAAGTCGTTGTATAACGTTGGTCTTAGGACACTACCCTGAGGAACACCGGCTCTTATTTTTATATCCTGTGCCCATTGAAAATGGTCAAAAGGGTATATTAGATTTAAGTAACTGGGAGAAGGAAGCATCTCCGACCACATAAAGTATATATATACTCTTGATCAGCATCAACAGCCGAGTTGATCGAGCTTCTCTTAATCTACCAGCGGGCAGATTTCCCAGGTCAGAAATAGCTTTGGCTTATACTTAAAGCAATGCACGCAATTTTTTACAATTTTCGTGCAAGCCGCATTAATCGGCCAAATCTGCTGCCTTAGCAACGAAACCATTACTTTGACTCCAGCATGATAATTCTGCAATGCAAATTTGTAAGGAACAAAGTGACAAAATGAATTTTTCGGGATAACAATGCAGGAAATTTGGCTTCGTATGGAATTGATGCGTTAAGCAACCTCCCGCCAACACGCATAATGCGTAGAGTGACCTTATTCTCCGTTATCTCATGCAAAAATGGGTTCAAGCTTTGAAGATGTGGTGCGAGGGTCTCAGATTTTTCCAGTTTGCTAAATTCTTGACCAAATTCATACATCTGCTCCACGTATACCAATCTCAAAAAAGCTAAACGTAACTCTTTTGGCGAGAACACTTTTGTGCGACTGCATGTTTCCATTTGAGTAAAACGATTTACATAAGCCATGATGCGCAATAGTTTTGTAAACGACGAACACTTTGCGACCAGATCCAAAATGTTATTAGGTTTTGTCAGAGCTACTGAAAACACTACAGCTGATTTCTTGTTCTCTGATGATTTTACCTCGGAAGACAATTCAAATTCGTGGAGATTTGGCCAGTCGCATGACTCCTTCAACAATAAATCTGGGCCATTAAACCAAAATGGGCATATCAGATCATCCACGTCTGTACCCCGAGAAACTTAATCAGCAGGATTAATTTCTGAAGGCACGTGCCGCCACTGAACTTGGCTAGACAATTCCTGAACCTCTGCTACCCTGTTGGCTACAAAAAGTGGGTAAAGAGCCTGGGTCCTTTTTCAGCCATTAAAGTGTGACTTGAGAATCCGACCAAAAATTAACACTCTCCACTTTAAATTCGCTGAATAAAGGCATGATTTGAGTCCAGAGTGTTGCTAGAAGATGCGCGGCGCATAACTCAAGCCGAGGGATCGATTTTGTTTTGAGAGGAGCCACGCGAGACTTAGCTGTAAAAAGCCTTGAGAGCACATTGTTGTTATCTCTGGTACGCAAGTAAATGCAGCATCCATATGCATGGCTAGAGGCGTCTGCAAATCCATGAATTTTAAATGCGTTATGATTTTTCTGAAAGATGTACCGAGGTATGGAAATTTTATGTAGTTCAAACAAGTTTTGTTTGAACCTGACCCATGTTGTGTGTAGACTTGTGGGAATGGCCTCATCCCAATCTAGCTTATTTCGCAACAAGTCCTGCAACAAAATCTTTGCTCTGGTGATCAAGGGACATAACAGACCCAATGGATCGAATAATCGCGATGCAATTGATAATCAGGCCTGTTCCGGTTTTCACTTGTTTTTTGCGAATTTCAATTCGCAAGATTTGACCGAATTTCCCTTAAAATTCCTTTCTATTTCCTTCGAATTACCCTCCGAATTTCCCTCCCACATTTTGTTGCAGTACAGTGTTAAAAAATGTTTAAAGCAAATTTGACGTTTGCTTCAAAAGAATTAATTTGGCTTGTATTTTTTTTGCTAATTTTAAAAATGTTTTTACAAGCACTAGCGGTTGCCGAACTTAGAAAAAGGCAAATATAAATAACTTTCGCAACAATCGGCGTTTAAGAAAGGAGGCAGGCATTTTTTAATTTGCCCAATAGACAGTAAGTATCACTTTTTAAAATAAGTTGCATGGATTCTAAATTTAAATATTTCATATTCATACAATCGTACAGGATAGACAAAGACCTATTTTCCTTTCTTGTTGAAAATATTGGATCCGAGCTTGATCACCCTACGACTCCCCATGAAACTCAGGTTGCAGCAGTTTTATGTTTTTTGGCAACTGGGTCCTACCAATTGGGTGTGTTTTCACTCGCTCACTTACTCTAATAAATATTATTGCATATAGAGCAGTATTAACGATTGCACACTGTAAACAGTGGCAAGTAAAAAGACTGCTCCAGATTGCGTTCAATGCATTATTCTACAAAGTGCAGAATCGCCAGTTTTAACATGCCTCTTGACTCTATCACGAGGTGAGCATAAAACACCGCCCCGATGGAAATTTATAACAGTGCGACGGAACCGTTACCACGCGACTCCCCACCGCACAGACAACACGTTTACACGATCATAAACGTTGATCGATTCACTGCTGGACTAACCGGCAAAGTAGATAAGCGCACTAACCAAATACGACGAATTCGTTATTAGCCTAACAACCATGACAAGTATGACACACAACTGAAAAAAGAAGAGATAAAAAAAACAGATGGAGACTGAGACAAGTGGACAGTAAAAGAAAAAAAAAAACAAAAAAGAAAAAAAAAAAAAATAAACAACTACAACTTGACAGAAAAAACGACAACAGTAAAAAAAGAAGAAAACACCACAAGAGACGGTAAAGAAGAGGAAGCGCTAAAAATAGAGAAAAGTAGAATTGATAAGCAATGCCGAAAGAGGCGCGCAATAGAGAGCAAGAAGAGGTGAAGAAAAAAGCCGAAAAACTCCCGCAGCGACTATAAACAAGGACAACGGATAGTAAGCAAACATGCAATAAAATACGCGCTCAAATCAACAATTACGAGTGAATTCGGCAAAAAAACAAAGGCTCAACCTCAACAAATCGAATGAATTTTAAAAACAAACAAAGATTAACCTCTAGAATGGTTCAACCGGTTCCACACAGAAAACAACTCAACACTAAACCAGTGAAACAATTCCCACAGACGACAGAGCACCATATTAATCGCGACAAGGCAGCTCCAAAGGCTTCAACAGGACCATCAGAGTCGCACCAACGCCCTGTGAAAGGCCGCGCACAGACCCCCCAACAGGCGCTCCAGAGCCCGGGACCAGCGCACCGCCACCAGGAGCGCAGAGCAGCCCACACACCCTACCGCACCAGTCAGAGAGGACTACCGGGGCCACCACCGCTGCAGAAAGCGAACAACTTAATTGAGAAAGAAGTGTTATAGTGAGTGAGTAATTAAAATAATAAACATATAAAAATCGTCAATCTAAACAAAAGAAATTTAACAATATGTTAATATAACCGAACGATAATTACGTTGCTGGTAATAATGTTTGACCTTAACAACAAACCGTAACAGAGGACGGGCGGTAGCTGCGATGAACCAATAGGAAGTGAACATACAGAAGTTAGAAAAGAGCGCAAAAAAAAAAAAAACAACAACAAAAAAAAAATAATCCAAAAACAAAATATATATTTAAAAAAAAAAAATAATCAATAAACAAAAAAAGAAAATTTAACACATAGATTTTTATTTTAAAACACATATGGTATTGTTAGAGCAGAGATGTTACAGTAATTGAAGTGAGAATAAATTAAAATAAAAACTAAAAAATAGAAAAAAAAAAAAAAAACATTAGAAAGAAAACGAAAATTTGATGAAAAGGTTCCAAAAGAGAAAAGGGTAGATCTTAAAAAAAAAACAGAGACCACAATAACATAACAATTACAATTATAAATGAACGATTGGAAAAGAACTAGAATGAAAGTTAAAGAAATAAAATCAGGAGTCTCCCAAAATGGACATAC
The DNA here is from genome assembly GCA_035047525.1 of Drosophila quinaria. NCBI lineage: Eukaryota > Metazoa > Arthropoda > Insecta > Diptera > Drosophilidae > Drosophila > Drosophila quinaria. The sequence goes on along the minus strand of JAWNPO010000102.1, from coordinate 26,363 downwards.
GCCGCACTCCAAACAGAAAACCCACACTGAGTACTAAAAATATACACTAACATAGCAGGACTATTTCTAAAGAGCTAACGGAGCTGTTCGAAGAAAAAAGGACTCAAGCCTTACAGAATTTCAAAGGTCTAAGAGAAAGATTATGTTAATTGAAAGAGAGACAAGCTCTTGATTAACAGAAGCAAAACCAAGTTTGAAACCCGCCAAAAGATACAGTCTCTCGGTAAAACGACACGCACTCGATGAAACGAAAGAAAGACACACCCAACAAGGGTAACGTTACAAAAGATACGGGATCTGGCACCCGAGAAGGGACTAGACACACAAGCCACGCAAAAAGAGCAGAGGCTAGTAACAAGTGGAGACTCAAGGTTCAACCACACCAAAAGAGGTAGACCCAACAAAAACCGGTAGAGCAGACAGGGGCGAGATGGGCTCAACCGAACCAGATTTTGACCAGAAAACTCCACATCGTCGGGAAAACAGAACCACTTTCAAAGTGGTGAATTAGACAAGAAGCACGTTAGATGAGAGAACGGTTATGTGAAGAGAATGCAGATGTGGTGACAAAACCCAAAAAAAGATCGATGGTTCAACACCAATCAATGCAAACAAAAAAAAGATACATGAATCAATTAACAATAAAGCAACCGACGAAATGAGAACCAAATTCCCGAACAACAAAAAGACAAAAAGCCGCCCAAAATTTCGCGACAAAAATTGACAGCAAACGACAGCACAGAAAGGGTTCATTTAATGGCGAGGACCTTTCGGACAAAGATGATGGTAATTTCGCCGCAAAAGCAGCCAATTGCACCATCAAAGAAAACTTTAAAAAAATAGATAAAAAATGAGTTCACGAAACAGAGAAATCAAAACCATGAATGAAACCATAACAAAATGCTTGCAGTCAACAAAAAGAACAGTAGACGATCAACCTCAATGATATTCACCCAAAAATCACGAGGGATTCACAAAAGAGACTATCGCAATCACAGAAGTAATCACGATTATTGAGGTAATGGTAGTCGCAATTACAACCATAATAATAGCAACAATGACAAGAATAAAAAAAACAATAACAGCTATAGAGGAAGAAATAGGAGAAAAGGAAGACACCAAAATAGAGGATATAACTCTCAAAACGAAGGCTATATTTGAATAACCAAAAACAATGCACGAGAAGTCCCAACAATAACTAGATACTCCCCGCAACCTAAAGTCAAAAAGCACTACGTAAAACTCAACCACACCACATTAATAACAGTTACAAAACAAACAACAGGAAAACCACTGGACTAACAAAAAAACCCCGAGTCATATTTATCGATATAGGAGAAGATAATTCCATTGTAAAAGAAATATCCGAACTATCTAAATAATCACAATTCAACAATAAAACCAAAATTAACCGAATAAGACAAGATGCAACAAACGAAAAAGGACCTACTAACAATCTAATTCGACTCAATTTTAAAATTCTAAATGAACATTCTCTAGTACATGTAATTGAAGACAATGATTGGGTTGGATTAGTAGATACAGCTGTCAATTAGATTTCAAAACAGTTAAAGAGTGTCTAATTATTACTCAAGAATGGCAAACTATCCGGTTAAACAATTTCCACTAACAAACTGTTCTGCCAACAACATAAAGATTCGGCAACCACTCTAAAAAGTTGTCAGAAAAATTAAAATTTCCTCGAAAAAAGAGAATAAATTTATGCCGAACAAAGAGTAAGCATGCTGTTTCCAGAACAAAAGCAAGAACATCAACACGCAACACATCAAAAAAACTCCAAAATTCAACAAAAGAAGGCCAATAGTCACAAAAAAAGACTTAGAAGACGAACCATTATCATGCAACAACAAAGTTAAAACAAATACAAAGAAGTGAAAAAAATCCGTGATAACACAGCACACACAAAATTTTCCACACCTAAAAAATAAACAACTAAACAAAAATAAGGACATAATAAAATGATGTATACGGACTAGAGATGGAATCGGACACGAAAAATAATTGTTAATTAACAAAAAAAGTATTGAAAAAAGCGAGACTGAAGTATGAAAAAAAGAAAAAAAACCCACATAATAGAAAACACAAGAGTTTAAAAAGAAGAAAAAAAAACAAAAGAACAAAAAAATAATAAACGCAAAAAAAACAACTAATAATATCCCCCTATAATAGCTCACAAAGTCACGTACAAATTCAGAAAAGAAAAAATGGCGATTAGAAAAAGGGTGTCTACAAATTGACTAAAGACAGTTTACCAAAAAATTGCCGCTCGAAAAAATTGATACCCTTTAGAATCGATGAAATTGAGGAACAACTTTGCAGAGCAAAATATAATGTCAGGTCTGGATCAAATGTAACTTTTTGAACAGTCACAACACGATGCAAGTTTTTCAGCAGTTACTTGTTATATAATATGACACCGGTTACTATTCGGCTACAAGTAGCGCAAACGGCGTAAAAAAAGATGAAAACTCGATCTTTCGCATGACGTGAACAGTCGCACGCATTCCGAAACATGGAAAACATACTATTAATTGGATGATCCAAAAAACATTTGCTCAAAAGACAAAACTAAGGTTAAAAAAGAAATTGATGCATCAGAGAGTTGAATTAAATCCCCAAAAAGGTACATTTTTCAAGCGTGAAGTCACTTTGCTAGAAGTTAAATTCACAGGCACAGAAATCTTCCCCCACACGACAAAAGATCCACGGCAAAACAAAAGAAGCCAGTCCCACGATGCGAGCACCACACGAAGCTTAGAGGGATAGAAGATTTGTTACAGACGGTACATAAAAAAGATCGCCCACTAATCTCGTCGCATAACAAGATTGTGAAATAACAAGATAATGTTAAAATGATGAACAGACAATGGAAACCCCACCGAACATCTAAAATCGTCGCAAATGAAACCACCGCATTTACGAAACCAAGATTTCAACAAAACATAGATCATTATTACGAATTCGAGTAAGCAAAGATGTGAGGCAGTAAGACTCAAAACGAAAAAAGACACAACACCCACTGACATACGCATCAAGTTGTGTACAAGAAGGAAAAAGCAACAAAAAAGCCGAAACCGAACAAAGGAAAACAGCAGATAAGCAATGATCAGTAACTCATTGGGGACCAACACATTTTAGAAGACACTTCACAGGCAGAAAAGATAAAAAATCAAAAACGAACACAGTGTCATTACTAACCCATAGCTCCTGGCAAACACGTGTTCCAAATTAATTCGAATAAGATAAGATTACGATGAAGAAAATAAAGGAGAAGAGCATCTAAATGGCCGACACAATATCGAAGCTGACAATCACAAGAATAAAAAATACGCACGTAAATAATAAAATTCTATAAGTCACGACAGGAACTAACAGTAAACAGAGAAACTCGTGCAAATGCTGCGCAGGAGTAGATTAAGAAGAGCAGACTCAGAATGCTTCACAGGCCACCGAGCCCAACGTAAATGAAGATAACGAAATAGAGGAGGTACGAACAGTAGTGATCACTGAGTCTCACTGATTATCAGGAGATGGAAAAAAATGGAAAAAAAGTATTAGCAAGAGCGGAAGGTGTAGAAATGTATTTCTTTGCATTGCTCGATTCAGGCAAGATCTTGAAAAGGAAGGCGGTATGAAGAAGGTAAACCAACTCACAGTGGCACCAAAGGGGAACATAGTGAACACAACATCGATAAAATCTTTTAAAATTTTAAACAAAAAGGCATTACAATCTTAAAAAGTAGAGCAGCACAGCTAAGTGACGCTGATATCAAAAACTGAAAAGAAAAAGAGAAAAAAGCAGTACACATTCCATGCCAAGACAATCCAAGGAAATGAGGCAATACTGGATAAGCCAGAAGCTAAGCTAAAAAAGCAAGGTATTAGTAAAAGCATAACCAGGGCTAGAGAGAAGTAAAGAAGAAAAGAAACCGAGTGGCAGAAAACAGACGCAAATGACCACACACACACCGACCTGACTGATACTGACCCGCCCCCCACAACTGGCGACAGGATGAAGTTAGAGAGGATCGATCGGCTACCCAACTAAAAACGAAAAGGGAAACGAATAAGGTTACTCTGCGAGTGAACTAAATAACAAACAGCAAGTACAACCGACAAAAAAAAAAAGAGAGCAAAAAGAAGAGCAAGATATGAAGACAGAATTCTGACTGAAGGTCGGATCAAGGAAGACGATTACGACGGAAGAGCGAAATGAAAAAAAACAATTATTAAATATAAAAAAAATTTAAAAAAAAGAATATAAAATCTATAACATTAACCCCACACTATCGCACCAGAATCGGACTGTGCAGCCAAGCCCATAGCAAATTCAAACAGACAAAAAGATCAGTCAACACAGCCGATAAAAAAGAATAGCTAAAAAAATGCAAAACTTCCAATAACGCAACACCCTCACACGCACAAAGCTACAGACCTTATTGTCTATTTGAGGTTGTAACTGCAAAATTTCCAAAATGATTTAATAGTTTAGATGGATCGAACAGATAAAAACATTAGAAAACTAAGAAGAGGAATCTAAGGAAAGAAAAGAACGACCAGAACAAGGAGATAAAAGAGTGAGATAAGAGAAAAAAAAAAAACAAAAAACCAAATAAGATCAATGTAGATTATACTATTTTTTAATTTGATGAAATCAGGTGAGATTAAGTTTTGAAACAAATGATAAACTAGATATGAAATTTGATTAACCATATTGGACAGTAAAAGGAGGAAAGAATATCGAAGAAAAAGTTACAAAACAAAAACACAAAAAACAAAAAGAAAAAAAAAATAGTATAAAAAGATAGATTTAAAAATCAATTTATTACTCAAATAAATATTGTTACAATCATACGTAGAATGAGAACAATACGAAAAACAACCAACCTATAAAAAAAAAAAACAAAAAAAAAAAAAGATCAATAAAGTCTAATACTAAATTAGAAACGCAAAACAAAAATAAAAAAAAAAAAAAAAAAATAACAAAACTTAGAAAATAACATCATAACATTACATTATTTTTTTAATGGAGGGAGGGAGGGTAAGATGACATATAAGGTATGCTACACTAAGTAGTAAAAATAGATTATATAGCATTGTAAGCATTGTTTTGCATTTCAAATTGCAGCAGGGCCGGTAGTAAAACTACTCTGAGTTCAATTAGGGGCTTGAACCTAAACAGGGCCAAAGCGGTGAGTCGAACAAGCGGGCTGGCGCGGTAACCGCCACCACGAACTTCACCTCCGCTATATATATATATGAACACATATACATAAGCTGACCGCTCGTCTACGTGACTGGCAGGCGTTACGGGTACGCGATCTTTACCTGAACAAACAAGTTGGTAATAGGACAAGGAACCAATTGAAAAAAGAAACTAACCCGAACAAAGAGTTGTCTTTAATTTACAGTAGCAAAAGACCACGACGTAAATATAGGAAGGAGCACCTTTTCCAAAATACTGCACAACGTTGTAAGAGAGCTAGAGAAGTTGTGCACCGATAATATTTCTATAAAACAAACTGAAGCTCAAATTAGGCAGTCAAAGGACCATTTTTATGAAAAGTTTAAATTACCAAATGTAATTGCCTGCGTTGACGGTACGCACGTTAAAATTGTGAAGCCCAGTATAGATTCGTCTTTACATTTAAACCGAAAAGGTTACTTTCGCCTGAATGCAATGGTGGTAAATATGCTCATAGACCATATTTTATCTTATACATACAACCATTCACTCCATAGGTCTGCAATTATAATATGTAGATTTTAGCAATCGACGGAACACATCCTGGTGCATGTCACGACTCACTCATTTGGAACAGCAGCGCAGTGAGAGCATACTTCTCTAGAAACTCTAATAAAATTATCCTGCCAGATTCTGGATACGCATTAGAGTCGTTTGTTTTAACACCGTGTCGAAATGCTCAAATTGGAACTATGCAGCACATCTTTAACATAAAACATGCCTCAGCCAGGAACATCGTAGAGAGGACGATTGGTCTGCTTAAGAGTAGATTTAGGTGTCTGCTAGGGACACTATACTATGACCCGAAGTTTACAACTAGCATCATTAAAGTTTGTTGTTTGCTGCACAACTTCTGTCGGAGAAGAGATACACCACTGCCTAGTGAAGATTTCGAAAACTGCGTTCTCAATCATCAAGAACCAACTGAACAGGCAACTGAACAGCAAGACGATTCTCAAGATGCTGTTGCTATACGACATCAGGTTGCTCGTACGTTGCTTTAATATTATTGACATCATATAAGAAAAAAATCATATGCTAAACTTTAAGAAAAACAAATACAAATTTTTAATTCAAAACAACTTAAATTATCTTAACTTAACAAATTATTAATTCTAGGTATTATTTGAAATGATTTTGGAGGGCATTCAGTTTTTTCCTCTCAATTTCTTCAAGTGACTTAAAATGCTGCTCCATTAATGTAGTCTGAACGACCATGTTGGAGCGAATGGCATCCAAACTTTCAACCACGCGTTCCATTAAACGATTTGAGGCACCGCAAATGTCTTCTAAATTTTCCACAGGAGCGCGTCGTACTCGTTTTGGTGTCCTTTCCGTAGAAGGCGACGGAGCAAGTGCTTTTGGTGCACTTTCTAATGGACGCTTCGAACTACTGCAACTGGCAGTTGGAGACTTAGTGTCATCGGTATCAGGCGCACCGAAAGCACTTGCTCCGTCGCCTTCAACCATTTTTTTTTATAGGCCGCACAGTTTGGCCACGGCTTCTTCGGCATCGGAAAGGGCTAATTGGGCGTATGGTTCGCCACCAGTAGCCATTGCCTCCCTCCTATTATGGGCTAACTTCTTGCGAATTGCGCCTTTCCAATCGCTCCACACCTTGAAGAAAGTCAAAATGTTAAAAATTGTCACCACCTTTTTATGTGAATTCTAAAACAAATAAATCTTATGCACCTTTTTCCATCAGACAACATTTTTTGTAGGTGGGCCGGCTTCGTTTAGTTCCGCAGCAAGTGCAGTCCATTTTGCATCTACTGCCACGCGGTCTCCTTTTGTGAATCCCCGCGCAATGTCGGATTGCTTATCCATAAATCTTAGGAATATTTCGTCCTGTTCTGAATTTTTGTGATTGCGCCTGTTAAAATGTGTAATTTAATAATTAAATATTAGCAAAATCATTTGTGTTCGTACTTACATTATCCGTTTTGTATTTTTGTCAGTGCGGCATAATTTCAGTGCTAACACTGCGGTATATTCTCAGTGTTGACAGTGCGGTATATTTTCAGTGCTGAGAAATGTCTTTTTGCAGAGTTGTCAACTGTTGCATAGTGTTTGTTTACAAAAATAATTTCAGTTTTTTTTGCATTAAATAACAACAGTTTTGTCCAAACTTGCATTTAAAAAACAAGCAATTGAATTCTTTATTTTACGCAATTCTTAAAAGCACTTGAAATGTAGTTTTAAAATATATACCAAAGTATTTACAACCTTCCCCACATACAAAGGCAGCTCTAATAAACTTCCCATTCATTTTCACAAATACTTGTGGAAATTAGAACAAGTCAAGCAAATCCGACAAAAATGTTAGGTTAGAGTCTTATCGATTTTGAGGCGTGTTAAGATTAATATCTTAAAGTTATTTTGAATTTAATTTAAGGTAAATATCGATATCGATTTGCCTTGAATTTTAATTATCCATTGTAGCCTTAAGAATCCAGTTTATTTTTCGATGTAATGATTGTTATGTTAAGAGTAATTTGGTCACACTGAAAACACAGACCGACGCGAACGAACGCAAGGGAAAAAACTAATTTGAAACAATGAATAATTATATTCCTAAACAATTTGAATAAACTTTTATTTTAAAAACTAAAAGAAGAGTTTGGTCACAACAAGGCGTGATGAAATAAAAATGATTTAAAAATCAAATAAATTATTTTTTGTTTATCTGATGATGTAGCTTTATTCCTAAAACATTGGAGAATTTTATACATATTTTGTTTTCACTTTAATTTTATGCTAACCATGCCAAAATCATCGATTCATCCCTTCCGAATTCAAACTCACTCAATATCAAGTGAATTCAATTCGCAAAATCTTGCCGAAAGTGAAAACCGGAACAAGTGTTACTTGCCGACAGTTTATCGCATCATTGATCATCAAAATCCGATCACTGGTTCAGAAGATAATTAATTTTCAAATTTTTGGTGCCCTTCTCAAAACGAGATGAAAAGTCAGTCAGTCTATTTGTTTGTTTGCTTGTCTGTTTGTTAGGATCAAATCGTTAATTTAGCTTAAAAGTTTGAATGAGGACTTGTTCCCGATCAAAAATCTAGAAACGCTTGTTCTACGACTTTTTCGAAAAAACGCTAGTTTAGCGGGAAATCGCTAAAAACCGCTGAAATTAAAACCCCTCTAGCATCCAAACTATAGAAGCTACAGATGTGGTCTATATATTGTTGGAAAGGTATTTTGAAGGCCTTTTAAGTATAGTTGTAAAACAGCTACAGGTGAAATACGGTTTTTTTACACTTTTTTACGATTTCAGAAAAATCTGTTTTTTAAATCACTTTTTAATATAAAGTAATTATCAATTGTAATTATAATAGTTTTTCACTAGCATTACTAAATGGCACTGAAAAATTTTCATTACTTTTCATTTTTCAATGCTAGTTAAATTCGATTTCATTTGCAGTAGTTTTTTTTCCAGGGATTGCAAAATAAGAGTTATGAAGCTGAAAAAAATAAAGCCCTAAAAAAAGCCATCGAAAAAAATCGACATATGCTGTTTTTGGAAGGTCTATCGAGCTACCGGATAAACTTTAATTTTCAATTTTTATTTTTAAAATTACTTTGAACTCTTATTTTAAATTTTTATGATAAAAACCAAGTTGGTTCACTCGCATAAACATCATTGTAACTGCGGCAATTATTTTTTTTCATCCATTTCGTGATTTTATTACATTTTTGTTTTAATTTACAATGTGCATTAATAAATTTCACAGTTTGACATTCGACTTAAAAATATCGGTTTTTTTATCGGCCTACCAGTGTAAACGACTTTCGCCGTAAGCTAAGGCTTTTTACTTACCGTTCTCAGTGTAAATTGCCTATTAGTGCTATCTAGATTATAAATTTTTAGATTACCAAATTTTTTATTTCAATCAAAGCAGCCTTTGCTTCTTTAAACAGAAAGGGTATTCAGAAACTATTATAAATTGATAAAGTGATAAAGTTATTTCACTGTAGCTAGTAAGGGAACTTTTTAAGTTTCTGTTGTCATATTTGTGATAAATCAGCTGACAGTTCAATTTAATTAAAATATAAAACAAAACCGACGAGCAACCCTCGGCGATTCACTAAAACATATTAATGCAGTGGCATCTGCATATGTGGCCAAAATATCATCGTGCTCAGAAGGAATGGGCATGTCACTCGTGAAGTCGTTGTATAACGTTGGTCTTAGGACTCTACCCTGAGGAACACCGGCTCTTATTTTTATATCCTGTGCCCATTGAAAATGGTCAAAAGGGTATATTAGATTTAAGTAACTGGGAGAAGGAAGCATCTCCGACCACATAAAGTATATATATACTCTTGATCAGCATCAACAGCCGAGTTGATCGAGCTTCTCTTAATCTGCCAGCGGGCAGATTTCCCAGGTCAGAAATAGCTTTGGCTTATACTTAAAGCAATGCACGCAATTTTTTACAATTTTCGTGCAAGCCGCATTAATCGGCCAAATCTGCTGCCTTAGCAACGAAACCATTACTTTGACTCCAGCATGATAATTCTTCAAATGCAAATTTGTAAGGAACAAAGTGACAAAATGAATTTTTCGGGATAACAATGCAGGAAATTTGGCTTCGTATGGAATTGATGCGTTAAGCAACCTCCCGCCAACACGCATAATGCGTAGAGTGACCTTATTCTCCGTTATCTCATGCAAAAATGGGTTCAAGCTTTGAAGATGTGGTGCGAGGGTCTCAGATTTTTCCAGTTTGCTAAATTCTTGACCAAATTCATACATCTGCTCCACGTATACCAATCTCAAAAAAGCTAAACGTAACTCTTTTGGCGAGAACACTTTTGTGCGACTGCATGTTTCCATTTGAGTAAAACGATTTACATAAGCCATGATGCGCAATAGTTTTGTAAACGACGAACACTTTTCGACCAGATCAAAAATGTTATTAGGTTTTGTCAGAGCTACTGAAAACACTACAGCTGATTTCTTGTTCTCTGATGATTTTACCTCGGAAGACAATTCAAATTCGTGGAGATTTGGCCAGTCGCATGACTCCTTCAACAATAAATCAGGGCCATTAAACCAAAATGGGCATATCAGATCATCCACGTCTGTACCCCGAGAAACTTAATCAGCAGGATTAATTTCTGAAGGCACGTGCCGCCACTGAACTTGGCTAGACAATTCCTGAACCTCTGCTACCCTGTTGGCTACAAAAGTGGGTAAAGAGCCTGGGTCCTTTTTCAGCCATTAAAGTGTGACTTGAGAATCCGACCAAAAATTAACACTCTCCACTTTAAATTCGCTGAATAAAGGCATGATTTGAGTCCAGAGTGTTGCTAGAAGATGCGCGGCGCATAACTCAAGCCGAACGATCGATTTTGTTTTGAGAGGAGCCACGCGAGACTTAGCTGTAAAAAGCCTTGAGAGCACATTGTTGTTATCTCTGGTACGCAAGTAAATGCAGCATCCATATGCATGGCTAGAGGCGTCTGCAAATCCATGAATTTTAAATGCGTTATGATTTTTCTGAAAGATGTACCGAGGTATGGAAATTTTATGTAGTTCAAACAAGTTTTGTTTGAACCTGACCCATGTTGTGTGTAGACTTGTGGGAATGGCCTCATCCCAATCTAGCTTATTTCGCCACAAGTCCTGCAACAAAATCTTTGCTCTGGTGATCAAGGGACATAACAGACCCAATGGATCGAATAATCGCGATGCAATTGATAATCAGGCCTGTTCCGGTTTTCACTTGTTTTTTGCGAATTTCAATTCGCAAGATTTGACCGAATTTCCCTTAAAATTCCTTTCTATTTCCTTCGAATTACCCTCCGAATTTCCCTCCCACATTTTGTTGCAGTACAGTGTTAAAAAATGCTTAAAGCAAATTTGACGTTTGCTTCAAAAGAATTAATTTGGCTTGTATTTTTTTTGCTAATTTTAAAAATGTTTTTACAAGCACTAGCGGTTGCCGAACTTAGAAAAAGGCAAATATAAATAACTTTCGCAACAATCGGCGTTTAAGAAAGGAGGCAGGCATTTTTAATTTGCCCAATAGACAGTAAGTATCACTTTTTAAAATAAGTTGCATGGATTCTAAATTTAAATATTTCATATTCATACAATCGTACAGGATAGACAAAGACCTATTTTCCTTTCTTGTTGAAAATATTGATCACCCTACGACTCCCCATGAAACTCAGGTTGCAGCAGTTTTATGTTTTTTGGCAACTGGGTCCTACCAATTGGGTGTAGCAAAAGACCACGACGTAAATATAGGAAGGAGCACCTTTTCCAAAATACTGCACAACGTTGTAAGAGAGCTAGAGAAGTTGTGCACCGATAATATTTCTATAAAACAAACTGAAGCTCAAATTAGGCAGTCAAAGGACCATTTTTATGATAAGTTTAAATTACCAAATGTAATTGCCTGCGTTGACGGTACGCACGTTAAAATTGTGAAGCCCAGTATAGATTCGTCTTTACATTTAAACCGAAAAGGTTACTTTCGCCTGAATGCAATGGTGGTAAATATGCTCATAGACCATATTTCATCTTATACATACAACCATTCACTCCATAGGTCTGCAATTATAATATGGAGATTTTAGCAATCGACGGAACACATCCTGGTGCATGTCACGACTCACTCATTTCGAACAGCAGCGCAGTGAGAGCATACTTCTCTAGAAACTCTAATAAAATTATCCTGCCAGATTCTGGATACGCATTAGAGTCGTTTGTTTTAACACCGTGTCGAAATGCTCAAATTGGAACTATGCAGCACATCTTTAACATAAAACATGCCTCAGCCAGGAACATCGTAGAGAGGACGATTGGTCTGCTTAAGAGTAGATTTAGGTGTCTGCTAGGGACACTATACTATGACCCGAAGTTTACAACTAGCATCATTAAAGTTTGTTGTTTGCTGCACAACTTCTGTCGGAGAAGAGATACACCACTGCCTAGTGAAGATTTCGAAAACTGCGTTCTCAATCATCAAGAACCAACTGAACAGGCAACTGAACAGCAAGACGATTCTCAAGATGCTGTTGCTATACGACATCAGGTTGCTCGTACGTTGCTTTAATATTATTGACATCATATAAGAAAAAAATCATATGCTAAACTTTAAGAAAAACAAATACAAATTTTTAATTCAAAACAACTTAAATTATCTTAACTTAACAAATTATTAATTCTAGGTATTATTTGAAATGATTTTGGAGGGCATTCAGTTTTTTCCTCTCAATTTCTTCAAGTGACTTAAAATGCTGCTCCATTAATGTAGTCTGAACGACCATGTTGGAGCGAATGGCATCCAAACTTTCAACCACGCGTTCCATTAAACGATTTGAGGCACCGCAAATGTCTTCTAAATTTTCCACAGGAGCGCGTCGTACTCGTTTTGGTGTCCTTTCCGTAGAAGGCGACGGAGCAAGTGCTTTTGGTGCACTTTCTAATGGACGCTTCGAACTACTGCAACTGGCAGTTGGAGACTTAGTGTCATCGGTATCAGGCGCATCGAAAGCACTTGCTCCGTCGCCTTCAACCATTTTTTATAGGCCGCACAGTTTGGCCACGGCTTCTTCGGCATCGGAAAGGGCTAATTGGGCGTATGGTCCGCCACCAGTAGCCATTGCCTCCCTCCTATTATGGGCTAACTTCTTGCGAATTGCGCCTTTCCAATCGCTCCACACCTTGAAGAAAGTCAAAATGTTAAAAATTGTCACCACCTTTTTATGTGAATTCTAAAACAAATAAATCTTATGCACCTTTTTCCATCAGACAACATTTTTTGTAGGTGGGCCGGCTTCGTTTAGTTCCGCAGCAAGTGCAGTCCATTTTGCATCTACTGCCACGCGGTCTCCTTTTGTGAATCCCCGCGCAATGTCGGATTGCTTATCCATAAATCTTAGGAATATTTCGTCCTGTTCTGAATTTTTGTGATTGCGCCTGTTAAAATGTGTAATTTAATAATTAAATATTAGCAAAATCATTTGTGTTCGTACTTACATTATCCGTTTTGTATTTTTGTCAGTGCGGCATAATTTCAGTGTTAACACTGCGGTATATTTTCAGTGTTGACAGTGCGGTATATTTTCAGTGCTGAGAAATGTCTTTTTGCAGAGTTGTCAATTGTTGCATAGTGTTTGTTTACAAAAATAATTTCAGTTTTTTTTGCATTAAATAACAACAGTTTTGTCCAAACTTGCATTTAAAAAACAAGCAACTGAATTCTTTATTTTACGCAATTCTTAAAAGCACTTGAAATGTAGTTTAAAATATATACCAAAGTATTTACAACCTTCCCCACATACAAAGGCAGCTCTAATAAACTTCCCATTCATTTTCACAAATACTTGTGGAAATTAGAACAAGTCAAGCAAATCCGACAAAAATGTTAGGTTAGAGTCTTATCGATTTTGAGGCGTGTTAAGATTAATATCTTAAAGTTATTTTGAATTTAATTTAACGTAAATATCGATATCGATTTGCCTTGAATTTTAATTATCGATTGTAGCCTTAAGAATCCAGTTTATTTTTCGATGTAATGATTGTTATGTTAAGAGTAATTTGGTCACACTGAAAACACAGACCGACGCGAACGAACGCAAGAGAAAAATTAATTTGAAACAATGAATAATTATATTCCTAAACAATTTGAATAAACTTTTATTTTAAAAACTAAAAGAAGAGTTTGGTCACAACAAGGCGTGATGAAATAAAAATGATTTAAAAATCAAATAAATTATTTTTTGTTTATCTGATGATGTAGCTTTATTCCTAAAACATTGGAGAATTTTATACATATTTTGTTTTCACTTTAATTTTATGCTAACCATGCCAAAATCATCGATTCATCCCTTCCGAATTCAAACTCACTCAATATCAAGTGAATTCAATTCGCAAAATCTTGCCGAAAGTGAAAACCGGAACAAGTGTTACTTGCCGACAGTTTATCGCATCATTGATCATCAAAATCCGATCACTGGTTCAGAAGATAATTAATTTTCAAATTTTTGGTGCCCTTCTCAAAACGAGATGAAAAGTCAGTCAGTCTATTTGTTTGTTTGCTTGTCTGTTTGTTAGGATCAAATCGTTAATTTAGCTTAAAAGTTTGAATGAGGACTTGTTCCCGATCAAAAATCTAGAAACGCTTGTTCTACGACTTTTTCGAAAAAACGCTAGTTTAGCGGGAAATCGCTAAAAACCGCTGAAATTAAAACCCCTCTAGCATCCAAACTATAGAAGCTACAGATGTGGTCTATATATTGTTGGAAAGGTATTTTGAAGGCCTTTTAAGTATAGTTGTAAAACAGCTACAGGTGAAATACGGTTTTTTTACACTTTTTTACGATTTAAGAAAAATCTGTTTTTTAAATCACTTTTTAATATAAAGTAATTATCAATTGTAATTATAATAGTTTTTCACTAGCATTACTAAATGGCACTGAAAAATTTTCATTACTTTTCATTTTTCAATGCTAGTTAAATTCGATTTCATTTGCAGTAGTTTTTTTTCCAGGGATTGCAAAATAAGAGTTATGAAGCTGAAAAAAATAAAGCCCTAAAAAAAGCCATCGAAAAAAATCGACATATGCTATTTTTGGAAGGTCTATCGAGCTACCGGATAAACTTTAATTTTCAATTTTTATTTTTAAAATTACTTTGAACTCTTATTTTAAATTTTTATGATAAAAACCAAGTTGGTTCACTCGCATAAACATCATTGTAACTGCGGCAATTATTTTTTTTCATCCATTTCGTGATTTTATTACATTTTTGTTTTAATTTACAATGTGCATTAATAAATTTCACAGTTTGACATTCGACTTAAAAATATCGGTTTTTTTATCGGCCTACCAGTGTAAACGACTTTCGCCGTAAGCTAAGGCTTTTTACTTACCGTTCTCAGTGTAAATTGCCTATTAGTGCTATCTAGATTATAAATTTTTAGATTACCAAATTTTTTATTTCAATCAAAGCAGCCTTTGCTTCTTTAAACAGAAAGGGTATTCAGAAACTATTATAAATTGATAAAGTGATAAAGTTATTTCACTGTAGCTAGTAAGGGAACTTTTTAAGTTTCTGTTGTCATATTTGTGATAAATCAGCTGACAGTTCAATTTAATTAAAATATAAAACAAAACCGACGAGCAACCCTGGGCGATTCACTAAAACATATTAATGCAGTGGCATCTGCATATGTGGCCAAAATATCATCGTGCTCAGAAGGAATGGGCATGTCACTCGTGAAGTCGTTGTATAACGTTGGTCTTAGGACACTACCCTGAGGAACACCGGCTCTTATTTTTATATCCTGTGCCCATTGAAAATGGTCAAAAGGGTATATTAGATTTAAGTAACTGGGAGAAGGAAGCATCTCCGACCACATAAAGTATATATATACTCTTGATCAGCATCAACAGCCGAGTTGATCGAGCTTCTCTTAATCTGCCAGCGGGCAGATTTCCCAGGTCAGAAATAGCTTTGGCTTATACTTAAAGCAATGCACGCAATTTTTTACAATTTTCGTGCAAGCCGCATTAATCGGCCAAATCTGCTGCCTTAGCAACGAAACCATTACTTTGACTCCAGCATGATAATTCTTCAAATGCAAATTTGTAAGGAACAAAGTGACAAAATGAATTTTTCGGGATAACAATGCAGGAAATTTGGCTTCGTATGGAATTGATGCGTTAAGCAACCTCCCGCCAACACGCATAATGCGTAGAGTGACCTTATTCTCCGTTATCTCATGCAAAAATGGGTTCAAGCTTTGAAGATGTGGTGCGAGGGTCTCAGATTTTTCCAGTTTGCTAAATTCTTGACCAAATTCATACATCTGCTCCACGTATACCAATCTCAAAAAAGCTAAACGTAACTCTTTTGGCGAGAACACTTTTGTGCGACTGCATGTTTCCATTTGAGTAAAACGATTTACATAAGCCATGATGCGCAATAGTTTTGTAAACGACGAACACTTTTCGACCAGATCAAAAATGTTATTAGGTTTTGTCAGAGCTACTGAAAACACTACAGCTGATTTCTTGTTCTCTGATGATTTTACCTCGGAAGACAATTCAAATTCGTGGAGATTTGGACAGTCGCATGACTTCTTCAACAATAAATCTGGGCCATTAAACCAAAATGGGCATATCAGATCATCCACGTCTGTACCCCGAGAAACTTAATCAGCAGGATTAATTTTTGAAGGCACGTGCCGCCACTGAACTTGGCTAGACAATTCCTGAACCTCTGCTACCCTGTTGGCTACAAAAGTGGGTAAAGAGCCTGGGTCCTTTTTCAGCCATTAAAGTGTGACTTGAGAATCCGACCAAAAATTAACACTCTCCACTTTAAATTCGCTGAATAAAGGCATGATTTGAGTCCAGAGTGTTGCTAGAAGATGCGCGGCGCATAACTCAAGCCGAACGATCGATTTTGTTTTGAGAGGAGCCACGCGAGACTTAGCTGTAAAAAGCCTTGAGAGCACATTGTTGTTATCTCTGGTACGCAAGTAAATGCAGCATCCATATGCATGGCTAGAGGCGTCTGCAAATCCATGAATTTTAAATGCGTTATGATTTTTCTGAAAGATGTACCGAGGTATGGAAATTTTATGTAGTTCAAACAAGTTTTGTTTGAACCTGACCCATGTTGTGTGTAGACTTGTGGGAATGGCCTCATCCCAATCTAGCTTATTTCGCCACAAGTCCTGCAACAAAATCTTTGCTCTGGTGATCAAGGGACATAACAGACCCAATGGATCGAATAATCGCGATGCAATTGATAATCAGGCCTGTTCCGGTTTTCACTTGTTTTTTGCGAATTTCAATTCGCAAGATTTGACCGAATTTCCCTTAAAATTCCTTTCTATTTCCTTCGAATTACCCTCCGAATTTCCCTCCCACATTTTGTTGCAGTACAGTGTTAAAAAATGTTTAAAGCAAATTTGACGTTTGCTTCAAAAGAATTAATTTGGCTTGTATTTTTTTTGCTAATTTTAAAAATGTTTTTACAAGCACTAGCGGTTGCCGAACTTAGAAAAAGGCAAATATAAATAACTTTCGCAACAATCGGCGTTTAAGAAAGGAGGCAGGCATTTTTAATTTGCCCAATAGACAGTAAGTATCACTTTTTAAAATAAGTTGCATGGATTCTAAATTTAAATATTTCATATTCATACAATCGTACAGGATAGACAAAGACCTATTTTCCTTTCTTGTTGAAAATATTGGATCCGAGCTTGATCACCCTACGACTCCCCATGAAACTCAGGTTGCAGCAGTTTTATGTTTTTTGGCAACTGGGTCCTACCAATTGGGTGTAGCAAAAGACCACGACGTAAATATAGGAAGGAGCACCTTTTCCAAAATACTGCACAATGTTGTAAGAGAGCTAGAGAAGTTGTGCACCGATAATATTTCTATAAAACAAACTGAAGCTCAAATTAGGCAGTCAAAGGACCATTTTTATGAAAAGTTTAAATTACCAAATGTAATTGCCTGCGTTGACGGTACGCACGTTAAAATTGTGAAGCCCAGTATAGATTCGTCTTTACATTTAAACCGAAAAGGTTACTTTCGCCTGAATGCAATGGTGGTAAATATGCTCATAGACCATATTTCATCTTATACATACAACCATTCATTCCATAGGTCTGCAATTATAATATGGAGATTTTAGCAATCGACGGAACACATCCTGGTGCATGTCACGACTCACTCATTTCGAACAGCAGCGCAGTGAGAGCATACTTCTCTAGAAACTCTAATAAAATTATCCTGCCAGATTCTGAATACGCATTAGAGTCGTTTGTTTTAACACCGTGTCGAAATGCTCAAATTGGAACTATGCAGCACATCTTTAACATAAAACATGCCTCAGCCAGGAACATCGTAGAGAGGACGATTGGTCTGCTTAAGAGTAGATTTAGGTGTCTGCTAGGGACACTATACTATGACCCGAAGTTTACAACTAGCATCATTAAAGTTTGTTGTTTGCTGCACAACTTCTGTCGGAGAAGAGATACACCACTGCCTAGTGAAGATTTCGAAAACTGCGTTCTCAATCATCAAGAACCAACTGAACAGGCAACTGAACAGCAAGACGATTCTCAAGATGCTGTTGCTATACGACATCAGGTTGCTCGTACGTTGCTTTAATATTATTGACATCATATAAGAAAAAAATCATATGCTAAACTTTAAGAAAAACAAATACAAATTTTTAATTCAAAACAACTTAAATTATCTTAACTTAACAAATTATTAATTCTAGGTATTATTTGAAATGATTTTGGAGGGCATTCAGTTTTTTCCTCTCAATTTCTTCAAGTGACTTAAAATGCTGCTCCATTAATGTAGTCTGAACGACCATGTTGGAGCGAATGGCATCCAAACTTTCAACCACGCGTTCCATTAAACGATTTGAGGCACCGCAAATGTCTTCTAAATTTTCCACAGGAGCGCGTCGTACTCGTTTTGGTGTCCTTTCCGTAGAAGGCGACGGAGCAAGTGCTTTTGGTGCACTTTCTAATGGACGCTTCGAACTACTGCAACTGGCAGTTGGAGACTTAGTGTCATCGGTATCAGGCGCACCGAAAGCACTTGCTCCGTCGCCTTCAACCATTTTTTATAGGCCGCACAGTTTGGCCACGGCTTCTTCGGCATCGGAAAGGGCTAATTGGGCGTATGGTCCGCCACCAGTAGCCATTGCCTCCCTCCTATTATGGGCTAACTTCTTGCGAATTGCGCCTTTCCAATCGCTCCACACCTTGAAGAAAGTCAAAATGTTAAAAATTGTCACCACCTTTTTATGTGAATTCTAAAACAAATAAATCTTATGCACCTTTTTCCATCAGACAACATTTTTTGTAGGTGGGCCGGCTTCGTTTAGTTCCGCAGCAAGTGCAGTCCATTTTGCATCTACTGCCACGCGGTCTCCTTTTGTGAATCCCCGCGCAATGTCGGATTGCTTATCCATAAATCTTAGGAATATTTCGTCCTGTTCTGAATTTTTGTGATTGCGCCTGTTAAAATGTGTAATTTAATAATTAAATATTAGCAAAATCATTTGTGTTCGTACTTACATTATCCGTTTTGTATTTTTGTCAGTGCGGCATAATTTCAGTGTTAACACTGCGGTATATTTTCAGTGTTGACAGTGCGGTATATTTTCAGTGCTGAGAAATGTCTTTTTGCAGAGTTGTCAATTGTTGCATAGTGTTTGTTTACAAAAATAATTTCAGTTTTTTTTGCATTAAATAACAACAGTTTTGTCCAAACTTGCATTTAAAAAACAAGCAATTGAATTCTTTATTTTACGCAATTCTTAAAAGCACTTGAAATGTAGTTTAAAATATATACCAAAGTATTTACAACCTTCCCCACATACAAAGGCAGCTCTAATAAACTTCCCATTCATTTTCACAAATACTTGTGGAAATTAGAACAAGTCAAGCAAATCCGACAAAAATGTTAGGTTAGAGTCTTATCGATTTTGAGGCGTGTTAAGATTAATATCTTAAAGTTATTTTGAATTTAATTTAACGTAAATATCGATATCGATTTGCCTTGAATTTTAATTATCGATTGTAGCCTTAAGAATCCAGTTTATTTTTCGATGTAATGATTGTTATGTTAAGAGTAATTTGGTCACACTGAAAACACAGACCGACGCGAACGAACGCAAGAGAAAAAACTAATTTGAAACAATGAATAATTATATTCCTAAACAATTTGAATAAACTTTTATTTTAAAAACTAAAAGAAGAGTTTGGTCACAACAAGGCGTTATGAAATAAAAATGATTTAAAAATCAAATAAATTATTTTTTGTTTATCTGATGATGTAGCTTTATTCCTAAAACATTGGAGAATTTTATACATATTTTGTTTTCACTTTAATTTTATGCTAACCATGCCAAAATCATCGATTCATCCCTTCCGAATTCAAACTCACTCAATATCAAGTGAATTCAATTCGCAAAATCTTGCCGAAAGTGAAAACCGGAACAAGTGTTACTTGCCGACAGTTTATCGCATCATTGATCATCAAAATCCGATCACTGGTTCAGAAGATAATTAATTTTCAAATTTTTGGTGCCCTTCTCAAAACGAGATGAAAAGTCAGTCAGTCTATTTGTTTGTTTGCTTGTCTGTTTGTTAGGATCAAATCGTTAATTTAGCTTAAAAGTTTGAATGAGGACTTGTTCCCGATCAAAAATCTAGAAACGCTTGTTCTACGACTTTTTTCGAAAAAACGCTAGTTTAGCGGGAAATCGCTAAAAACCGCTGAAATTAAAACCCCTCTAGCATCCAAACTATAGAAGCTACAGATGTGGTCTATATATTGTTGGAAAGGTATTTTGAAGGCCTTTTAAGTATAGTTGTAAAACAGCTACAGGTGAAATACGGTTTTTTTACACTTTTTTACGATTTAAGAAAAATCTGTTTTTTAAATCACTTTTTAATATAAAGTAATTATCAATTGTAATTATAATAGTTTTTCACTAGCATTACTAAATGGCACTGAAAAATTTTCATTACTTTTCATTTTTCAATGCTAGTTAAATTCGATTTCATTTGCAGTAGTTTTTTTTCCAGGGATTGCAAATAAGAGTTATGAAGCTGAAAAAAATAAAGCCCTAAAAAAAAGCCATCGAAAAAAATCGACATATGCTATTTTTGGAAGGTCTATCGAGCTACCGGATAAACTTTAATTTTCAATTTTTATTTTTAAAATTACTTTGAACTCTTATTTTAAATTTTTATGATAAAAACCAAGTTGGTTCACTCGCATAAACATCATTGTAACTGCGGCAATTATTTTTTTCATCCATTTCGTGATTTTATTACATTTTTGTTTTAATTTACAATGTGCATTAATAAATTTCACAGTTTGACATTCGACTTAAAAATATCGGTTTTTTTTATCGGCCTACCAGTGTAAACGACTTTCGCCGTAAGCTAAGGCTTTTTACTTACCGTTCTCAGTGTAAATTGCCTATTAGTGCTATCTAGATTATAAATTTTTAGATTACCAAATTTTTTATTTCAATCAAAGCAGCCTTTGCTTCTTTAAACAGAAAGGGTATTCAGAAACTATTATAAATTGATAAAGTGATAAAGTTATTTCACTGTAGCTAGTAAGGGAACTTTTTAAGTTTCTGTTGTCATATTTGTGATAAATCAGCTGACAGTTCAATTTAATTAAAATATAAAACAAAACCGACGAGCAACCCTGGGCGATTCACTAAAACATATTAATGCAGTGGCATCTGCATATGTGGCCAAAATATCATCGTGCTCAGAAGGAATGGGCATGTCACTCGTGAAGTCGTTGTATAACGTTGGACTTAGGACACTACCCTGAGGAACACCGGCTCTTATTTTTATATCCTGTGCCCATTGAAAATGGTCAAAAGGGTATATTAGATTTAAGTAACTGGGAGAAGGAAGCATCTCCGACCACATAAAGTATATATATACTCTTGATCAGCATCAACAGCCGAGTTGATCGAGCTTCTCTTAATCTGCCAGCGGGCAGATTTCCCAGGTCAGAAATAGCTTTGGCTTATACTTAAAGCAATGCACGCAATTTTTTACAATTTTCGTGCAAGCCGCATTAATCGGCCAAATCTGCTGCCTTAGCAACGAAACCATTACTTTGACTCCAGCATGATAATTCTTCAAATGCAAATTTGTAAGGAACAAAGTGACAAAATGAATTTTTCGGGATAACAATGCAGGAAATTTGGCTTCGTATGGAATTGATGCGTTAAGCAACCTCCCGCCAACACGCATAATGCGTAGAGTGACCTTATTCTCCGTTATCTCATGCAAAAATGGGTTCAAGCTTTGAAGATGTGGTGCGAGGGTCTCAGATTTTTCCAGTTTGCTAAATTCTTGACCAAATTCATACATCTGCTCCACGTATACCAATCTCAAAAAAGCTAAACGTAACTCTTTTGGCGAGAACACTTTTGTGCGACTGCATGTTTCCATTTGAGTAAAACGATTTACATAAGCCATGATGCGCAATAGTTTTGTAAACGACGAACACTTTTCGACCAGATCAAAAATGTTATTAGGTTTTGTCAGAGCTACTGAAAACACTACAGCTGATTTCTTGTTCTTTGATGATTTTACCTCGGAAGACAATTCAAATTCGTGGAGATTTGGCCAGTCGCATGACTCCTTCAACAGTAAATCTGGGCCATTAAACCAAAATGGGCATATCAGATCATCCACGTCTGTACCCCGAGAAAATTAATCAGCAGGATTAATTTCTGAAGGCACGTGCCGCCACTGAACTTGGCTAGACAATTCCTGAACCTCTGCTACCCTGTTGGCTACAAAAGTGGGTAAAGAGCCTGGGTCCTTTTTCAGCCATTAAAGTGTGACTTGAGAATCCGACCAAAAATTAACACTCTCCACTTTAAATTCGCTGAATAAAGGCATGATTTGAGTCCAGAGTGTTGCTAGAAGATGCGCGGCGCATAACTCAAGCCGAACGATCGATTTTGTTTTGAGAGGAGCCACGCGAGACTTAGCTGTAAAAAGCCTTGAGAGCACATTGTTGTTATCTCTGGTACGCAAGTAAATGCAGCATCCATATGCATGGCTAGAGGCGTCTGCAAATCCATGAATTTTAAATGCGTTATGATTTTTCTGAAAGATGTACCGAGGTATGGAAATTTTATGTAGTTCAAACAAGTTTTGTTTGAACCTGACCCATGTTGTGTGTAGACTTGTGGGAATGGCCTCATCCCAATCTAGCTTATTTCGCCACAAGTCCTGCAACAAAATCTTTGCTCTGGTGATCAAGGGACATAACAGACCCAATGGATCGAATAATCGCGATGCAATTGATAATCAGGCCTGTTCCGGTTTTCACTTGTTTTTTGCGAATTTCAATTCGCAAGATTTGACCGAATTTCCCTTAAAATTCCTTTCTATTTCCTTCGAATTACCCTCCGAATTTCCCTCCCACATTTTGTTGCAGTACAGTGTTAAAAAATGTTTAAAGCAAATTTGACGTTTGCTTCAAAAGAATTAATTTGGCTTGTATTTTTTTTGCTAATTTTAAAAATGTTTTTACAAGCACTAGCGGTTGCCGAACTTAGAAAAAGGCAAATATAAATAACTTTCGCAACAATCGGCGTTTAAGAAAGGAGGCAGGCATTTTTAATTTGCCCAATAGACAGTAAGTATCACTTTTTAAAATAAGTTGCATGGATTCTAAATTTAAATATTTCATATTCATACAATCGTACAGGATAGACAAAGACCTATTTTCCTTTCTTGTTGAAAATATTGGATCCGAGCTTGATCACCCTACGACTCCCCATGAAACTCAGGTTGCAGCAGTTTTATGTTTTTTGGCAACTGGGTCCTACCAATTGGGTGTAGCAAAAGACCACGACGTAAATATAGGAAGGAGCACCTTTTCCAAAATACTGCACAACGTTGTAAGAGAGCTAGAGAAGTTGTGCACCGATAATATTTCTATAAAACAAACTGAAGCTCAAATTAGGCAGTCAAAGGACCATTTTTATGAAAAGTTTAAATTACCAAATGTAATTGCCTGCGTTGACGGTACGCACGTTAAAATTGTGAAGCCCAGTATAGATTCGTCTTTACATTTAAACCGAAAAGGTTACTTTCGCCTGAATGCAATGGTGGTAAATATGCTCATAGACCATATTTCATCTTATACATACAACCATTCACTCCATAGGTCTGCAATTATAATATGGAGATTTTAGCAATCGACGGAACACATCCTGGTGCATGTCACGACTCACTCATTTCGAACAGCAGCGCAGTGAGAGCATACTTCTCTAGAAACTCTAATAAAATTATCCTGCCAGATTCTGGATACGCATTAGAGTCGTTTGTTTTAACACCGTGTCGAAATGCTCAAATTGGAACTATGCAGCACATCTTTAACATAAAACATGCCTCAGCCAGGAACATCGTAGAGAGGACGATTGGTCTGCTTAAGAGTAGATTTAGGTGTCTGCTAGGGACACTATACTATGACCCGAAGTTTACAACTAGCATCATTAAAGTTTGTTGTTTGCTGCACAACTTCTGTCGGAGAAGAGATACACCACTGCCTAGTGAAGATTTCGAAAACTGCGTTCTCAATCATCAAGAACCAACTGAACAGGCAACTGAACAGCAAGACGATTCTCAAGATGCTGTTGCTATACGACATCAGGTTGCTCGTACGTTGCTTTAATATTATTGACATCATATAAGAAAAAAATCATATGCTAAACTTTAAGAAAAACAAATACAAATTTTTAATTCAAAACAACTTAAATTATCTTAACTTAACAAATTATTAATTCTAGGTATTATTTGAAATGATTTTGGAGGGCATTCAGTTTTTTCCTCTCAATTTCTTCAAGTGACTTAAAATGCTGCTCCATTAATGTAGTCTGAACGACCATGTTGGAGCGAATGGCATCCAAACTTTCAACCACGCGTTCCATTAAACGATTTGAGGCACCGCAAATGTCTTCTAAATTTCCCACAGGTGCGCGTCGTACTCGTTTTGGTGTCCTTTCCGTAGAAGGCGACGGAGCAAGTGCTTTTGGTGCACTTTCTAATGGACGCTTCGAACTACTGCAACTGGCAGTTGGAGACTTAGTGTCATCGGTATCAGGCGCACCGAAAGCACTTGCTCCGTCGCCTTCAACCATTTTGTATAGGCCGCACAGTTTGGCCACGGCTTCTTCGGCATCGGAAAGGGCTAATTGGGCGTATGGTCCGCCACCAGTAGCCATTGCCTCCCTCCTATTATGGGCTAACTTCTTGCGAATTGCGCCTTTCCAATCGCTCCACACCTTGAAGAAAGTCAAAATGTTAAAAATTGTCACCACCTTTTTATGTGAATTCTAAAACAAATAAATCTTATGCACCTTTTTCCATCAGACAACATTTTTTGTAGGTGGGCCGGCTTCGTTTAGTTCCGCAGCAAGTGCAGTCCATTTTGCATCTACTGCCACGCGGTCTCCTTTTGTGAATCCCCGCGCAATGTCGGATTGCTTATCCATAAATCTTAGGAATATTTCGTCCTGTTCTGAATTTTTGTGATTGTGCCTGTTAAAATGAGTAATTTAATAATTAAATATTAGCAAAATCATTTGTGTTCGTACTTACATTATCCGTTTTGTATTTTTGTCAGTGCGGCATAATTTCAGTGTTAACACTGCGGTATATTTTCAGTGCTGAGAAATGTCTTTTTGCAGAGTTGTCAATTGTTGCATAGTGTTTGTTTACAAAAATAATTTCAGTTTTTTTTGCATTAAATAACAACAGTTTTGTCCAAACTTGCATTTAAAAAACAAGCAATTGAATTCTTTATTTTACGCAATTCTTAAAAGCACTTGAAATGTAGTTTAAAATATATACCAAAGTATTTACAACCTTCCTCACATACAAAGGCAGCTCTAATAAACTTCCCATTCATTTTCACAAATACTTGTGGAAACTAGAACAAGTCAAGCAAATCCGACAAAAATGTTAGGTTAGAGTCTTATCGATTTTGAGGCGTGTTAAGATTAATATCTTAAAGTTATTTTGAATTTAATTTAACGTAAATATCGATATCGATTTGCCTTGAATTTTAATTATCGATTGTAGCCTTAAGAATCCAGTTTATTTTTCGATGTAATGATTGTTATGTTAAGAGTAATTTGGTCACACTGAAAACACAGACCGACGCGAACGAACGCAAGAGAAAAAACTAATTTGAAACAATGAATAATTATATTCCTAAACAATTTGAATAAACTTTTATTTTAAAAACTAAAAGACGAGTTTGGTCACAACAAGGCGTGATGAAATAAAAATGATTTAAAAATCAAATAAATTATTTTTTGTTTATCTGATGATGTAGCTTTATTCCTAAAACATTGGAGAATTTTATACATATTTTGTTTTCACTTTAATTTTATGCTAACCATGCCAAAATCATCGATTCATCCCTTCCGAATTCAAACTCACTCAATATCAAGTGAATTCAATTCGCAAAATCTTGCCGAAAGTGAAAACCGGAACAAGTGTTGCTTGCCGACAGTTTATCG
>JAWNPO010000101.1:600000-792082 GCA_035047525.1 Drosophila quinaria | reverse complement strand
AGACTCACAGGCGTTTTTGGTAGGTAGTAATAACACGGAATTCTAATATAACATGGCATTGAGACAAAGGAGCTCAATCTGACATCGAATAACAATGAACTATTGAACAAAAAGTCACAATTAATTTGAAGAATAGAAATACTATGGCAAACTGTCACATCACAAAAAATACACACACGGGAACACACTCGTATATACATATTTAATTTCACTTTTAAACACACACTGTCTTTTGTTGCTCGTCGTATTGCTGCTGCTGCTTGCTTGTTTGTTGAAGGGCTGTATTTTATTCGCGATGCCCGTAAGAAGATTCTGTTTTTGCAGTGCTACTGCCAGCAATGAATGGGCCATAGATAAATGAAGATTTGGTCGGCCATCCAGCTTACATGAATATACATAAATATTCATGTAGCTGATGTACTCGCCGATGCACCGCCATTTCGACCACCATTCATTCACACTCTCTCTCGATAGTAGTAGTGGGCAGCGCTGTAAGTTGAACAACAGGAAAAAAAAAAAAAAAAAAAAAAAAAAAAAAAAAAAAAAACACAGGAGATGCAAATTGTGTTATTTTTTGATGAGTTCATATACATATGCATAAATATTCCCCTATAATATTATTATGCTCGGGGGTAAAGTGATATAATATTATCTATTGAGAGTGTCCAATTTTGTATTTAACAATTGCTATCTGCAATTGTGTACATGTTCGTGGTAGTCTTAATAACTGCCTGAATGGCTATACATACATACACACAAACATACATATACATACATACGCACGAGCGTTTTGTGCGGCATATTTGCGTGCACCTCAGTATGCTCGTGTGTGTGTGTATGTGTTTATCTATACGCATAGAGAGAATTTTTTTTCAGACCAATCCCGTCTGAATCTCTCACTCCCTTGCCATGTTTTTGTTTTGGTTTTTTGTTGTTCGTTTTTCTGCCGCCATCAAGCTGGCCATTTATTTGCCCATTTCAAATAGCATTTTATAATATTCTTCTTCTTCCTTTTCTTCTCAAAATTAATAATGCCTGCACTTTCAGTTGCTTAGGTGACTTTTTTCTGCTTGACTCTCGAACATAATGCATTTAAATAAAAAATACAACATTTAAATTAAAAACTATACTTAAAATATATAAATATGTAAATTTGTCTCAAAATATGTTAAATATGTTAAAAATATATTAAAAATATGTTACAATCTGTTTAAAAATATATTGAAATACACAAAAAATTAAAATTAAAATGTAAAATGTTTAAAAAATAAAATGTTTAAATATTAAAGTATTTAAATGTTAAAATATTAAAATATTAATGGCATACATTCGGAGTCTGGCGGATCAAAGTAAGTTGAGCAATAATTCTTTCAACTTATAAAATTTGAACTTATTCTTCACTCCTTTGTTATTATTATTCTTTTGCCATTCAAAGAAAATTGCAAACCCTTATTTAAAGGCATACATATTTACATATAAACAGACACAGGCAAGTGTCTCTACTTATATAAATGATAATACATATTATTTTCCAATAAAAATTTATTAACTAAAAAATGATTTAAATTAAATAAAAAATAAAATTATTAATATGACTCTTGGCATTTAAATTATATCGTATACAACTCGTTAACTATCGATTGATCTCTGAATTGCAACCCTTTTTTTTCGCGAACTATCGAGTATCGCCATTCTAACTCAATGCGATCAATTAACTGAAGTTTTCAAAGCAAAAAGAGCGTCACCTAATTAAAATTGTGAAAATTGTGAAACAAAAGCGAAATTTGTTGTGGACATTTGAAGAATAATCGGTAATTACTACTCAACTTTAATTACATCAATCCAATGGATCACCTTTTCCCCATCTGAAGTCGGAAACTTAAATTGGATGCTCCTAATAATTTCTCAACACACAGGAGATGCAAATTGTGTTATTTTTTGATGAGTTCATATACATATGCATAAATATTCCCCTATAATATTATGCTCGGGGGTGAGTGATATAATATTATCTATTGAGAGTGTCCAATTTGTATTTAACAATTGCTATCTGCAATTGTGTACATGTTCGTGGCAGTCTTAATAACTGCCTGGATGGATATACATACATACACACAAACATACATATACATACATACGCACGAGCGTTTTGTGCGGCATATTTGCGTGACCTCAGTATGCTCGTGTGTGTGTGTATGTGTTTATCTATACGCATAGAGAGAATTTTTCAGACCAATCCCGTCTGAATCTCTCACTCCCTTGCCATGTTTTTGTTTTGGTTTTTGTTGTTCGTTTTTCTGCCGCCATCAAGCTGGCCATTTATTTGCCCATTTCAAATAGCATTTTATAATATTCTTCTTCTTCCTTTTCTTCTCAAAATTAATAATGCCTGCACTTTCAGTTGCTTAGGTGACTTTTTTCTGCTTGACTCTCGAACATAATGCATTTAAATAAAAATACAACATTTAAATTAAAAACTATACTTAAAATATATAAATATGTAAATTTGTCTCAAAATATGTTAAATATGTTAAAAATATATTAAAAATATGTTACAATCTGTTCAAAAATATATTGAAATACACAAAAATTAAAATTAAAATGTAAAATGTTTAAAAAATAAAATGTTTAAATATTAAAGTATTTAAATGTTAAAATATTAAAATATTAATGGCATACATTCGGAGTCTGGCGGATCAAAGTAGTTGAGCAATAATTCTTTCAACTTATAAAATTTGAACTTCTTCTTCACCCCTTTATCATTATTATTCTCTTGTCATTATTGCCATTCATAGGCATGGGAGGGGAGTCATACTCATCATTCATTGTCTTTGCCTTATACTGCAGCCGCTTCTAACACATTATTGATTACTATCATGTTTAGCCAGTGCAACTAATCTACCGAGCATCAGCAATAAAAAGTGAAAAAGTGCAGAAAATTCCATAAACTGGGAACGCAAGTTGAAAATAATGCATCTCATATTTTAACATATCTCACAAACATATATTTTTAATAGTTCACTAATATGATCATATATTCACAATTATATTCCAACATGCTTTGTATATCTAATATACTAAAATATTTTACATATATTACATATTGATGCTTATTGATAACATTCTCTCAACAGCTCTCCACAACATCATATACTATAATCAACATGCCGGCACCAGCCAGAAAACTTTTGTCCATCGCCCGTGCATCCACCAGCAAACCAGCTGGGCCATCATCAATTCCCAAATCTTCTAGACGCACCACAACTACCTCTGCAAAAAAGCTGACTGAGGCTGTCCTTAATGATCTAAAAGAAAAGGCGGCCAAAACTCAGGAAAGTCTGGAAAAGCTTATGGCTAAAGGGTGCAAACCTTCACAGATCATCAACCGCTTGGCTACACCAATAATGAGATCCCCGGCCTCCCTTGGAAAGGAACAAGAAACTCCTACATCCACTGACAATCCGGACAATCTACGTATACACACGTTGATCAGAAACAGCCTCAACGAAGCGAGCATGCTACAACAACCGCTAGATCCAAGCAGCACCACTGTTGAAAATACCAGCACCACTGTAACTAACAACATTGATGAATCTGTCATTGAAGACAGTGACACTGACGACCAGGAGGACACAGCCTCAATTAGCACTGTGCTCTCTGAAGAAAGCCAAGATATGAACCCTGATTCAATCCCTGAATCACCACCAGTGCAGCCTCCACAAGTCAGCCCCATACAGGCAGCCAACAACAACGCTAGCTCATCATCGTCGGAATCATCACCCACTGCGCTGGTTATAAATCATGGATTGATCAACCCCATTGATATAATCGACAGAGCAGTCGTCCTACTCGGCCCGAACTCCTTTTCAAACAAGGTCGTATCGGAGAACCTACTGATTTTTGAATGCAACACCAAGGAAAACTTAGAAAAACTCAAAAACTACTTTCATACAAAAGGACTTCCCACTACAACAAACCCAATCCTTGGAAAAACCAAAAAATTCATCATCAGAGGCCTTAATCCCAGAATCCCTGCTGACTGGATCAAGGCCCAACTCATCAAGCTGGGCTTTTCCCCAAAAGGCATTAGCAACCTTCAAGGAGGAAAACCACGCGGACCCACTAATGACTTCAGAGTGGAAATTATACATAACAAGAGCAGCCCCAACATTCTTGGACTACAAAAACTGGGTACCTTTAAGGTCACAGTACTGGAAATGGCAGGCAATAAAATCTACCAATGTTTTAAATGCCAGAAATTTGATCACAAGGTTACTATGTGCCCACACCCTGGATACATCTGCTTCCGTTGTGCTGGCCCCCACTCTGGCAAGGATTGCACCAAATCCATCTACTCCGAAGCCACCTGTGCCAATTGCAAAGGCAATCATGTTGCCAGTTTTACTGACTGCCCGGTCTATGCAGCTGCCAGAGAAAAACTGAAAAGGAACAACTTCTCCACACGCGCACAAACAGCTATACAAAATGCAGGACTCCCAAATGGAACTTCCCCGCCCCCTGCTGGCTTCCGTGGTCCTAAACCGGTTCTTGAACTAATTAAGATATAAGCATATTCTCTTCGCTAGGCTCCAGGGACTTCTTCTTGTCAAACTCCTTTCCATTCCCTTTTGCATCCAAAGTCATAAACTCAATATCAATACTGACTAAGTTCATATTCTTTTCTTATTATCTTAATTTTTATCTTTAAAATCACATGTTCCATCATACACTTTATTAATTCATATTCATTATAATGCAACGCCTTGAAGGCTCTTATAAATCCTAAATTATGTTTCAACTTTTGCTTATATTTTTTGTTTTCTTTCTTATATTTTGATTTTGATATTTTAATTTTATTTTTTTCCTATATTTTCATTTTATTATCTCATATTACTTTTAATACAATTGCATACCTCCAATCATATACATATGTATAAATTTGGCTGGCTATTCACTCAATCCATCACATTTTAATAATAATACAACGCCTTGAAGGCTCCTAAACATTTACAAACATAACTAAGTTACATTTTCATTTCATTTCATTTAAATTTTCTTATTTTTTTACTATGTTATCCTACTTCTAATCTTAAGTTCATGAATACGCCTAACCAAGGCCCTTAGAAATACCAATCAATCAATAAAACATATTAAAACTAAAACCACACCTTGTTTTGCATTTAACATTTATTTGTTCTGTTTTGTATTCACTTATGTACATACCACATTGCCTTATAGGACTTTAAATAATCAAATTAAATTAACGTACTGACTCTTGACAGATTACTATCTCCAACTTACACTGTACTGATTTTGATTTATCTATCAATCGTTTTAATATATTCTGATCATACGCAATACTATAACATAAAGGCTCTATATACCCAAATCGTACAATATACATAAATACATAAACTCACAAGTAAAAATATAAACATTTCGATACATAAATATCAATAAAAATACATAAATACAAATATATAAAATATAAACATAAACATACAAATAAACTAAAACAAAACCAAAAAGAAAATAATATAATAATAATTAAAGACATTGAAATCAACATAAATTCTATTGCAAATACAAACATAACATAATTAAATAATAATACTAAAATAAATATAAAAAACAAGCATAAGCATAAATTTAAATAAAATAAATACAAATCAAAAAATGCAAGTATAAAATAAATACAATATTAATTGTATTATAAGTATCAGCACAAATATAATATAAATATAGAAATTAATATAAAAACTGTTGCAAATACAAACATAACACAATTTAATAATAATACTAAAATAGATATTAAAAAGAAACAAGCATAAGCATAAATTCAAATAAAATAAATACAAATCAAAAAATGTAAGTATAAAATAAATACAATATAAATTGTATTATAAATATCAGCACAAACATAATATAAATATAGAAATTAATATAAATACTGTTGCAAATAAAAACAAACATAACATAATTAAATAATAATACTAAAATAAATATAGAAAAGAAACAAGCATAAGCATAAATTCAAATAAAATAAATACAAAAAAAAAATAATACAAGTATAAAATAAATACAATATAATTTGTGTTATAGATAAGAGCATAAGTATAATTATAAATATAAATAATAAAATAAATTCTATTGCAAATACAAACATGACATAAATAAAAAACAATACTAATATAAATATATAAAGCAAGCATGGGCATAAACTCAAATAAAATATAAACAAAACAAAAAATACAAATGAAAAATAAATACAACATAAATAATACAATACATATGTGCATAATTATAAATATAAATTTGGAAATCAAAATAAATACCGTAGCAAATACAAGCATAACATAAATTAATATTAACATTACATTAACATTGATACTAATATAAATATAAAAATAAGCATTAAAATAAATAAATTTAAATATAATGTATACATATAAAAGAAAATAAGTATGGAAATCAATACAAATACTATTGCAAAAACAAACATATCACATATTAATATAAAGATAATACAAATATAAAAATAAACATAAACTCAAATATAAAAATTAAATGAATACAAGTATAAATAAAAACATAATTGTTTTCTGAATTGTATGAGTATGATAATTAGTTTGGACTGTACATTTTATCTGTCAGGTTGCTGCACAAATGCATTGTAATGCATAATGTTTTCAACTTAAATTGGGCTGAATCTTGCTCATCATGCCTGCCTTTTCCGTCTCACTCCAACTTACCTATTGAAGTAATGCTTTACTTCTGATAAGGATATTATCTGCAATTCTTTTACTGCAATCTTTCCATACCCACCTCTAAACTTTCTATAATTTTGTCTAAATGCTTGTGTTGTATGTTACTTGGTCATGTTGGCCACATGTTGGGCTGTATGAGCCAACCAACATGTTCCCCAGACATCCTTGAATGTTTGTGTTGTATTATACCTGTAATTGCTGACCACATGTTGGGCCGTATGGGCCACTCAATATGTTCCCCAAACACACTTCCCTTCTTACCACATCCAACTATAATAAGAATAGTGCTATTACATATTACTTTTAGTATTTATCCGCCCTACAATATTATTCTACTCGACCCGTATCTCTCATATCAATATATAAACATATTAATAGTTAAATAGGTAAATATGTCAACATATAAACAGGTAAACATATAAACATTTTAATAATTAAATATATAAACATAAACATAAATATAAGTAAACATATAAACATATAAATATGCCCACACTTTAATACTTTCAATATTTTGATCACAAATATTTAAATATATAAATTTTCAAATATCAAAATACTTAAACATATAAACATCTAAACAGATAAATATATTAGTATGTGAACATATAAATATCTTATGTTATCAATATATAAACATATTAATAGTTAAATAGGTAAATATGTCAACATATAAACAGGTAAACATATAAACATTTTAATAATTAAATATATAAGCATAAACATAAATATAAGTAAACATATAGACATATAAATATGTCCACACTTTAATACAAACACACACACACACACACACACACACCATTTCGTATGTATGTATGGAATTTTTGTCATTATTGTTATTGTCATTGTTTTTTCTTATTACACGCTGCTAGCAATGCGGCATTTTTCACTTTCACACCTCGACTTTGGTTTCGATTCACTTTCACAACAAACCAACTGGACACACACACTCACTCACTGGTGCAGGGTTCTTGGCAATGTTTTCTCCTAGTCTGTATCGTGTGTTGTGTATCGTGTACCGTGAATCACTGCCATTTCATCTTCTTCTTCTTTGTGTATTTCAGTTCTTCTCATTTATATGGCGTACACACTCACACACACACACATACAGACAGGGATGCACTTGCCAAGTTGGCTTCTGCACCAGGTGTCTAGTTTTTAAATTAAATTAACTTTCAGACCGCTTCAGATAGGCATTCACTTGTATCACCACTGACGGCTCCATGGCATCATTGAGTCTAATTCGCAGATTCACAAGCGCATAGGCGCCACCACTTGCACTGCGCACGCGCGCGCGCGCTCACGGCACTCACTCACATGTAATGTGCGTGCACATCTCCGGGCACTATGGCATGCAGATGTGTTCAATAATGGTTCACTGCAATTGCCGTGTCCTGGTGGTGTGTGTGTGCATATCGTGTTGGGTGTTGTTTTGTTGTTGTGGGCGCGCGTGTGTTGTTGCGGTGTATTGGATTGTGCGTTTCGCGCATTGCACTGTGTTATCGCGATTATAAATCTCAAAACTAGTTATGCTGATGCCACACACACTCACAGCGAATATACAGACTCACAGGCGTTTTTGGTAGTAGTAGTAGCACAAATTGTAATGTAACATAGCAAGAGACAGCATTTCAATTCAATATCGAATATCGAATATTGAACAAAAAAGTCAATAATACGAAGAATTGAAATACTCAGTCACTCTGTCACAACAATATGTATACACACACGCACACACACTCGTATATACATATTTAATTTCACTTTTAAACACACACTGTCTTTTGTTGCTCGTCGTATTGCTGCTGCTGCTTGCTTGTTTGTTGAGGGCTGTATTTTATTCGCGATGCCCGTAAGAAGATTCTGTTTTTTGCAGTGCCACTGCCAGCAATGAATGGGCCATAGATAAATGAAGATTCGGTCGGCCATCCAGCTTACATGAATATACATAAATATTCATGTAGCTGATGTACTCGCCGATGCACCGCCATTTCGACCACCATTCATTCACACTCTCTCTCGATAGTAGTAGTGGGCAGCGCTGTAAGTTGAACAACAGGAAAAAAAAAAAAAAAAAAAACACAGGAGATGCAAATTGTGTTATTTTTTGATGAGTTCATATACATATGCATAAATATTCCCCTATAATATTATGCTCGGGGGTGAGTGATATAATATTATCTATTGAGAGTGTCCAATTTGTATTTAACAATTGCTATCTGCAATTGTGTACATGTTCGTGGCAGTCTTAATAACTGCCTGGATGGCTATACATACATACACACAAACATACATATACATACATACGCACGAGCGTTTTGTGCGGCATATTTGCGTGCACCTCAGTATGCTCGTGTGTGTGTGTATGTGTTTATCTATACGCATAGAGAGAATTTTTCAGACCAATCCCGTCTGAATCTCTCACTCCCTTGCCATGTTTTTGTTTTGGTTTTTGTTGTTCTTTTTTCTGCCGCCATCAAGCTGGCCATTTATTTGCCCATTTCAAATAGCATTTTATAATATTCTTCTTCTTCCTTTTCTTCTCAAAATTAATAATGCCTGCACTTTCAGTTGCTTAGGTGACTTTTTTCTGCTTGACTCTCGAACATAATGCATTTAAATAAAAATACAACATTTAAATTAAAAACTATACTTAAAATATATAAATATGTAAATTTGTCTCAAAATATGTTAAATATGTTAAAAATATATTAAAAATATGTTACAATCTGTTTAAAAATATATTGAAATACACAAAAAATTAAAATTAAAATGTAAAATGTTTAAAAAATAAAATGTTTAAATATTAAAGTATTTAAATGTTAAAATATTAAAATATTAATGGCATACATTCGGAGTCTGGCGGATCAAAGTAGTTGAGCAATAATTCTTTCAACTTATAAAATTTGAACTTATTCTTCACTCCTTTGTTATTATTATTCTTTTGCCATTCAAAGAAAATTGCAAACCCTTATTTAAAGGCATACATATTTACATATAAACAGACACAGGCAAGTGTCTCTACTTATATAAATGATAATACATATTATTTTCCAATAAAAATTTATTAACTAAAAAATGATTTAAATTAAATAAAAAATAAAATTATTAATATCATCTTGGCATTTAAATTATATCGTATACAACTCGTTAACTATCGATTGATCTCTGAATTGCAACCCTTTTTTTTCGCGAACTATCGAGTATCGCCATTCTAACTCAATGCGATCAATTAACTGAAGTTTTCAAAGCAAAAAGAGCGTCACCTAATTAAAATTGTGAAAATTGTGAAACAAAAAGCGAAATTTGTTGTGGACATTTGAAGAATAATCGGTAATTACTACTCAACTTTAATTACATCAATCCAATGGATCACCTTTTCCCCATCTGAAGTCGGAAACTTAAATTGGATGCTCCTAATAATTTCTCAACACACAGGAGATGCAAATTGTGTTATTTTTTGATGAGTTCATATACATATGCATAAATATTCCCCTATAATATTATGCTCGGGGGTGAGTGATATAATATTATCTATTGAGAGTGTCCAATTTGTATTTAACAATTGCTATCTGCAATTGTGTACATGTTCGTGGCAGTCTTAATAACTGCCTGGATGGCTATACATACATACACACAAACATACATATACATACATACGCACGAGCGTTTTGTGCGGCATATTTGCGTGCACCTCAGTATGCTCGTGTGTGTGTGTATGTGTTTATCTATACGCATAGAGAGAATTTTTCAGACCAATCCCGTCTGAATCTCTCACTCCCTTGCCATGTTTTTGTTTTGGTTTTTGTTGTTCGTTTTTCTGCCGCCATCAAGCTGGCCATTTATTTGCCCATTTCAAATAGCATTTTATAATATTCTTCTTCTTCCTTTTCTTCTCAAAATTAATAATGCCTGCACTTTCAGTTGCTTAGGTGACTTTTTTCTGCTTGACTCTCGAACATAATGCATTTAAATAAAAATACAACATTTAAATTAAAAACTATACTTAAAATATATAAATATGTAAATTTGTCTCAAAATATGTTAAATATGTTAAAAATATATTAAAAATATGTTACAATCTGTTCAAAAATATATTGAAATACACAAAAAATTAAAATTAAAATGTAAAATGTTTAAAAAATAAAATGTTTAAATATTAAAGTATTTAAATGTTAAAATATTAAAATATTAATGGCATACATTCGGAGTCTGGCGGATCAAAGTAGTTGAGCAATAATTCTTTCAACTTATAAAATTTGAACTTCTTCTTCACCCCTTTATCATTATTATTCTCTTGTCATTATTGCCATTCATAGGCATGGGAGGGGAGTCATACTCATCATTCATTGTCTTTGCCTTATACTGCAGCCGCTTCTAACACATTATTGATTACTATCATGTTTAGCCAGTGCAACTAATCTACCGAGCATCAGCAATAAAAAGTGAAAAAGTGCAGAAAATTCCATAAACTGGGAACGCAAGTTGAAAATAATGCATCTCATATTTTAACATATCTCACAAACATATATTTTTAATAGTTCACTAATATGATCATATATTCACAATTATATTCCAACATGCTTTGTATATCTAATATACTAAAATATTTTACATATATTACATATTGATGCTTATTGACAACATTCTCTCAACAGCTCTCCACAACATCATATACTATAATCAACATGCCGGCACCAGCCAGAAAACTTTTGTCCATCGCCCGTGCATCCACCAGCAAACCAGCTGGGCCATCATCAATTCCCAAATCTTCTAGACGCACCACAACTACCTCTGCAAAAAAGCTGACTGAGGCTGTCCTTAATGATCTAAAAGAAAAGGCGGCCAAAACTCAGGAAAGTCTGGAAAAGCTTATGGCTAAAGGGTGCAAACCTTCACAGATCATCAACCGCTTGGCTACACCAATAATGAGATCCCCGGCCTCCCTTGGAAAGGAACAAGAAACTCCTACATCCACTGACAATCCGGACAATCTACGTATACACACGTTGATCAGAAACAGCCTCAACGAAGCGAGCATGCTACAACAACCGCTAGATCCAAGCAGCACCACTGTTGAAAATACCAGCACCACTGTAACTAACAACATTGATGAATCTGTCATTGAAGACAGTGACACTGACGACCAGGAGGACACAGCCTCAATTAGCACTGTGCTCTCTGAAGAAAGCCAAGATATGAACCCTGATTCAATCCCTGAATCACCACCAGTGCAGCCTCCACAAGTCAGCCCCATACAGGCAGCCAACAACAACGCTAGCTCATCATCGTCGGAATCATCACCCACTGCGCTGGTTATAAATCATGGATTGATCAACCCCATTGATATAATCGACAGAGCAGTCGTCCTACTCGGCCCGAACTCCTTTTCAAACAAGGTCGTATCGGAGAACCTACTGATTTTTGAATGCAACACCAAGGAAAACTTAGAAAAACTCAAAAACTACTTTCATACAAAAGGACTTCCCACTACAACAAACCCAATCCTTGGAAAAACCAAAAAATTCATCATCAGAGGCCTTAATCCCAGAATCCCTGCTGACTGGATCAAGGCCCAACTCATCAAGCTGGGCTTTTCCCCAAAAGGCATTAGCAACCTTCAAGGAGGAAAACCACGCGGACCCACTAATGACTTCAGAGTGGAAATTATACATAACAAGAGCAGCCCCAACATTCTTGGACTACAAAAACTGGGTACCTTTAAGGTCACAGTACTGGAAATGGCAGGCAATAAAATCTACCAATGTTTTAAATGCCAGAAATTTGATCACAAGGTTACTATGTGCCCACACCCTGGATACATCTGCTTCCGTTGTGCTGGCCCCCACTCTGGCAAGGATTGCACCAAATCCATCTACTCCGAAGCCACCTGTGCCAATTGCAAAGGCAATCATGTTGCCAGTTTTACTGACTGCCC
This sequence comes from Drosophila quinaria, assembly GCA_035047525.1. Classification (NCBI taxonomy): domain Eukaryota; kingdom Metazoa; phylum Arthropoda; class Insecta; order Diptera; family Drosophilidae; genus Drosophila; species Drosophila quinaria. The sequence goes on along the minus strand of JAWNPO010000101.1, from coordinate 779,374 downwards.
GGTCTATGCAGCTGCCAGAGAAAAACTGAAAAGGAACAACTTCTCCACACGCGCACAAACAGCTATACAAAATGCAGGACTCCCAAATGGAACTTCCCCGCCCCCTGCTGGCTTCCGTGGTCCTAAACCGGTTCCTGAACTAATTAAGATATAAGCATATTCTCTTCGCTAGGCTCCAGGGACTTCTTCTTGTCAAACTCCTTTCCATTCCCTTTTGCATCCAAAGTCATAAACTCAATATCAATACTGACTAAGTTCATATTCTTTTCTTATTATCTTAATTTTTATCTTTAAAATCACATGTTCCATCATACACTTTATTAATTCATATTCATTATAATGCAACGCCTTGAAGGCTCTTATAAATCCTAAATTATGTTTCAACTTTTGCTTATATTTTTTGTTTTCTTTCTTATATTTTGATTTTGATATTTTAATTTTATTTTTTTCCTATATTTTCATTTTATTATCTCATATTACTTTTAATACAATTGCATACCTCCAATCATATACATATGTATAAATTTGGCTGGCTATTCACTCAATCCATCACATTTTAATAATAATACAACGCCTTGAAGGCTCCTAAACATTTACAAACATAACTAAGTTACATTTTCATTTCATTTCATTTAAATTTTCTTATTTTTTTACTATGTTATCCTACTTCTAATCTTAAGTTCATGAATACGCCTAACCAAGGCCCTTAGAAATACCAATCAATCAATAAAACATATTAAAACTAAAACCACACCTTGTTTTGCATTTAACATTTATTTGTTCTGTTTTGTATTCACTTATGTACATACCACATTGCCTTATAGGACTTTAAATAATCAAATTAAATTAACGTACTGACTCTTGACAGATTACTATCTCCAACTTACACTGTACTGATTTTGATTTATCTATCAATCGTTTTAATATATTCTGATCATACGCAATACTATAACATAAAGGCTCTATATACCCAAATCGTACAATATACATAAATACATAAACTCACAAGTAAAAATATAAACATTTCGATACATAAATATCAATAAAAATACATAAATACAAATATATAAAATATAAACATAAACATACAAATAAACTAAAACAAAACCAAAAAGAAAATAATATAATAATAATTAAAGACATTGAAATCAACATAAATTCTATTGCAAATACAAACATAACATAATTAAATAATAATACTAAAATAAATATAAAAAACAAGCATAAGCATAAATTTAAATAAAATAAATACAAATCAAAAAATGCAAGTATAAAATAAATACAATATTAATTGTATTATAAGTATCAGCACAAATATAATATAAATATAGAAATTAATATAAAAACTGTTGCAAATACAAACATAACACAATTTAATAATAATACTAAAATAGATATTAAAAAGAAACAAGCATAAGCATAAATTCAAATAAAATAAATACAAATCAAAAAATGTAAGTATAAAATAAATACAATATAAATTGTATTATAAATATCAGCACAAACATAATATAAATATAGAAATTAATATAAATACTGTTGCAAATAAAAACAAACATAACATAATTAAATAATAATACTAAAATAAATATAGAAAAGAAACAAGCATAAGCATAAATTCAAATAAAATAAATACAAAAAAAAATAATACAAGTATAAAATAAATACAATATAATTTGTGTTATAGATAAGAGCATAAGTATAATTATAAATATAAATAATAAAATAAATTCTATTGCAAATACAAACATGACATAAATAAAAAACAATACTAATATAAATATATAAAGCAAGCATGGGCATAAACTCAAATAAAATATAAACAAAACAAAAAATACAAATGAAAAATAAATACAACATAAATAATACAATACATATGTGCATAATTATAAATATAAATTTGGAAATCAAAATAAATACCGTAGCAAATACAAGCATAACATAAATTAATATTAACATTACATTAACATTGATACTAATATAAATATAAAAATAAGCATTAAAATAAATAAATTTAAATATAATGTATACATATAAAAGAAAATAAGTATGGAAATCAATACAAATACTATTGCAAAAACAAACATATCACATATTAATATAAAGATAATACAAATATAAAAATAAACATAAACTCAAATATAAAAAATTAAATGAATACAAGTATAAATAAAAACATAATTGTGTTTCTGAATTGTATGAGTATGATAATTAGTTTGGACTGTACATTTTATCTGTCAGGTTGCTGCACAAATGCATTGTAATGCATAATGTTTTCAACTTAAATTGGGCTGAATCTTGCTCATCATGCCTGCCTTTTCCGTCTCACTCCAACTTACCTATTGAAGTAATGCTTTACTTCTGATAAGGATATTATCTGCAATTCTTTTACTGCAATCTTTCCATACCCACCTCTAAACTTTCTATAATTTTGTCTAAATGCTTGTGTTGTATGTTACTTGGTCATGTTGGCCACATGTTGGGCTGTATGAGCCAACCAACATGTTCCCCAGACATCCTTGAATGTTTGTGTTGTATTATACCTGTAATTGCTGACCACATGTTGGGCCGTATGGGCCACTCAATATGTTCCCCAAACACACTTCCCTTCTTACCACATCCAACTATAATAAGAATAGTGCTATTGCATATTACTTTTAGTATTTATCCGCCCTACAATATTATTCTACTCGACCCGTATCTCTCATATCAATATATAAACATATTAATAGTTAAATAGGTAAATATGTCAACATATAAACAGGTAAACATATAAACATTTTAATAATTAAATATATAAACATAAACATAAATATAAGTAAACATATAAACATATAAATATGCCCACACTTTAATACTTTCAATATTTTGATCACAAATATTTAAATATATAAATTTTCAAATATCAAAATACTTAAACATATAAACATCTAAACAGATAAATATATTAGTATGTGAACATATAAATATCTTATGTTATCAATATATAAACATATTAATAGTTAAATAGGTAAATATGTCAACATATAAACAGGTAAACATATAAACATTTTAATAATTAAATATATAAGCATAAACATAAATATAAGTAAACATATAGACATATAAATATGTCCACACTTTAATACTTTCAATATTTTGATCACAAATATTTAAATATATAAATTTTTCAAACATCAAAATACTTAAACATATAAACATCTAAACAGAAAAATATATTAGTATGTGAACATATAAATATATTATGTTATCAATATATAAACATATTAATAGCTAAATAGGTAAATATGTCAACATTTAAATAAGTAAACATATAAACATTTTAATAATTAAATATATAAATATGTCGTGGCGCTATCAAGTTGATAGCAGCCTCAGTAGGCTTGGTGTTGGCTTTGTTGGCCTATTGTATTTGCTTAGTCATGACGTCTTGTCATTTACTGCAGTGTTGGTAAAAGAGTGCAGTAAATAGAGTTGGTCAGAAAGGTCCGAATGAGTGAGATGGACCGAGCTGCTGCTGGACGTAGTCCCTAGAGTGTGAGTGAGACGGCAAGGAGTGCCCTCAGATTGTGCGGGGTCATTATGTTTGACAATTGAAGTTGACAAGTTTGACCGCAGAAAAGGTAGCACTCACTTTCTCTCGGGAATTCGTATAACGCGCACAGCTCGTAAACAATAGTCATAGCGAACTCTAAAACTCCATATTAATAATGGGAGATAATTCGGAAAATAGTGTTAACCCGACAAATATAAACATAAATATAAGAAAACATATAAACATTTAAATATGTCAACATTCTAAAATATTAAAATACACAAATAAAAACGCACCAGTGTTTAAATGGATAAATATCCAAATATTAAAATACTTAAACATGTAAACATCTAAACAGATAAATATATCAATATGTTAACATATAAATATATTAACATTTAAATACATGAACATTTAAATATTTCATCACATTTTTCTTTCTATATAAATATGAAAACCTCTGGTAAGTCAGCTTTAGCTGCTTACCAATAACACAACCTAATTCTATCTCTATACTTACCCCTAAGCCCTTCATTGAAAATAGATTTTATCCACATTTAATATTATATGCTCTTTATATGCATATACAGGTAAAATATCTTTATCCGCATATTATCACGTGGTCCCCTCGAGGGCGTTGGTGATGAACACACACAAAACCAGCCAAATATATTGGGCTAATCTATTCTACACAGGCAGAGGTTTTGTATGACATACTAAGTATGTAACATGATTATATGTGGGCAAGCAACAGGCCCCCACATATTGTAAAAAAAAAAAAAAAAAACACATTTACTTCATGCTATTTGAAAAGGTGCCATTTGTACCATATTACACCTGCAACTACACTCATTCCTACTCTCTCTCTCTCTCTCTCTCCCTTTCCTATTTGCTCCTTTTTCCCCCCTTTTTTACCCCTTCCCGCACTCACACAGCTTGGGCATCTATTTGCTGTATAGAAAGTACAGCATAATTAGTATGCCTGACAAAAAACATTGAGAGAGAGAGTTGTGTGATCGCGTTGATCGCTCACACATGCGCTCTCATCTGCTGTAATATGTATATTTACGTGGGCGGATGGTAGCGTGGATGTGTGGGCTTGATCAAAACTCGCAGCACAAAAACTTGGCTGTGCTCAACGGGAATGGAAACTCGAGGGGGGGGAAACATTAAATTTTTCCCGCTCTTGTTTCTTTGTTGCAAACACAAACGGCAAATATCTGGCCATTTTTTACAACAAATATAAAGGAACTTGCCCCCATCTTCTCTGCTACTTTGGTGCGCTGACTTTTTAATAATATCATCATTGTAATTACTATCGTTGTTATTATTGTTAAAATTGCAAGCAGTCAGTATAATTCTTTGTATGCACAATTGTAGAGATTTCTCTTTTTTGGGGTCAATTTCTTTCAATTATCACAACTTTATTATAGTTTGATTGAATTCAAATAAAAAAAAAAAAATTCTTAATAAATGCAAAACTGAATTGTAACAGTTTTGTGTGCTTTTCCATTGTAAATGAGTAAAACTGTTACATATTCACAATTTACAATTACGGCTCAATTATGAGCCATTTAACTTTATCAAAATGCATTAATTCTACAAAATTGTTTGCCTTACTTTGCCTTAAATTAAGAATACTTAAAAATTTTTAATAATAATAATTCATAAATTCAGAGCTTGCCTGAACGTACACACACCATTCATGTCCTCCAAATCGGGACGTCCTTTCTCCTCCTGCCTGCCTGCCTGCCTGTCTGCCTGTCTGCCCGGCTGTTGGCCTGTCTTTGGCCGCAGACGCTCGGACGGCTGACGGGTGGTTTTTAATGTCGTCTTCTTCGGGCAGCAGTAACTTTCCATTGATGGCGCTCGATTCCAAAATCGGCGCCTTTTCCTCCTGTCACAAATTGGCATTAAAATGCTAAGAAATAAAAACAAATATCATAACGAGACTATTAATATACATATTGAAAGTAATATTTAATTAATAGTTTCTAAACTACACTTATCATACAGCAACAAACTAATCAATGGCCGCTTGAGATACAGACATCTCTCTCTCAAGTATCTTCTTTTTGCAGAAATTGGCCGTATTTGTTCCATTTGCATATCCTGATCCAGATGCTCCGGTTGTCTGAATGGGCTGCATTCAGATGAAGTTGCCCGGGACTGTCTGTCCAAATTTCCAGTTACAGGATTCACATCGCATCATACGCTGGGCATCCTATGTATCCAGTGTTTTTTCCAGCATCAGCGACACCTGTTTAAAATACAATACAATACAACAAATTATCTGTATGAGCAGCCACAAAAAGTATTATAGAATCTATCTTTCACAACGTGTGGGGAGCAACAAGAGTGGCAGCAGCAGCAGCAGCAGCACAATATCGGTCAACAGCGGCGGCGTTCAACTCCCAACTCCCAACAACAACAACAACAGTCATCTATGCAGCAACAGCAGCGTTTATTCCAGCAACAACAACAACAACAGCGACTCCCTGGATCTGGCCGAGCATATCTCCAGGAGCAGGAGCTTTCACTGTCAGCCATCACATATTCACATATATATATATATATACACACACACACACACACACACACACCATTTCGTATGTATGTATGGAATTTTGTCATTATTGTTATTGTCATTGTTTTTTCTTATTACACGCTGCTAGCAATGCGGCATTTTTCACTTTCACACCTCGACTTTGGTTTCGATTCACTTTCACAACAAACCAACTGGACACACACACTCACTCACTGGTGCAGGGTTCTTGGCAATGTTTGCTCCTAGTCTGTGTCGTGTGTTGTGTATCGTGTACCGTGTATCACTGCCATTTCATCTTCTTCTTCTTTGTGTATTTCAGTTCTTCTCATTTATATGGCGTACACACACACACACACACACGCATACAAACAGGGATGCACTTGCCAAGTTGGCTCTGCACCAGGTGTCTAGTTTAATTAATTAACTTTCAGACCGCTTCAGATAGGCATTCACTTGTATCACCACTGACGGCTCCATGGCATCATTGAGTCTAATTCGCAGATTCACAAGCGCATAGGCGCCACCACTTGCACTGCGCACGCGCGCGCGCGCTCACGGCACTCACTCACATGTAATGTGCGTGCACATCTCCGGGCACTATGGCATGCAGACGTGTTCAATAATGGTTCACTGCAATTGCCGTGTCCTGGTGGTGTGTGTGTGCATATCGTGTTGGGTGTTGTTTTGTTGTTGTGGGCGCGCGTGTGTTGTTGCGGTGTATTGGATTGTGCGTTTCGCGCATTGCACTGTGTTTTCGCGATTATAAATCTCAAAACTAGTTATGCTGATGCCACACACACTCACAGCGAATATACAGACTCACACGCGTTTTTGGTAGTAGTAGTAGTACAAATTGTAGAGTAACATAGCAAGAGACAGCATTTCAATTCAATATCGAATATCGAATATTGAACAAAAGTCAATAATACGAAGAATTGAAATACTCAGTCACTCTGTCACAACAATATGTATACACACACGCACACACACTCGTATATACATATTTAATTCACTTTTAAACACACACTGTCTTTTGTTGCTCGTCGTAGTACTGCTGCTGCTTGCTTGTTTGTTGAGGGTTGTATTTTATTCGCGATGCCCGTAAGAAGATTCTGTTTTTTGCAGTGCCACTGCCAGCAATGAATGGGCCATAGATAAATGAAGATTCGGTCGGCCATCCAGCTTACATGAATATACATAAATATTCATGTAGCTGATGTACTCGCCGATGCACCGCCATTTCGACCACCATTCATTCACACTCTCTCTCGATAGTAGTAGTGGGCAGCGCTGTAAGTTGAACAACAGGAAAAAATGTAAATATGTATAATTATTATAAGTATATAAATATGTCAATATGGATATGGAAACATAATATATAAATATCTCAATATTTGAATGAACAAAAGTCTAAATAAATAAATGTCTTTCTAAAAGTATTAATAATTAAATATGTTAATAGTTATATATAGCCATTATTATAGATATAAAAATATGTCAATATGGATATGGAAACATAATATATGAATATGTCAATATTTGATTGAACAAAATTCTAAATAAATAAATATGTTAATATCTTTCTAAAAGTATCAATAATTAATATGTCAATATGATTATATAGCCATTATTATAGATACACAAATATGTCAATATTTATATGTAAATATAATATGAACATGTCAATATTTAAACCAATAAAAGTATAAATATATAAATATGTAAATATGTATAATTATTATAAGTATATAAATATGTCAATATGGATATGGAAACATAATATATAAATATCTCAATATTTGAATGAACAAAAGTCTAAATAAATAAATATGTTTCTAAAAGTATTAATAATTAAATATGTTAATAGTTATATATAGCCATAATTATAGATATAAATATATGTCAATATGGATATGGAAACATAATATATGAATATGTCAATATTTGATTGAACAAAATTCTAAAATATGTTAATATCTTTCTAAAAAGTATCAATAATTAATATGTCAATATGATTATATAGCCATTATTATAGATATACAAATATGTCAATATTCACATGAAAATATAATATGAACATGTCAATATTTAAACGAATAAAAGTATAAATATATAAATATGTAAATATGTATAATTATTATAAGTATATAAATATGTCAATATGGAAATGGAAACATAATATATAAATATCTCAATATTTGAATGCACAAAAGTCTAAATAAATAAATATGTTTCTATAAGTATTAATAATTAAATATGTTAATAGTTACATATAGCCATTATTATAGATATTAAAATATGTCAATATGGATATGGAAACATAATATATGAATATGTCAATATTTGATTGAACAAAATTCTAAATAAATAAATATGTTAATATCTTTCTAAAAGTATCAATAATTAATATGTCAATATGATTATATAGCCATTATTATAGATACACAAATATGTCAATATTTATATGTAAATATAATATGAACATGTCAATATTTAAACCAATAAAAGTATAAATATATAAATATGTAACTATGTATAATTATTATAAGTATATAAATATGTCAATATGGATATGGAAACATAATATATAAATATCTCAATATTTGAATGAACAAAAGTCTAAATAAATAAATATGTTTCTAAAAGTATGAATAATTAAATAAGTTAATAGTTATATATAGCCATTATTATAGATATAAAAATATGTCAATATGGATATGGAAACATAATATATGAATATGTCAATATTTGATTGAACAAAATTTCTAAATAAATAAATATGTTAATATCTTTCTAAAAGTATCAATAATAAATATGTCAATATGTTTATATAGCCATTATTATAGATATACAAATATGTCAATATTTATATGTAAATATAATATGAACATGTCAATATTTAAACCAATAAAAGTATAAATATATAAATATGTAAATATGTATAATTATTATAAGTATATAAATATGTCAATATGGATATGGAAACATAATATATAAATATCTCAATATTTGAATGAACAAAAGTCTAAATAAATAAATATGTTTCTATAAGTATTAATAATTAAATATGTTAATAGTTACATATAGCCATTATTATAGATATTAAAATATGTCAATATGGATATGGAAACATGATATATGAATATGTCAATATTTGATTGAACAAAATTCTACATTAATAAATATGTTAATATCCTTCTAAATGTATCAATAATTAATAAGTTAATATGATTATATAGCCATAATTATAGATACACAAATATGTCAATATTTATATGTAAATATAATATGAACATGTCAATATTTAAACCAATAAAAGTATAAATATATAAATATGTAAATATGTATAATTATTATAAGTATATAAATATGTCAATATGGATATGGAAACATAATATATAAATATCTCAATATTTGAATGAACAAAAGTCTAAATAAATAAATATGTTTCTAAAAGTATGAATAATTAAATAAGTTAATAGTTATATATAGCCATTATTATAGATATAAAAATATGTCAATATGGATATGGAAACATAATATATGAATATGTCAATATTTGATTGAACAAAATTTCTAAATAAATAAATATGTTAATATCTTTCTAAAAGTATCAATAATAAATATGTCAATATGTTTATATAGCCATTATTATAGATATACAAATATGTCAATATTTATATGAAAATATAATATTGACATTTCAATATTTAAACGAATAAAAGTTTAAATATATAAATATGTAAATATGTATAATTATTATAAATATATAAATATGTCAATATGGATATGGAAACATAATATATAAATATGTCAATATTTGAATGAACAAAACTCTAAATAAATAAATATGTTTCTAAATGTATCAATTATTAAATATGTTAATATGATTATTTAGCCATTATTATAGATATGCAAATATGTCAATATTTATATGGAAATATAATATGAACATGTCAATATTTGAATAGATATATAAACATGTCAATTCAAACACTTAAAGCTACTAACAGTATGAACAATTCATACATAAACTAATCCCAATGCCCCTTCGTAACAATAGATCTTATCCACATGTAATTTTATATTGTATGCTACATTTATATATGTATATATATATTTATAAATGCATACTCAGCTACAATATTCTTATCCGAATATTGCCACGTGGTCCCCTCGAGGGCGCTTGTGGTTAACAGACACAAAACCAGCCATATATGGGCACCTATCTAGTCGGGCAGCGGTTTTGTTGACGTACTCTGTATGTCATATGGACTATATGTGGGCAAGCACAGGCCCCCACATATTATGAAAAAAAAAATATTTATCTGTCTTTCTCTCTCTTTTTATCTGGCTTTCTCTCTCGTTCTTTCCTTTTTCTCCCTTTTTCTCCATTTATTTTTATAGTTATGTCTTTATTTGTATATATATTTTTATATGTTTCACTCCCTCTTTGTATTGTGTGCTTTGTAATCTGAGTGCTACGCTATAAAAATATATAGTGAATGTAAATAAAAAATGCAATGGTGGCCGCTTGTTGTTAAACCGACCGATCACAGAGCGCTGTGACCTGTTTTGTGAAAGCGATGGTTTCCGCTTTCTGCAACCGACCAATCACAGAGCGGTAGTAGCTAGAGGTGGAGAACGATCGACTGTCGGCACCATCGATATTCAAAGATATTATTTTTCAAACCACCGATAACTATCGATAGTTTTCGATAGTGTGTTAAATTATAAATTTTTATACAAAATTCCAACAAAAATTTGAAATTGGCATTAATTAAGGTATTATAAAAGTAAAAATAAATAAAATTCGTTATCAACAATAATGCTTCGCTATTAGCTATTGTAATAGCCAAAGTTTCACGATCTAAAACATTTTGTTCATGCGCTTGGACTTGACTGAAATGGCGGGCACACATAAATAAATATTAAAACATAATAATTTGTATTAATTTTAGTTCCGATTTGTTCTTCTTATCCATGTTATAAAAATAAATAATTATTAAACACAAAACTTAAATGCAGATGCGAAAAGAGAGCCATTCTGTGACGAGTTAGCGTCATAAAAAACTATCGACCACTATCGATAGTGCATGTCTGCTATCGATGGCGCCTCGATAGTGCTTGACCATCGATAGTGCCGATAGTGCCATCGATAGTTCTCCACCTCTAGTAGTAGCCAACTTCAAGTGAGAGGACTACTGCGTTAGCAGCCAACTTCAAGTGAGTCGATTATTGCGTTAGCGGCCAACTTCAAGGGAGTCAACTTCTGCGTTAGCAGCCAATTTCAAGGGAGTCGATTATTGCGTTAGCGGCCAACTTCAAGTGAGTCGATTATTGCGTTAGCGGCCAACTTCAAGTGAGTCGATTATTGCGTTAGCGGCCAACTTCAAGGGAGTCAACTTCTGCGTTGGCAGCCAGCCTTAAGGGAGTCGACTACTGCGTTAGCGGCCACCTTCAATTGAGTGAGTGGACTACTGCGTTAGCAGCCAACTTTAAGTGAGTCGATTATTGCGTTAGCGGCCACCTTCAAGGGAGTCAACTTCCGCGTTAGCAGCCAATTTCAAGGGAGTCGATTATTGCGTTAGCGGCCAACTTCAAGTGAGTCGATTATTGCGTTAGCGGCCAACTTCAAGGGAGTCGACTTCTGCGTTGGCAGCCAGCCTTAAGGGAGTCGACTACTGCGTTAGCGGCCAACCTCAATTGAGCCGATTATTGCGTTAGCAGCCAGCTTTAAGGAAGTTGACTCTGCGTTAACAGCCAGCTTGAACGGAGTCGATTATTGCGTTAGCGGCCAACTTCGAGGGAGTCAACTTTTGCGTTAGCGACCAACATTAAGCAGCCGACTTCTGCGTTAATCTTTAAATTTCTTTTTAATTTTATTAATCATTTTTAATTTTTCATCTATTTATTATTTAATCTTTAAACTTAACAATCAAATTTTATTTGGTATTCAAATTCATTCTTATTATTTTTTTTTAGATGACCAAATCGCTTTAAAATCGATATTTTAATATTTGAAAGCAGAATTAATTCTCTCCTTTTCTCTCCATTTATTTTTATATTAATATTTATATTTTTATTTATGTTTCTCTCTCTTTCTCATTCTTTCTTTCTCTTTCTCTTTTTTTCTCTCTCTTTATCTGTCTTTCTCTCATTTATCTCTATTTATCAGTATTTTTCTCTCTTTCTATCTCTCTTTCTCTGGCTCTCTCTCTCTTTCTCTCTTTTTTTTTCATTCTCTCTCTTTTTCTCTCCATTTATTTTTATAATAATATTTATATTTTTATTTATATTTCTCTCTCTTTCTCTTTCTTTCTCTTTCTCTCTCTTTCTCTCTTTTTCTCTCTCTTTCTCTCTCTTTCTCTCTCTTTCTCTCTCTTTCTCTCTTTCTCTCTCTTTCTCTCTCTTTCTCTCTCTTTCTCTCTCTTTCTCTCTCTTTCTCTCTCTTTCTCTCTCTATTTATTTTTATATATATTTATATTTTTATTTATATTTCTCTCTCTTTCTCTCTCTTTCTCTCTCTCTCTCTCTCTTTCTCTCTTTTCTCTCTCTTTCTCTCTCTTTCTCTCTCTTTCTCTCTCTTTCTCTCTCTTTCTCTCTCTTTCTCTCTCTTTCTCTCTTTCTCTCTCTTTCTCTCTTCTCTCTCTTTCTCTCTCTTTATTTTTTATTTTTATGTTTTTTTTTATTTCTCTTTTTCTCTTTCTATTATCTTTTCTCTTTTCTCTTTTTTCTCTCTCTTTCTCTCTTTCTCTCTCTTTCTCTCTCTTTCTCTCTTTTCTTTTTTTTCTTTTTCTTTCTCTTTTTTCTCTCTATTTATTTTTTATAATATTTATATTTTTATTTATATTTCTCTCTCTTTCTCTCTCTTTCTCTCTCTCTCTCTTTTCTCTTTTTTCTCTCTTTCTCTCTCTTTCTCTCTCTTTCTCTCTCTTTCTCTTCTTTCTCTCTCTTTCTCTCTCTTTCTCTCTTTCTCTCTCTTTCTCTCTTTTCTTTTTCTCTCTCTCTTTTTTCTCTCATTTTTTTTTATTATTTATATTTTTATTTTATTTCTCTCTTTTTTCTTTCTTTGTTTCTCTTTCTCTCTTTTTTTTTTTCTCTCTTTTATCTGTCTTTCTCTCTATTTATCTGTCTTTCTCTCTCTCTTTATCTGGCTTTCTCTCTCGTTCTTTCCTTTTCTCTCTTTTTCTCCATTTATTTTTATAGTTATGTCTTTATTTGTATATATATTTTTATATGTTTCACTCCCTCTTTGTATTGTATGCTTTGTAATCTGAGTGCTACGCTATAAAAATATATAGTGAATGTAAATATAAATAAACAATGGTGCCCGCTTGCTGTAACCGACCAATCACAGAGCGCTGTGACCTGTTTTGTGAAAGCGATGGCTTCCGCTTTCTGCAACCGACCAATCACAGAGCGGCAGTAGCCAACTTCAAGTGAGAGGACTACTGCGTTAGCAGCCAACTTTAAGTGAGTCGATTATTGCGTTAGCGGCCAACTTCAAGGGAGTCAACTTCTGCGTTAGCAGCCAATTTCAAGGAGTCGATTATTGCGTTAGCGGCCAGCTTCAAGTGAGTCGATTATTGCGTTAGCGGCCAACTTCAAGGATCAACTTCTGCGTTGGCGCCAGCCTTAAGGGAGTCGACTACTGCGTTAGCGGCCACCTTCAATTGAGTGAGTGGACTACTGCGTTAGCAGCCAACTTTAAGTGAGTCGATTATTGCGTTAGCGGCCACCTTCAAGGGAGTCAACTTCCGAGTTAGCAGCCAATTTCAAGGGAGTCGATTATTGCGTTAGCGGTCAACTTCAAGTGAGTCGATTATTGCGTTAGCGGCCAACTTCAAGGGAGTCAACTTCTGCGTTAGCAGCCAATTTCAAGGGAGTCGATTATTGCGTTAGCGGCCAGCTTCAAGTGAGTCGATTATTGCGTTAGCGGCCAACTTCAAGGAGTCAACTTCTGCGTTGGCAGCCAGCCTTAAGGAGTCGACTACTGCGTTAGCGGCCACCTTCAATTGAGTGAGTGGACTACTGCGTTAGCACCAACTTTAAGTAGTCATTATTGCGTTAGCGCCACCTTCAAGGAGTCAACTTCCGAGTTAGCAGCCAATTCAAGGAGTCGATTATTGCGTTAGCGGCCAACTTCAAGTGAGTCGATTATTGCGTTAGCGGCCAACTTCAAGGAGTCAACTTCTGCGTTGGCGCCATTTCAAGGAGTCGATTATTGCGTTAGCGGTCAACTTCAAGTGAGTCGATTATTGCGTTAGCGGCCAACTTCAAGGGAGTCAACTTCTGCGTTACCCATCAAGGAGTCGATTATGCGTTAGCGGCCAGCTTCAAGTATCGATTATTGCGTTAGCGGCCAACTTCAAGGGAGTCAACTTCTGCGTTGGCAGCCAGCCTTAAGGGAGTCGACTACTGCGTTAGCGGCCACCTTCAATTGAGTGAGTGGACTACTGCGGTAGCAGCCAACTTTAAGTGAGTCGATTATTGCGTTAGCGGCCAACTTCAAGGGAGTCAACTTCTGCGTTAGCAGCCAATTTCAAGGGAGTCGATTATTGCGTTAGCGGCCAGCTTCAAGTGAGTCGATTATTGCGTTAGCGGCCAACTTCAAGGGAGTCAACTTCTGCGTTGGCAGCCTGCCTTAAGGGAGTCGACTACTGCGTTAGCGGCCACCTTCAATTGAGTGAGTGGACTACTGCGTTAGCAGCCAACTTTAAGTGAGTCGATTATTGCGTTAGCGGCCACCTTCAAGGGAGTCAACTTCCGAGTTAGCAGCCAATTTCAAGGGAGTCGATTATTGCGTTAGCGGCCAACTTCAAGTGAGTCGATTATTGCGTTAGCGGCCAACTTCAAGGGAGTCAACTTCTGCGTTGGCAGCCAGCCTTAAGGGAGTCGACTACTGCGTTAGCGGCCAACCTCAATTGAGCCGATTATTGCGTTAGCAGCCAGCTTTAAGGAAGTTAACTCTGCGTTAACAGCCAGCTTGAACGGAGTCGATTATTGCGTTAGAGGCCAACTTCGAGGGAGTCAACTTTTGCGTTAGCGACCAACATTAAGCAGCCGACTTCTGCGTTAATCTTTAAATTTCTTTTTAATTTTATTAATCATTTTTAATTTTTCAACTATTTATTATTTAATCTTTAAACTTAACAATCAAATTTTATTTGATATTCAAATTCATTCTTATTATTTTTTTTAGATGACCAAATCGCTTTAAAATCGATATTTTAATATTTGAAAGCAGAATTAATTCTCTCCTTTTCTCTCCATTTATTTTTAAATTAATATTTATATTTTTATTTATGTTTCTCTCTCTTTCTCTTTCTTTCTTTCTCTTTCTCTCTCTTTCTCTTTTTTTCTCTCTCTTTATCTGTCTTTCTCTCTCTTTGCCTCTTTATCTGGCTTTCTCTCTCTTTCTCTCCCTTTCTTTCTCTCTCTTTTTCTCTCCATTTATTTTTATAATAATATTTCTATTTTTATTTATATTTCTCTCTCTTTCTCTTACTCTTTTTTCTCTCTCTTTTTTTGTCTTTCGCTCTATTTATCTTTATTAATCTGCTTGTTCTCTCTCTCTCTTTTTATCTAGCTTTCTCTCTTTTTTCTTCATCTATTTTTATAAGGTTTTTATTTATTTATATATATTTTTTTATATTTCAGTCATCTTTGTATTGTATGCTTTGTAATCTGAGTGCTACGCTATAAAAATATATAGTGAATGTAAATAAAAAAAGCAATGGTGGCCGCTTGTTGCAACCGACCAATCACAGAGCGCTGTGACCTGTTTTGTGAAAGCGATGGCTTCCGCTTTCTGCAAGCGACCAATCACAGAGCGCTGTGACCTGTTTTGTGAAAGCGATGGCTTCCGCTTTCTGCAACCGACCCATCACAGAGCGGTAGTAGCCAACTTTAAGTGAGTCGATTATTGCGTTAGCGGCCAACTTCAAGGGAGTCAACTTCTGCGTTAGCAGCCAATTTCAAGGGAGTCGATTATTGCGTTAGCGGTCAACTTCAAGTGCGTCGATTATTGCGTTAGCGGCCAACTTCAAGGGAGTCAACTTCTGCGCTAGCAGCCAATTTCAAGGGAGTCGATTATTGCGTTAGCGGCCAGCTTCAAGTGAGCCGATTATTGCGTTAGCGGCCAACTTCAAGGGAGTCAACTTCTGCGTTGGCAGCCAGCCTTAAGGGAGTCGACTACTGCGTTAGCGGCCACCTTCAATTGAGTGAGTGGACTACTGCGTTAGCAGCCAACTTTAAGTGAGTCGATTATTGCGTTAGCGGCCACCTTCAAGGGAGTCAACTTCCGAGTTAGCAGCCAATTTCAAGGGAGTCGATTATTGCGTTAGCGGCCAACTTCAAGTGAGTCGATTATTGCGTTAGCGGCCAACTTCAAGGGAGTCAACTTCTGCGTTGGCAGCCAGCCATAAGGGAGTCGACTACTGCGTTAGCGGCTAACCTCAATTGAGCCGATTATTGCGTTAGCAGCCAGCTTTAAGGAAGTTAACTCTGCGTTAACAGCCAGCTTGAACGGAGTCGATTTTTGCGTTAGAGGCCAACTTCGAGGGAGTCAACTTTTGCGTTAGCGACCAACATTAAGCAGCCGACTTCTGCGTTAATCTTTAAATTTCTTTTTAATTTTATTAATCATTTTTAATTTTTCAACTATTTATTATTTAATCTTTAAACTTAACAATCAAATTTTATTTGATATTCAAATTCATTCTTATTATTTTTTTTAGATGACCAAATCGCTTTAAAATCGATATTTTAATATTTTAAAGCAGAATTAATTCTCTCCTTTTCTCTCCATTTATTTTTATATTAATATTTATATTTTTATTTATGTTTCTCTCTCTTTCTCTTTCTTTCTTTCTCTTTCTCTCTCTTTCTCTTTTTTTCTCTCTCTTTATCTGTCTTTCTCTCTCTTTGCCTCTTTATCTGGCTTTCTCTCTCTTTCTCTCCCTTTCTTTCTCTCTCTTTTTCTCTCCATTTATTTTTATAATAATATTTCTATTTTTATTTATATTTCTCTCTCTTTCTCTTACTCTTTTTTCTCTCTCTTTATCTGTCTTTCGCTCTATTTATCTTTATTAATCTGCTTGTTCTCTCTCTCTCTTTATCTAGCTTTCTCTCTCTTTTTTCTTCATCTATTTTTATAAGGTTTTTATTTATCTATATATATAAAACTCTTTGTCCTGACTCACTGACTCACTGACTGACTGAGAATCAACGTGCAGCCCAAACGGTAAAAGATAGAAAGCTGAAATTTTCACACAACATAGGTGAGATAATTTCATCGTGCAATAAGACGGCGTTTTACGAAATTCGACCTGTAAGTGGGTCAAAACCAAGGTCAAAGGTCACAGAATTGCTTAGTATGAAAAACTTTTTTGTTTCTCAAGATATCTAAACCAAACTCACAGATTGTATGTTTTGGACTGTCCTTTACATTCTGACCAAATTTGGTCAATGTCGGATGACTATATCATATAGCTGCCATAGGAACAATCGGATGCAAAATAACCTTTAGTATGAAAAACTTTTTTGATTCTTAAGTAATCTCAACCAAACTCACAGATTCTATGTTTGGGGCTGTCTCTAACTTTCTGGCCAAATTTGGTCAAAGTCGGGTTACTATATCATATAGCTGTCATAGGAACAATCGGATGAAAATAACCTTTAGTATAAAAAACTTTTTTGTTTTTCAAGATATCTCCACCAAACTTACAGATTAAATGTTTGGGACTGTCTCTTACATTCTGACCAAATGTGGTCCAAATCGGATGACTATATCATATAGCTGCCATAGGAACAATCGGATGCAAATTAACTTTTAGAACCAAAAACTCTGTTGTTGTATGAGATATCCTAGCAAAACTCATAGATTAGCTCTTCTTGCTAAATTTTGACATTTTCCCCAAATTTAGCTTTGTTCCGCCAAATTTAGCTTTTCCCCTCCAAATTTAGTCTTTTCTCGCTAAATCTGGATTTTTTCAGCTGAATCGATAAATCTGTCTTTAACCTAAGTCCAATTACCGGGGAAAAACATTAAAGCATTAAAGTTAAGCATTTGCGTTTTTCGTCAAAAAATGCTATATTATATAAATTTGTTAAACTGGACTACTAAAGATGTTCTTTTTAATTTAGCGAGCGAAGCGAGCTGGGGGTTGGCGAGCAAAGTGAGCAGTATGAAGCTGTTAAGCCGGACAACAAAAGACCTTCTTTTCAATTTTGCGAGCGAAGCGAGCGGGGGTTGGCGAGCGAAGCGAGCAGGGGGCAGAGCCCCCTAGTTTATATATATTTTTTTATATTTCAGTCATCTTTGTATTGTATGCTTTGTAATCTGAGTGCTACGCTATAAAAATATATAGTGAATGTAAATAAAAAAAGCAATGGTGGCCGCTTGTTGCAACCGATCAATCACAGAGCGCTGTGACCTGTGTCGCCGCACTTCGGCGTGTTCTTTGTTTATATTTTTTTTTATATTTTATTATATTATTTCGTAGCTCAAGTTATTTGATGAATTTTTTGAAGTTTAGGGTTAATTAGGCTTAGGGCGAAGCGAGAGCGCAATAAAGCTTTCGTCATTCGCTCTGAGAGCGAATTCGCCTCGCTTCGCCACCGTAGGGTAAAGCTAGGCTTAAGAAAAATGAAGTAACTAGTTGTCGAAATACAATTATAACGTACGCACAATCGCACTGTCGCTGTCTAAAATTTCTTTAAAAGCCACCACTTTTCGAACTTTATTTAATAAATAATATTAAATAATTCATAAAAACTCTTATGAATTTTCATGGCGCCCCCGGGTGGACAATTTTAAAGTGATTTTTTTTATATTTTTTCGAGTGTAAAAACAATCAATTTAAGTTCGAAGTGCTATTTTATTCGAACAGTGCAAACAAAAAATATACATATATATATTATTTGATTTGTGTGGCCCGCGACGCGAAAAAATTTATAATTTAAATTAATAATTAAAAATTATTCGCGCCGGTCGTGCAAATATAGTTGCTGCAAATTTAAAATCTGCACTGGACATCGTTCTTGGATTCCCTTTTAACTTCGAGTTGAAAGACGATATTTTGTGGAAATGCCAAGGAAAGTTGCGTCGGCAATTAAAAGTCCGGAACAGCAGGTACTGTGCTAAAAATTGAAAGCCAAACAACCACAAATTGCATTGGTTGTGCTAATAAAGCCAACGCTTTCAATTCTTGGCACATATGTAAAGTAGTTGAGCATTTCTTATATTTACTTATATTGTATATATGCATGCACTAAGTAACCGCTTTGGAGATTGTTAATTTTGTCAATAATTATTATTGTGCGATTAGTGCTCTGAGCTTCTGTTAAATTATAAGCATTATTAATTGCTTATTAATTTCACTTCGCTCAGTCGTTCGTTCCCCCCTCTCTTGCCTACACTTGCAGTCACTGGAAGTTGACCAGTTGACTGACACCAGCGCACATACATACATACACTCACACGTACATAGCAGCGAAGCTGCAGTCCGCTATTTTCGTTTTCGTCTTTCGTTTTGCTTAGCGACAGCTGTGCAGTTGTTTGTGTGCATTTTAGTTGGCGCGCTTTGGGCAAGCATCACTCGCTCCCCTACATTGTTGGTCAGGCATATTCATTTTCAAAAGTCGTTTGTCAATTGATAGCGCTCGTTTATTTTTTGCTTCTTTTAACGTCTAACGTATAAACGAGTGCTATAATAATTAAATTCAATCATATTTTAATATATTAAATATTATAGAATTTAAATATTGCCATGACAAACACTAAGGAAAATCTTGAAGATTCAAAGAGTAAACGCAATATATGCGTCAAAAGCTTACTCCGTTTGTTTGACCAAATTACCAAGGGTAAACTAAAACTTGAAGCTACAGAATTGGAATGTAGATTAGAAATGTTAGATTCTCACATAGAGACAGCGTTAAAATATCAGACTCGAGTAGAATCATTTGACCCAGACGATGAATATCGTGGCGAGTTGGAAGAGCTTTGCATCACGACAAAGGCTCGTTTAAAGTCTCTCATTAAGGGACTTACTCCTGCTACACAAGCAGTTGTTCCGGTTGCGGCTCCACGCACACGTCTTCCTCATCTGGCACTTCCCAAGTTTAGTGGAAAATACTCAGAGTTTAAGAATTTTATTAGTCTGTTCGAAACCCTCGTCCATAATGATACGACAATTCCAGCGATTGAGAAATTTAATCATCTCATATCGTGCCTGTCCGGTGAAGCTCTAGGAACTGTAAGAGCATTCCATGTAGATGAGGAAAATTATCCGAAGGCATTGGACAGGCTAAAGACAGTGTATGACAATGAGTGTCTAATATTTAATGATAATATTAACGCTCTCTTTAGCCTTCCAAAAATAGCGCAGCCTTCTGCTGCTGCTTTAAGATCGAGAATAGACACTGTCTCAGCCATATATGGCTCACTTCTCTCGATAGGTGACGATAAAAAGATTTCAAACGCAATCATCGTTCACCTCGTTATGAACAGCGTTGACCCAATGACCAAAGACAAATGGGAAGACCAACGCGATTATGCAACTATTCCAATGTGGAGTGATTGCGAAGCAGTCTTGAATCGGAGATATCAGCATCTTATTGCTGGAACATCGTCCAAAAATTCATCCGATAGCTCTAAGTCAGAGCCAAAGACTGCTTCTAAAAACAATAATCGCAGTTTGTTCTCGTGTTCTGTGGCCAGTGCTAGAAACGACCAGGTGTCCCCTAAATGTTTATATTGTAGTTCCGAAGACCATTCAATATTGAATTGCTCTGCATATGCCGCACAATCAGTGCAACAGCGGTTTGAGTTTGCTAAGGCAGCTCCACTATGCATTAATTGTCTTCGGAAAGGACACACTGTTGCCAGATGCAAAGCGAACAAATGCAGAGTTTGCAGTCGTTCGCATAATACCCTTTTGCATAGATATGCTGCCGTTTCTAACACTAGAGCGTTACCACCACCCCTTGACTCCGCCCAGGATCAACCTTCGACATCACATGCCATGCATGCGAATGTGTCTGATAGTGTGATCCTAGCTACAGCAGTTGTTAAAGTCAAAACGAAAAGTGGCGATTTCGTTTTGGCCAGGGCTCTGCTTGATTCTGGGTCGCAAATTAATTGCGTAACAGACGAGCTAGCTCAGCGATTGCAGCTGCGTCGAGAAGAGGCTAGTATCAGCTTGCTTGGAATTGCTCAATGCAACACACAAGTTAAGAGCAAGATACATACTGTGGTGAAGTCGCGAGTCAATTGCAGTGAGTTCTCTCTAGATCTGTGGATCTTAAAGACCATTTCTGGATACCAGCCTGACCACACGGTCAATGTTAGTGGTTGGAAAATCCCTGAGAACCTGCAGTTGGCTGATCCATGTTTCCACAAGCCACAGAAGATCGACATGCTCATCGGAGCTGAAACGTTCTTTGAACTGCTCTCTGTCGGTCAAATAAAACAAGGTCCGAATTGTCCGATTCTGCAAAAAACTCTGGTCGGTTGGATCGTGTCAGGGCGCTATACGCCCACAGGTCCGAAGACAGCTCAGATAGTAAATCTGAGTTGTCAAGAAGATTGTTACACCTCTATAGACACCACATTGCAGAAATTCTGGTCATTGGAAGAGTTGCCTTCGGTAAAAAAGGTGCGTACAGTTGAGCACCAGTTATGTGAGACCCACTTTCTAGATAATTTGAAAATATTGCCGTCAGGTCGATTTGAAGTACGACTACCATTTAAGTCGGATCCAAATCAGCTTGGTAACTCTTTCGAAGTTGCCAAGCGTCGTTTTTTGTCGCTTGAGAGACGCTTAGGTCGTGATCCCGAACTTAAGCGTATGTATTTGGAATTCATGGAAGAATATCTTTCACTTGGTCATATGTCTGAAATAGGCGACCAGATTCCAAGTACTTCTCACTATTTCATTCCGCATCAATGTGTTCTACGACCACAAAGCACATCGACGAAGTTACGCGTTGTTTTTGACGCATCTTGTCGTACTTCGTCTCAAGTTGCGTTGAATGACCTTTTGATGGTTGGACCGACCATTCAAGAAGAGCTGTATTCGACTCTGCTTCGATTTAGATTGCATAAGTATGCACTGACAGCTGACATCAAAAAGATGTACCGGCAAGTCATGGTGCATGAAGCAGATCGAGATTTCCAGCTAGTAGTGTGGAGAAAGAACCCATCTGACTCTTTGAGGTCCTTCAGGTTAAACACCGTAACTTATGGCACTGCGCCAGCTCCATTTTTGGCTATACGGTGTTTGACAAAGCTTAGTGACATGGTGGAATCGTCACACCCAAAAGCTGCTGACGTTATCAGGCACGATTTCTATGTCGATGATTTATTAACTGGTGCTGCTTGCGTAGAGAACCTTCAGATTATCAAGTCTGAGGTTTCGCAAATTTTGCAAGGCGCAGGTTTCGAGCTAACCAAATGGTTTTCGAATTCGCCTGAGTTCTCCGCAACAAATGCAGCTAAGCCGATAACGATCTCAGAGTCTGACACAACCAAAACATTAGGCGTGTTGTGGTTGCCAACTGAAGACGTCTTTCAATTTAAGATTGACGATTCATTTATGGGTCTTAGAGCGACTAAACGGAACATTCTCTCGGTTTCATCGCGGTTATTTGATCCGCTTGGCCTGTTAAGCCCTCTGATTATCAAGGCAAAGATCCTGCTCCAAGAGCTCTGGCTTCAAAAGCTAGACTGGGATGAATCTATCCCACTGAGCTTGGACAACTCGTGGCAGCAGCTGAAATCAACTTTGATTCAGTTGCAAAGAATCAGAATCCCACGATATGTTTTTACAGAGCCAACAATACCGATCGAGATTCATGGCTTCGCTGACGCCTCAATGCGAGCGTTTGGCGCATGCGTGTATATACGCAGTCATACTGCAGAAGGTTGTCATGTTTCCTTGCTGACATCTAAGTCCAAAGTAGCCCCCCTCAAGACTAAGACTCTTCCTAGACTTGAGTTGTGCGCGGCTCACCTTCTCGCAGATCTCTGTCACCGAGTCAGAAATCTTATAAGATTACCAATTGAACGGACGGTTCTTTGGTCTGATTCTGAAGTTACACTTCATTGGATTAAGACACATCCTTCGTCCTTGGCAACCTTTGTGTCGAATCGTGTGGCTGAAATCCAAGAGTGGACGGAGAACGCTGAATGGCGCCATGTACCTACAAAGCAAAACCCAGCAGATATCGTTTCGAGAGGCTGCGATGTTGACGAATTGATCACATCGATTTGGTTCGATGGTCCTTCCTTTCTAAAGGAACCAAGAGATTCCTGGCCGGTTAACCAGCATCTGGTGACGGACGAGATGCGTACTTTGGAGCTACGCAAAACAGCTGTTGGACTGACAGCTATGGTAGACCGCCCGGATCTTTTGGAAACCATCGATAGTTATTCATCGCATGCCAGGCTGCTTAGAGTTTTCGCTTATGTGTTCCGTTTCATTAAGAAATGTAAAAACAAAAATGAAGTTTTCGAGAAGATACCTACGGCACAAGAAAGAAAAGAAGCTTTTGAGAAAATAGTTGAAGTCATCCAACAAGTTGAATTTAAAGATGACATAGATAGGGTTCGAAAGGGCACGCGTGTAGGTCATAGCCTACAGCGTCTCAATCCGTTTATACATGAGTATAACGGATCTTGGTGCTCCTTTAAGATATTGCGAGTGGGGGGACGACTTGCTAATGCTCCTCTTTCATATGATGCTAAGTTTCCGATGCTCCTTCCTAAAAGCTCGCAATTTGCTAGAAGCTATATTAGATACCTGCATTTGACGAATTGTCATGTTGGCCCAAGAGCGCTCGTGAGTCTTCTTCGTGAGCGAATTTGGTTAGTCAACGCTCAAGAGGTCTGTCGTCAGACAGTGAGATCCTGCATCCCTTGCTTTAAATGCAAGCCTCGTCTGCTAACCCAAATAATGGGCAATTTGCCAGCAGACCGACTCCGAGCACTCCGCCCATTTTCGATTTGTGGCGTGGATTTTTGTGGCCCGATTAGCACGACTTTTCGAATGCGTGGAAAGCCTACGTATAAATCGTACATAGCACTGTTTGTTTGCTTCGCCTCCAAAGCGGTTCACTTAGAACTTGTATCCGATTTATCGACTAATACATTTCTTATGGCTTTTCAAAGGTTCGTCGGCCGTCGAGGAGTCCCACAGACCGTCCATTGCGACAACGCGACGAATTTCGTCGGAGCAAGTCGCCAGTTTCGGGAGTTGCGGGCCCGAATCGAGGAGGAGGCGGACGCAATTCAAGAATTCGCATCAAAAAGCGGATGCGAATTTGCGTTCATACCGCCCAGGGCTCCGCACTTCGGGGGTCTGTGGGAGGCAGGTGTGAAGTCTGCAAAGCACCTACTCCTACGGACGGTAGGCAGCCTGCTGTTGACGGCAGAGGAGATGGAGACGACGCTCGTAGCAGTGGAGGCCGTGCTCAATTCACGGCCAATAGGAGCACTAAGCGACGACCCCAGCGACGGCGAGGCACTGACACCGGGCCACGCACTAGTGGGAGGCCCATTGACCGCGATGCCAGCAGGAGGGGCCCCGGACCAGCAGGGCCTGACCTGCTTAAGTCGATGGCGAGCTGTCTCGTCGCTCAGGCGACAGTTCTGGCGGCGATGGTCCAAGGAGTACATTCTGGGACTCCAAGCCAGGAGCAAGTGGCACCATCGCACGCCAGACGTCGTCGTTGGAGAGCTGGTGGTCGTCGCCGAGGACAATCTGCCGCCTCAGAAGTGGCTGATCGGCAGAGTCACGGCGGTGCATCGTGGAGAGGACGGCGCCGTTCGCGTCGCTGATTTGAGGACGGCAACTGGAGGAGCGTTTAGGAGGCCCATCCACAAGTTGGCGCGGCTTCCAGTTGGATGAAGCACTGGGCTTCATGGGGGCCGATGTCGCCGCACTTCGGCGTGTTCTTTGTTTATATTTTTTTTTATATTTTATTATATTATTTCGTAGCTCAAGTTATTTGATGAATTTTATGAAGTTTAGGGTTAATTAGGCTTAGGGCGAAGCGAGAGCGCAATAAAGCTTTCGTCATTCGCTCTGAGAGCGAATTCGCCTCGCTTCGCCACCGTAGGGTAAAGCTAGGCTTAAGAAAAATGAAGTAACTAGTTGTCGAAATACAATTATAACGTACGCACAATCGCACTGTCGCTGTCTAAAATTTCTTTAAAAGCCACCACTTTTCGAACTTTATTTAATAAATAATATTAAATAATTCATAAAAACTCTTATGAATTTTCAACCTGTTTTGTGAAAGCGATGGCTTCCGCTTTCTGCAACCGACCCATCACAGAGCGGTAGTAGCCAACTTTAAGTGAGTCGATTATTGCGTTAGCGGCCAACTTCAAGGGAGTCAACTTCTGCGTTAGCAGCCAATTTCAAGGGAGTCGATTATTGCGTTAGCGGTCAACTTCAAGTGAGTCGATTATTGCGTTAGCGGCCAACTTCAAGGGAGTCAACTTCTGCGTTAGCAGCCAATTTCAAGGGAGTCGATTATTGCGTTAGCGGCCAGCTTCAAGTGAGTCGATTATTGCGTTAGCGGCCAACTTCAAGGGAGTCAACTTCTGCGTTGGCAGCCAGCCTTAAGGGAGTCGACTATTGCGTTAGCGGCCACCTTCAATTGAGTGAGTGGACTACTGCGTTAGCAGCCAACTTTAAGTGAGTCGATTATTGCGTTAGCGGCCACCTTCAAGGGAGTCAACTTCCGCGTTAGCAGCCAATTTCAATGGAGTCAACTTCTGGGTTAGCAGCCAATTTCAAGGGAGTCGATTATTGCGTTAGCGGCCAGCTTCAAGTGAGTCGATTATTGCGTTAGCGGCCAACTTCAAGGGAGTCAACTTCTGCGTTGGCAGCCAGCCTTAAGGGAGTCGACTACTGCGTTAGCGGCCACCTTCAATTGAGTGAGTGGACTACTGCGTTAGCAGCCAACTCTAAGTGAGTCGATTATTGCGTTAGCGGCCACCTTCAAGGGAGTCAACTTCCGCGTTAGCAGCCAATTTCAAGGGAGTCGATTATTGCGTTAGCGGCCAACTTCAAGTGAGTCGATTATTGCGTTAGCGGCCAACTTCAAGGGAGTCAACTTCTGCGTTGGCAGCCAGCCTTAAGGGAGTCGACTACTGCGTTAGCGGCCACCTTCAATTGAGTGAGTGGACTACTGCGTTAGCAGCCAACTCTAAGTGAGTCGATTATTGCGTTAGCGGCCACCTTCAAGGGAGTCAACTTCCGAGTTAGCAGCCAATTTCAAGGGAGTCGATTATTGCGTTAGCGGCCAACTTCAAGTGAGTCGATTATTGCGTTAGCGGCCAACTTCAAGGGAGTCAACTTCTGCGTTGGCAGCCAGCCATAAGGGAGTCGACTACTGCGTTAGCGGCCACCTTCAATTGGGTGAGTGGACTACTGCGTTAGCAGCCAACTTTAAGTGAGTCGATTATTGCGTTAGCGGCCACCTTCAAGGGAGTCAACTTCCGCGTTAGCAGCCAATTTCAAGGGAGTCGATTATTGCGTTAGCGGCCAACTTCAAGTGAGTCGATTATTGCGTTAGCGGCCAACTTCGAGGGAGTCAACTTTTGCGTTAATCTTTAAATTTCTTTTTAATTTTATTAATCATTTTTAATTTTTCAACTATTTATTATTTAATCTTTAAACTTAACAATCAAATTTTATTTGATATTCAAATTCATTCTTATTATTTTTTTTAGATGACCAAATCGCTTTAAAATCGATATTTTAATATTTGAAAGCAGAATTAATTCTCTCCTTTTCTCTCCATTTATTTTTATATTAATATTTATATTTTTATTTATGTTTCTCTCTCTTTCTCTTTCTTTCTTTCTCTTTCTCTCTCTTTCTCTTTTTTTCTCTCTCTTTATCTGTCTTTCTCTCTATTTATCTCTATTTATCAGTATTTTTCTCTCTTTGTCTCTCTCTTTATCTGGCTCTCTCTCTCTTTCTCTCTTTTTTTTTCATTCTCTCTCTTTTTCTCTCCATTTATTTTTATAATAATATTTATATTTTTATTTATGTTTCTCTCTCTTTCTCTTTCTTTCTTTCTCTTTCTCTCTCTTTCTCTCTCTTTCTCTTTTTTTCTCTCTCTTTATCTGTCTTTCTCTCTATTTATCTCTATTTATCAGTCTTTTTCTCTTTGTCTCTCTCTTTCTCTGGCTCTCTCTCTCTTTCTCTCTCTTTTTTTTTCATTCTCTCTCTTTTTCTCTCCATTTATTTCTATAATAATATTTATATTTTTATTTATATTTCTCTCTCTTTCTTTCTTTCTCTCTCTTTCTCTTTTTTTCTCTTTCTTTATCTGTCTTTCTCTCTCTTTGCCTCTTTATCTGGCTTTCTCTCTCTTTCTCTCCCTTTCTTTCTTTTTCTTTCTCTCTCTTTTTCTCTCCATTTATTTTTATAATAATATTTCTATTTTTATTTATATTTCTCTCTCTTTCTCTTTCTCTTTTTTCTCCCTCTTTATCTGTCTTTCGCTCTATTTATCTTTATTAATCTGCTTTTTCTCTCTCTCTCTTTTTATCTGGCTTTCTCTCTCTTTTTTCTTCATCTATTTTTATAATGTTTTTATTTATTTACATATATTTTTTTATATTTCAGTCATCTTTGTATTGTATGCTTTGTAATCTGAGTGCTACGCTATAAAAATATATAGTGAATGTAAATATAAATAAACAATGGTGCCCGCTTGCTGTAGCCGACCAATCACAGTGCGCTGTGACCTGTTTTGTGTAAACGATGGTTTCCTCTTTCTTCAACCGACCAATCACAGAGCGTTGTGTGCCAACTTAGAGGGAGTCCACGACTGCATTAGCGGTCAACTTCAAGTGAGTCGATTATTGTGTTAGCGGCCAACTTCAATGGAGTCAACTTCTGCGTTAGCAGCCATATTTAAGCGAGTTGACTACTGCGTTTGCAGCGATCTTCAAGTGAATCGATTATTGCATTAGAGGCCAACTTCAAGCGAGTCGATTATTGCGTTGGCAGCCATCTTCAAGCGAGTCGACTAATTCGTATGCAGCCAACTTCAAGTGAAGCGTTAGCAGCTAACTTCAAGCGAGCCGATTACTGCGTTTGCAGCCAACTTCAAGCGAGTCGACTAATTCGTTTGCAGCCAACTTCAAGCGAGTCGACCACTGCGTTTGCAGCCAACTTCAAGTGAATCGATTATGGCGTTAGCGGTCAACTTCAAGTGAGTCGATTATTGCGTTAGCGGCCAACTTCAAGGGAGTCAACTTCTGCGTTAGCAGCCAATTTCAAGGGAGTCGATTATTGCGTTAGCGGCCAACTTCAAGTGAGTCGATTATTGCGTTAGCGGCCAACTTCAAGGGAGTCAACTTCTGCATTGGCAGCCAGCCTTAAGGGAGTCGACTACTGCGTTAGCGGCCAACTTCAATTGAGTGAGTGGACTACTGCGTTAGCAGCCAACTTTAAGTGAGTCGATTATTGCGTTAGCGGCCACCTTCAAGGGAGTCAACTTCCGCGTTAGCAGCCAATTTCAAGGGAGTCGACCACTGCGTTTGCAGCCAACTTCAAGTGAATCGATTATGGCGTTAGCGGCCAACTTCAAGTGAGTCGATAATTTGCGTTAGCACCCAACTTTAAAGGAGCGACTAATGCGTTAAGCGGCCAACTTCACAATAATCATAAAATTTTAGGGTAAAACGATATAAATTCAATAATGGATACAATAATTAAGGGATTGCATATTTTTCTTCAAAACATTTCTTACTTGTAGTAAACCTTGCTTTCTTGACAGCTATTCGAAACGTTCGCAAACGTTAAAGTAGCCAGGTACAAGCTCTTGAATTTTTAAGCATGGTACGGACGTCGAATAAAAGGCCCAGCGTAAAGCGTAGTACGCTCTAGATGAAACAATTTTTTGCATTCAAAATGTTCGATGTTTTGAGGTCCGGCCTTATAAACTTCAGTGTGACAGCTGATACCAAAAATCACTAAAAAGTTGAGAGATTGTTGGTCTTAAGGTGGGTTCTCACTGCTTCGCAATGTGAAATCACATTTTGTTATGCTTTGTGATGATTTGCGAAATACGTCAAAGTGTTTACATTGGCAACACAAAATTTGTACTTCACAAAATTGTGGAAAGCCTTGTGAAAAGCCTTGTGAAAGCCTTCAATGTAAACACTACCAGTCAATGTGACAGAGCATCGCAAGAAATCAAAAGGAATCAAAATGTTCGGAATTGAACAATAACAAGTTCCACAAAATGAATAAAAACAAAGAAATGTCACTTTGCAAGTGTCCTCCAATTGAATAGATTTGTTATTCAATCAACCAAGGACGTCGGCCACCATTCAGTGGCAAAATTCAGTACGAAAACTTCTGCAATTTTGAAATGAATACGCATTTATTGCAGGCTTCATTAAAGGCAAATTCGGCAACAACCAGCGAGCAGATTGCTCGACAAAAAGCCAAGATTTGCCATACGTTAGCTTTGCATACAAGTCCACGAGTCAAATTCATTTCGTCAATCCAGCAGCTGCGCTTTGCCTTGGGTTCATCATCATCGTCTTCTAAAAGCCACAGCCCAATGACCGCCAAAGCAGCAAGCTCAGTTTCATCTTGTGAATCCATTTCTTGTTTAAATATCAAAATCAGTGCTAGAGGCCCGAAAATCAAGAAATAAAATTTTAGCTTTGACGTTTATGTCTTCACATTGTGTAGAAAAACCAACTTGCTCGATGTGCTTTCACAATGGGATTGGGCTCATTTGAGCTGCTTCAACTTTAACAGGAGTTTACATAGTTTTAATCACAATTTTTAACAGAATGTGAAAGTGGTGTTTACATTGGATTGTCACATTTTTGTGACTTCACAATTTTGTGTCAATGCATTTAGTGTTCACATTGCCTTGTGACATTGTGAACAGCTTTGTGTAGCGTTTGTGACGCAGTGAGAACTCACCTTTATGCTGCTGTGGTCATCCTGTTTGGGACAGCTGTGCCCAACAAACAAATAAATAACATTGAAAACAACAAAATAGATAAAATGGACCAAATTGACAATATAAGAGCAGTAGCAGCGACTAATACCCTAATTTTTAAATTAAATAATTCCCATCAAAATGTTTTTTTTCGGTCAAATCCCATAATTCTGTTCAAAAAGATTTCGACTAGTCGAAACACTGATTGAATCGATGTTTTGAAAGGTTAAAGCAGGGGTGCCCAAACTGCCTTGTGGATGTGCACTCACCAATACAAAATTGCGTCGTGTGCATAGGCGATGGGCACCCCTGGGTTCAAGCATGGTACGCTCTAGACGAAAAAATGATTGCAAGGCCAAAACTTCATATAAAAAAAAGGGTTGCAAACATGCTCGAAATTATTTTGTAAGGCCATTTCAAAACCTATGTACCTGTACCTAAATATGGGCAGCTCAGAAAATTCTCGGGGGTTTTACAACACTGTTTGGTAAACAGATGGCGTCTTTTTTTCGACCTTTCAAAACATCGATTGAATCGTTGTTTCGACTAGTCGAAATCTTTTTGAACAAAAACGGCGACCAACAAGCAGCAAAATAAAATCCGAATTGAGCTGTTTAAACACAAAAAACTAATTATACTGATTAAAGAGATGCAACAGAGGCCAATATTGTGGGATTTGACCAAAAAAAAACATTTTGATGGGAATTTTTTAATTAATAATTTTTAATTAAATAGTTAGGGGATTAGTAGCTGCTACTGCCCTTATGTTATCCATATGGTCCATTTTCTCTATTTTGTTGTTCTCAATGTTATCTATTTGTATGTTGTGGACAGCTGACCCAACAGTGTGACCACAGAAGCATAAGACCAACAATCTTTCAACTTTTTAGTGATTTTTGGTATTATGCTGTCACATTGAAGTTTGTAAGGCCGGACTTCAAAACATCGAACATTTTGAGCGCCCAAAATGTTTTCAGCAAGTGCGTACTACTCTTAAAGAAAAGATGCCATCTGTTAACCAAACAGTGTTTTAAAACTCCCGAAAATGTTCTTACCTGCCATCTATTTACCAAAGAGTGTTGTAAAACTCCCGAAAATTTTCAGAGCTGCCCATATTTAGGTATAGCGTACTTGAGGTGGAGAACTATCGGTCAGGCACTATCGAGCCGCCATCGATAGCAGACGCTCACTATCGATAGTGGTCGATAGTTTTTTATGACGCTCAACTCTTCACAGAAAGGCTCGCATTTGGAATCTGCATTTAAGTTTTGTGTTTAATTATTATATTTTAATGACATGGATAAGAAAAAACTAACGGAACTAACCCTAATACAAATTTTAATATTTTAATATTTATTTATATCTGCCAGCCACTTCAGTCGAGTCCGAGCGCATGCTCAGTAGGCTGGACAAAAAGTTTTAGATCGCGGAACTTTGGCTATTATAATAGCTAATAGCGAATCATTATTGTTGATAAAGAATTTTATTTATTTTTAGTACCTAAATTAATACAATTTCAAATTTTAGTTGGAATTTTATATAAAAATTTATAATTTAAAAGACTATCGAAAACTATCGTAAGTTAATATAGGAGAAATGGGCTATGGCACGCAAGCGAAACGGGAATTGGGTGCACCTATCGCTTTTGAACTTTTTAAGTGGATTCTCCTTCTATATTAATGAAAAAATACAAAACTATCTACTTTATTTATATATAATAACAATTTTAATTTTTGTTCTTGCTTGTAATCTATCAATATTGTCCTCGTTATTGTCAACGTCGCTATTTTTGGTCAAAGTTCCGGCCAGTTTTTTTAATTTATGTGAGTGAGCGAGAACTAAGCAGTTCTCAGTTGATGTTCTCATAACATTTGTTGGGTGAGTTATAAGCTCTACAAGAATTTAGGGTAAAGGTCACGTACTTTGATAGAAAGAAGGGTGCAGGTCTCGTTTGTGATTTCATCAATTGAAATGTTTACATTATTTACGTTCTTAAAATATAGTTTAAGTTATATACATATATTTGGTCTTGATCTGCAGTAATAGTGAGTCGCTTCAGTTCTACTGTTAGTTTTGGATTTTGGAGCCCACAAAAGCTGGAACAATAAGAACCCAAGATATATTTGTTTTGAAAAAAAATAATACAAATATTTTATTTGTACATTTTAATGAAACTAAAGCTTAGAGTACTTCATTAGTATTTTTTTATTTGTTCTAAGAACCATATAAAACACGATACTGATTAAAGCAGCGTTAAAACTGCTCTCTTCGTTAGCAGACGATGACGATTGCTTTCCTTTTAACGGAGGCGGAGAAGTGATTGAAATAATGCAGCCAATATATTCATGTTTAATCGGCGCTAATCCGTAGTGTACACAATACCAGGAAAGAGCAGCAGCAAAGTCAGTTGTTCGGACAAAATATTCCCATTGTGCCGACTTTTTTTGTTTAACCAAAGGATTTTAAGTTTTTGTGTTGCTTTTCATTCATTTCAGCGTCAGTTGACTACGCACAGTAGGGCCATTGCTCAATTTCCATTGCAAAAATCGAAGCATTTGAACCACATGAGATAATCGAATGATTTAAATGGCATATGATTGATAACCCTTCAGCCTATGAAACAAGTGTTCAATTATCATTTCTCTAAATAACGTATATAGCTTTGTCCGCACCAATTCTCACCGCTTTACGTGAAATCAAAAAAGCTAATGCAACCTCTTACTAAAAACACGAGGGATAATTGCATAGTTCGACCGATTGTTCCTAATAGAGTGCTCCGATTCAAACCAAATTTTGGTCTAGTTTGGTTGACATCGGACTACTATGTATATCATAAAGATGTCATAGGAATTAGGTCGGCATATGAAATTCTGATAATTCACACCGACAAAAAAAAAAAATGTTTTTTTAAATTTTTTGAAAATAATTTTTAAATATAAAAATGAAACAAAATAAATCAAACACTTTAAAAAATATTTTTTAGGTGCTAAAAAATTTTTTTTCACAAATTTCAACTTTGATAGCCTATAGGTAAGCATCTATAGGGCGTGGCACTTTTCGTAACCACTTATTTCATAGATTGAAGAGTTATATATTATATGTCATTAAAATTTTCGATTATCTCATTATCTCAAACGTTACGATTTTTGCAAAGCAAAATGAGCAATGGACCCACTGTGCGACGTTTGTCATTCATTTTGTCTGCCCTGTAAAAGTGCATATATATATGTTGTGTACACATGTATGTGTGCACATAAGAGCCGTGTATATTAAAATCAATGTTGCTGATTGAACTCTGATTTCTCGCATTTTGTTCTTTTTATCATTAAGACTGCAAAAATTGAATTTTTTCTCATTGCTTTTCTTGCCTCCTATTTAATTTAAGACAAAAAATATTAACAAATTTTAAATGTGCAACACAAATTTTTTCAATTTTATTCAGATTACAAAAATAAGTATTTATATCTTTTATACATATTAAATATTTCTAAAAACAACTGGGACACTCGGCATTGAACTAGATTAAAAAAAAATACAAATAGAAAAGAGAAAGAGCATATGAAATTTATTTATCACATTGAAAGTATGCATACGATTCCTTGGGTGTATAACAGATTTAGTTATAGTATAACGGAAATTGTAAAACTTTAAAAGGCTCCCTTAACAAAAACAAAGCAAACAGCAAATATTAAGTTTAAGGTAAGTCTTAAAAAAACTGTTAGAGGCTGCGAGTGAAAAATATCATTTAACCCCCGAAAGACTTATGAAACTGAGGAGGCTGAAACTTTATATGTAGCAAAGAAAAACTGGGGAAGAAAAACTTCTATTTCACCTTCGAGATGAGTGATGAGAAATTTAAAATATTTTCAGCTGCTGTGACAAGTATTAAATTATTACTTACTGCATTAACACAGCCGAGAAGAGAGAGAGGGAGTTCTATATTTTACTTTTGTAAGATAGATTTATTATTTTCTCTTATTTTTGCTATATAAACATATTTTGCATCCTAACATCCTTATTTCTTGCATATTTTTTGTATGGCAAAAATTTGAAACAAACTTGACTTTTCTACTTAAAAAGCGCGGACCAGGACTTCATTTTAGAACTATGGTTTCTTGGTGAAAACATCTAAGAATTGACCATAGATTATGAAAATAGGTTACCAATTTTTTGTGAAAAAAATCGATGCACTCTAATATGCATACTGTCGGGTGCTCTGGACTTCTTAATAAAAATTTATTTTCAACTATCTTTTTTACCTATACTAAACACTTTCTGCTATTGTTTAAGACTCGGAGGCTATGCACATGTCAATGTCAACAAAAATAAGTATTTATATCTTTTATACATATTAAATATTTCTAAAAACAACTGGGACACTCGGCATTGAACTAGATTAAAAAAAAATACAAATAGAAAAGAGAAAGAGCATATGAAATTTATTTATCACATTGAAAGTATGCATACGATTCCTTGGGTGTATAACAGATTTAGTTATAGTATAACGGAAATTGTAAAACTTTAAAAGGCTCCCTTAACAAAAACAAAGCAAACAGCAAATATTAAGTTTAAGGTAAGTCTTAAAAAAACTGTTAGAGGCTGCGAGTGAAAAATATCATTTAACCCCCGAAAGACTTATGAAACTGAGGAGGCTGAAACTTTATATGTAGCAAAGAAAAACTGGGGAAGAAAAACTTCTATTTCACCTTCGAGATGAGTGATGAGAAATTTAAAATATTTTCAGCTGCTGTGACAAGTATTAAATTATTACTTACTGCATTAACACAGCCGAGAAGAGAGAGAGGGAGTTCTATATTTTACTTTTGTAAGATAGATTTATTATTTTCTCTTATTTTTGCTATATAAACATATTTTGCATCCTAACATCCTTATTTCTTGCATATTTTTTGTATGGCAAAAATTTGAAACAAACTTGACTTTTCTACTTAAAAAGCGCGGACCAGGACTTCATTTTAGAACTATGGTTTCTTGGTGAAAACATCTAAGAATTGACCATAGATTATGAAAATAGGTTACCAATTTTTTGTGAAAAAAATCGATGCACTCTAATATGCATACTGTCGGGTGCTCTGGACTTCTTAATAAAAATTTATTTTCAACTATCTTTTTTACCTATACTAAACACTTTCTGCTATTGTTTAAGACTCGGAGGCTATGCACATGTCAATGTCAACAAAAATAAGTATTTATATCTTTTATACATATTAAATATTTCTAAAAACAACTGGGACACTCGGCATTGAACTAGATTAAAAAAAAATACAAATAGAAAAGAGAAAGAGCATATGAAATTTATTTATCACATTGAAAGTATGCATACGATTCCTTGGGTGTATAACAGATTTAGTTATAGTATAACGGAAATTGTAAAACTTTAAAAGGCTCCCTTAACAAAAACAAAGCAAACAGCAAATATTAAGTTTAAGGTAAGTCTTAAAAAAACTGTTAGAGGCTGCGAGTGAAAAATATCATTTAACCCCCGAAAGACTTATGAAACTGAGGAGGCTGAAACTTTATATGTAGCAAAGAAAAACTGGGGAAGAAAAACTTCTATTTCACCTTCGAGATGAGTGATGAGAAATTTAAAATATTTTCAGCTGCTGTGACAAGTATTAAATTATTACTTACTGCATTAACACAGCCGAGAAGAGAGAGAGGGAGTTCTATATTTTACTTTTGTAAGATAGATTTATTATTTTCTCTTATTTTTGCTATATAAACATATTTTGCATCCTAACATCCTTATTTCTTGCATATTTTTTGTATGGCAAAAATTTGAAACAAACTTGACTTTTCTACTTAAAAAGCGCGGACCAGGACTTCATTTTAGAACTATGGTTTCTTGGTGAAAACATCTAAGAATTGACCATAGATTATGAAAATAGGTTACCAATTTTTTGTGAAAAAAATCGATGCACTCTAATATGCATACTGTCGGGTGCTCTGGACTTCTTAATAAAAATTTATTTTCAACTATCTTTTTTACCTATACTAAACACTTTCTGCTATTGTTTAAGACTCAGGCTATGCACATGTCAATGTGATATGCACATAAGTATTGTAACTGTCCCATTGCTGCGCCCGTCAACTCTCCATTTGTGTCAAACGAGGCAATATATTGGTCATAAATTGCCTCTTGGCATTCAAAATAAGTAACATTTCATATGTTGTCTCTGGAAACATTTAGTTGTTGTCACCGCACCCCGCCTCGCCCAAAGTTTCCCAAAGCTAATTACAATGGCGTTGTGGGCGTTAGTTCACTGAAAGCTGAAAATAACTGCATGTTTTGACCTTTTCCAAATGCCCCCGAAATAGATTATGCAGCAGCAACGATGGCGGCAATTGCACAAGTAACTCGATATGTGCAACATGGCGTCCACAATGCCATGAAAATAATTTGCAATTTCAATTTCCGGGTTCTGTTTAAAATTTTATCCTCGTAACACTGCGGACGGCAGTCCGCTCTAGTGACGAAACCAGCACGAAGGGTGCGAAAGGCGACTAGCATATATACACAGGAAGAATGGAAAATTTGCTATGACCGTCCGATTGGGTCAAGTTATATACCGATCGAAAGGTATTAACTTAACTTACAAATGTGCATACTAAGACTTTTGGAAACTCACCTGGTTCGTGAGATAAACAGGTGTTAGTGGGAGGGAATAAATTTAAATTATTGGAGCAAATGGGGCCGTTGGAGCCTTTTTGATATTTTTTTAATTTTGTACTATTCTAATCAAAAATACAATCGAATGACACCTCGATCATCGAAAAAGTTACACTGCCAAAAAATATTGCAATTGTCAAAATTTTTGATGTCTTATTCAAAGATTTCTGATATCTTATAAAAAAAATCTTTACAAGGTAAAAGTCTAGTGACGAAAACATTTTCATGCCCCAAAATTTCTGAAATCCAATTTTGTGACGAATAATATTAAGTTTTATATATAACTTATTTTAAAAAAAATTTTTGCATTCGGCACTGCCCAAAACAGTGAGTTTTATTTGGAATGAAGAATTGAGACATTTTAGCGCAATGTGCCGAGTGCCAACATTTTTTTTTTAAATAATTTATATGTAAAACTTAATATTATTCGATGCCAATTGATATGCGCTCATCGAACGTTTCTTTCAATAAATCGATCGTGACGTGCGCTGTGTGGCATGTAGCGCCGTTTTTTTGAAACCATATCTCATCCACATTCATGCCATCCAATTCGGGAACAAAATAGTCGGTTATCATGGCTCTGTACCGGTTCCCATTAGCAGTAACTGACTCTCCAGCATCATTTCGGAAGAAGTATGGCCCAATGACTCCACCAGCCCATAGAGCACACGAAACAGTCAGTTTTTGTGGATGTAATGGCGTCTCAAGGGTCTCATGTGGATTATCTTCACTCCAAATGCGTAAATTTTTCTTGTTTAACCAAAAATGAGCCTCATCACTGAACAAAATTTTGCGATGAAAATCAGCATAGAGATCAATCTCATTTTCGAAATAAATTTGAACGATTTGCAAGCGTGGTTCTTTTGTCAACCAGTTCATGATAAAAAGGCAAGCCAAGCTGAACATAAATTAGAGTTGCCAGATTTAAAAAAAAAATTTCAGCTTTATCTCTACTCGAAAAACCAACCTCTAAAACAACACCCTTTACAAACGGTCGATTTTAAAAGTCAATTTTCAGGAAAATGGGCAAAAATATAGAAAAATTGTATTTATTCCAATGTAGAATCTATATGTTCATCTTTTTGAATTTCTTCTAGTCTATATTGCTTAAATCAATAACTTGAATACATTTTTTGAAGAAAATTTCACAAGATGTGAGTTTTTGATAAATTTAACGTTTTTGGCCGTGGTGGACCTTTGTGTGGAAATGCTCATATGCATAGTTAGTCAAGTAACAGTTTTGAAATATTGTAGCAAATTTTATTTTGCGATAAAAATATTAAGTCCCTTTTAGTTTGTCAAAACAGTTACTTTGCATATTGTATGTACATATGGGCATTTCCACAGAAATGTCCACCGCTGACATCACCATGAACACAACACGTACGAAAAAAAAATTCTACTGTGGATACCCTGCTTTAATGAAAATACCAACGCGTCTCAGAAAAGGCACTCCCGGTACTCATCGCCTGTGTCCCCGTTACTATTCACATAATATCGGCCTCTGGTTGCGAAATTATCGTATATTAGTATTATAATGGGGAAACCTGCACTGCCACTTTTTGGATCTATATTGCCCCATTATCGTATGTTACAAAAATAAAATATTAGCGTTTCGCAATATAAATAGTAAAGATATTTATCTAGTTTGCCCCATCTGTATTTACTTGAATTACACCAAGATAAAGAAGCAAAGTTTGCTCTGTGAGTCTTAGCTCTCGTACTGGATGGAAAGGTTCTCTCGATTTCCAGCTACTTTTTTTTATAAAAAATATTAACCCATTAATGGCTGCCTATAGATCGGCTGGTACGATTTTGATGAAATTTTGAAACGTGTGCCTAGAAGACCATAGAAGTTGAAAGAAACCAAAAAAAAAATTTTATCTTGAAATTTTATTTTTCCGATTTCCATACATTTTTCAGCTTTTGTCGTCAACATTTTCTATGGAAAAAAAAACCTAGATATTCACCTGTAAAAAACTACAGGTATACCGAGGATAACTAAACTGTTAAATTTTTATACTTATATATTTGTTGAATTTCTTTACTATGAAATAAATTTTTCCCCGATATCTCTCACATTCCCCGTGCCAGAATTTTTTAAGTGTCAACACTTTTTTGGGTATTTAAACACCCATTAGCCTGAAATGGGTTAAGAAGTGAAAAACGAAATATTTTCATATTTCACGTCAAAATTCGTTTTTGTTTTCATTTTTTTCCGACTCATATTTTTGGGTCCATTTTACTTTATTATTCGTAGCCTTCTCGCACGAAATATTTCTCTTCTTTTTCTCTCTGTGCTCCTGGGCCTAATTTACTTATATCTTTACAGATTACCTTATTGATTCGCAATTTCCTATACTCGCCTGGACGTCCCTGCCGTCTCATGTGTTCATAACTGAGGGAATGGAGCCGCCAAAGAATTCTTATCTTGGCAGGAAACTTGTGAAGTTTATGAATGATCAGGACACCATGGGACGAGTCACACTTCTCCAAAGCGTGGACACAACCGCCCACTATTCAAAATCTCAAACCATCATACTCGCAATAGTCCGATTCTGAGGCCGAATTTCAGTCAATGGCCGAAGTGGGTGAATAGATAAATGATGATGAGCATTCGGTTGGTCAGGTAGTTGTTGCTGCCACGCTTTGAACTTTTTTTTAAGACCGGAGAATAACTTGACGTCACGGTCGCCAAATATTAGCAGCCAGCGATAACAGCTGTTCAAAATGCAGTCCCACCCAAGACAACAGAAAATAATCTATGTATGTCACTTCTCTCATGTCTCTTTTTAGTTGGAATAAGCAAGTATACACATTTCAGTTGGTCGTACTATATAACGCATAAGTATACCCGGCATTTGCTTGGGCGCAGGCGCGTTGGAACTTATTCAGCTCTCTTAGTCTGCTCTCCCACGCAGGCGCCCTGTGCATTGGTTCCACTACGCTGCATCTGCAAAGTACGAATGACGGATGAAGCAAGAGAGTGAGAGAGTGGGGTAGCCAAAAAAAGAGAATTAAGTTTTTGAGACATTTTCTGGCGTGCTTTGAAACAAAATTTATATTCAATGAAATAATAAGATCTAAGTTATGTAAAAAATCAGCTTTCTAGCCTTTACCACATTGGGCTCCAGAATGTTGAGTCTGTAAATCACTGAGTCAGGACAACGAGTATGTAAATAATAATTACTGCGATGCCTGCCTCAGTCTGAGGCTTAGATTTAAGTTTCGCTTTGAATACAAGCGGACATCACATGTGGAATACCGAAACCATAATACAAGCTCCTTATGGTTCCCAAAGCACTGATTTTTCAATAATATACATATTATATATTACTCCCAGATAACGTATGGTATTTAAGCTTTCAATAATACGCTTAGGCTTTGAAATAGTAAATTCTGATGCTTTTTATGTTTTATATAGAAAATTTCCCATGTTGTTTCATAAAGCTTAAACTAAATATTATGCAAACGAACCGAGTGATGCAGCTATTAATATTAAATGCTCCTTTGTTATCCAGTGCTCATATTAGCATACATCTTGTAAAATGGCCTTGGAGACTAATAAAACTATATTCTAAGCGGGGTCAAGTAAGCCAACACGTGTCAATTTAACCAATTTTAGTCAGAGCAGAGCATAGAAACAAATTTATTCACATATGAGTACAAAACACATAGCTTATCGAAGGCTATGTATGTAAGTGGGAGCTTGTGTGAGTGCATCTCACTACAGCTTTCTCACTAATTTGCTTTGTGTTTAATTGTTTTTACACTTTTTGTGGGCTTGCGAAAAAGCCAAGTTTGCCAAATTTAAATTAATTTCATGCATTTGCAAGATTACCACCTAAAAGAGGTCTACGCAAACAGTCGTCCTGGTGCCGTCATACAAAAATATATTGTATGTATATATATTGTATTGTTTATTGTACACACATAATTTTTCGGGCTTCATTACCATCGTATATATTCTGTACAGGAGTTTTCGTAGTCTCAGTCTTACACTTCAGTGTGTATATGTTGTCCGTTTCAGAGATAACTGTTGAATTGCGGAAAGATGAAAGTAAAGATGTCAGGTGGCTTTTGCCTTATTTGGGAGACAAATTATTAGATTTTAACTGCAACTAAAGAACGAGGACCGGTAGGGGAGTTTATGTTTCATTTCCATTCAAGAGTTTTTATAAATAAAATAAATATATTTGCAGCTCTCTGATGACGGAAATGCTACGGAAGCAGGCCTCCTTTTTAAGGCCCGGCCCGGTCCTGGCCCGAAATAAATCTTTGAGGCCCGATCCAGGCCCGGCCCGGTCCAAATTTGAAAAAGCCCGGCCCGGCCCGATATTACTATAAAAAAAATAAGTTTTTTAAATTTAATTAGTTCTTTATTGTTCTTCAGATAAAAATTGAATGTTTGATCCTTTTCTGTAAGCTACGTCTTAAACTTTTTCTCTTCTCATTTTTCTTCGTACCATGAGTGACTTATTACAGAAATTTTGTTATCAAGAGATTTGAAAAGTATGTGTTAAATAGTCACTTTTGGGACCTACCGAGCTTCGCGCTTTTTACTTAGGCCCCGACCCGCACGGAAAAAAGCCCGCTTCCGATTTTCATGCACGAAGCCCGTGGGTTTTTTGAAGAAGCCCGCGGGACACGAAGCCCGAACAGGCCCGTGCTCACCTCTAGTAAGAGCGTTTAGATCTCAGAGACTAAAAGAGCTAGAGACTCCAAATTTGGTATGTAGCTTCGCCTATGTTGCAAGCAGATCAAGTTTGTTTTAGATTTTGGACCGCACTACTATATCATATAGCTGCCATAGAAACGATCAGTCGAAAATTAAGTCTAAGTATGAAAAACTCTTTTGTTGTGAGTTATATAAGGCGATTTTTAAATTTCAATTTTTTTCCCCCCTAAAATTTTCCTACAACTTCTATTGCTTTGGCTATGTTTTTAAACATTATTCTTTTTTATTTTAAATCTTAAGTTTTCCCTTTTTATAAACTTTTCAACGACACCTTAAATTTTGTTCTGAGGCGTTACATTTTTTCATTTATTGCTGTGGCTGCTTTCAAATCACTTTGCCTCTTACATTCTTTTCTCCTGTTGGAAGCAGCTTTTGGCATTCTTACGTAATTTGTTGTAACTGCATCATTTTACCTTTAAAAAGTACTAGCTGACTGGTTGAGTTGACTCAACTCCTGACCTTGCTGCTATGACTGCTCCTCTTTAACCAGCAATTGAACAGCCATCGAGTTTTCTTAGAACGCTCTGTGGACCTGTTTTACTGCAATTGGTTGCTAGTTAAAGGTAATGGCAGCAGACAGCAGTTAATGTTCCAAAAAATGTGTCTATTACAAAAGTGTTGTAAAGGGTGTTTTTCTTAGAGGTATAGAACTTCGAATTGAAATAAAACACAAGAAAATCGTTTTAACGTCCATTAATTGGGCTTGATTGGAAGGATAATATTATGCCATTTGTGTTTAAATATGATTTCCGGCATGTGGCCGCCGCGGCTGGCTCGAATATAGCCAAGTCTAGAGGTCCAATTATCAAGCACTTTTTCGATCATTTGGGGCCGTATGTCGGAAATAACGCAACGAGTGTTGGCTACGTCATTGGACATTTAAAGGATATATAGCTTTTTTTTTTTTGGAAAAATAATAAGTACTGCAATGATTGCTTTTATATTAACCACAAATTGTCAAGCTGTTTTGTGATTAAGCACATGAAAAAAGTTGAAGAAGATGAATGAAAGTACTTTCTGCTATTTAATATGTCGATAGCTAAACCCACTTGACTTTTAAGTAAACTTTAAATTTTAATGATTAAATCAGTTTCTTGAATCTGTAAAGCACTAATCATCATCACTAATCAATTACCATCTGCTTAGTTTTACTCAAATTCAGCTTTAATATGTTTTCCACATTACAATTACACAACTGCAAAATTGATCTAATTGTACAAGGTGGCGCAAAAGAAGTCATCCGATGTTGTTTGGCTCTTATTTTTTTCTAAATGAAAAACTTCGATTCTGTTTTTTGATTATGTTTATTTAGACCTTTAGAATTAATTGTGTTAAGTCGAGAAGATGATATCGGACAAATGGGCGCCGTCACAATTGATTGCCATACGGGCTCGTTTTAAGGCATTTTCCATCAATTCGGGTGATAAATTCTCGCATTCGTGTCGGATATTTTCCTTGAGGGCTTCCAAGGTCTCAGGCTTGTTGATGTAAACACGGGACTTCAAAAAACCCCATAAAAAGAAGTCCGGGACCGTTAAATCGGGCGATCTGGCGGGCCAGTGCAAATCGCCAAAACGCGAAATTAAGCGACCCGGAAACGCGTCCTTCACAATTATTCCGCGTTCTTGGGGAGTGAATCGCTCCATGGCTTATTCACTTGTATTCTGTATCTGTCTAGTCCACAAATGTCAAAACAGATTTGACATTGGCGGCCATTTGCAAAAATGAGAGCATCTTCCAATAGGGTGACTTCTTTTGCGCCACCTTGTATAAAAAAAGTGTTATATTTGCCTACCTTTCATTTACTAATCTACGCTCGCTCAATGAAAAGTTATAATACCCAACTGTAGTAGTTGAGCTTAGCTAAAATGAAGAAATCTGCTTACAAATGAAATGAAAACTTTAGAGCATATCATATAAATCAGCTTATAAAACTTTCATCGTATATCAGCACACTAATTATGGTAATTTTATTATTTTTAGAAACTGCGGACCAGCAGGCTGGCAACCCCGAAGGCACTTGAGGTTAATGTTTAAAAAGCCAATGCGGCCATCAAGTGTACACATAAAAACGAACAGCCACATATAGTTTTTGGTTGCCAAACATTAAGGAAAACAAGTTCTTTTCATGAAACTTGAATATAAATTCCATTGAACCAAATAAGAGCAAAGCGCAAAGCCGGCAGAAGGCATACCAGATACCCACAAAGTCCACCCCCTTTGTCGAGAGCTTCGGCGCTGGGCTCGCAAGCAGTTTAGTGTTACCAGACCCCGAGGGATTGGACTATCTGTATTCCTGCCAAGGACAAGAAAACTGCCCAGTCGAAGCAAGGAACTACCATCTAAATAGAAAACTATGGAATCACTGCGGACGGCCGTCCGCGCTAGTGACGAAAGCAGTACGAAGGGTGCGAAAGGCGACTAGCATATATACACAGGAAGAATGGAAAATTTGCTATGACCGTCCGATCGGGTCAAGATATATACTGATCTAAAGGTATCAATTTAACTTACAAATGTGCATAATAAGACTTTTGGAAGCTCACCTGGTTCGTGAGATAAACTGGCGTTAGTGGGAGGGGAAAAATTAAAATTATTGGAACAAACGGGGCAGTTGGAGCCTTTTTGAATTTTGTTTGAATTTTTTATTTTTCTAATTAAAAATATCAAAGCGTTGAAATATCTTAAATCGGTGAATGAGGACTTGTTTCCGATCAAAAATTTAGAAACGTTTGTGATCTATATATCGTTGAAAAGCTATTTTGAAGGGCTCTTAGGCATACCTCTAAACTTTTTTTTAAAGTGCATAGGTAAAAAGTTACAAGTGAAATAAAGTCCCACATTTGAGAAAACGCCGACAACGATTTTTTTAATTTTCAATATGCTATAGTTTGTAAAATTTTTTGTTATTTGATATATCATACATAAATTTTTGTTGATTGGTTTGGAAGATATAACCTATAAACTGAATATATACGTTTTACTTTGAATTGGAATAGGACAGCAGCAACAAAGTGTCATCGATCAGAGTTTGAGAGTGCTGATAGATTTTGCGCTTGGCATGTTGGCATGTGTGTTAGTAAAGGCACCAGTGTTGCCAGACAGTTTGTTCTTGCTTGTACAAACAATAAACACCGTTTGACAAAGTTACAAAAATATCTTATATCTTATAAAAAAAAAATAATATTAATATATAATATTAATATTAATATTATTTGTCACAAAATTGGATATCAGAAATTTTGGGGCATGGAAATTTTTTCGCCACTAGACTTTTACCTCGGAAAGAGGTTTTTTTATAAGTGTCAATGTAACAAGTAAGAACGCTACAGATAAGCAGCTCG
The DNA here is from genome assembly GCA_035047525.1 of Drosophila quinaria. NCBI lineage: Eukaryota > Metazoa > Arthropoda > Insecta > Diptera > Drosophilidae > Drosophila > Drosophila quinaria. The sequence continues at coordinate 734,524 of JAWNPO010000101.1, read as the reverse complement.
ATTTTTAGATGCCCAGTATACCCAGTACACAAGGGATACAAGTAGAAATCGGCTTAAATATAAATTTAATTAAAAAACTCGAAACTCTTGAAATCTCAGACATCTAGGTCCAGGACAGATAAACATTGTCACAAACACAATAGCCTATGTAACCTTCGGAAACTGGGCTCAAAATAAAGATGACGATGAAAACCATGTTATCAAGCAGGCCAAAGCTCGGTATAGCATATAAAGTTCGTGCTGAACGCTGACAGGACGAAGCAGCGGCCACTGCCAAATCAACTCTGCAACTTGAGACTGTTGCAGTCTATTAAATTTACGCCACCGGCAAGTGGCTCTCTTTTTCTCCCTCTTTGTTTACATTTGTGGGTGGATTGGGTATTTGGTATAGACTGTGTGTGTAGGCGTGTCAAGCCTAAGCACAGGACTGGGACGCGAAATTAAAGGCAAGCAACAAGGCGGCTGCTTGTTCTTCTAGTGCTTCGTCTGCTTTCATTTCTTTAACTGTTGCCGCATCTTCTTCTTCTGCATGCAGTACTTAGTTTCCGGTCGCCGCTAGCAGTTGGAAAATGTATCTCACTATCCCAGTCCAACGTTGCAGCCCCCCAGTGCCATTTCCTGGCTTCGCCTTCAGATATGCTTGGCCTGGGTCTGATTCTGTTTTAGTTTTGATTTTTTTGGGTTGGTCATACCGCATTGTAAATTAAAGGACTATGCGGCTACTTGTAAAGTTTTCTGCAAGACGTCATGTAGTTTGCGGCACAAAAACCACTATTATATTCATACCTAGGGCTGTTCTAGATGTGCTATCAATTTCATATCTTATAACAGTATACCCAGAAAAATATTTTACTTACAATTTTAGGACACTATCTTGAATGTCAATCAAGGAAAATTTGTCATAATTATAGGCAACCTCTTACCAAAAAGTTTTTAGATCAAAAATTTATCATAGTTATAGGCGACCTCGTACCAAAAAGTTTTCAGATCAAAAAATACCACAAAAATGAAAAATTAGCTGAAATTCTCATTAAATAATATTGTGCTGGAATTAAACATGAAAAAAAATAAAGTTGTAAATTTTAGGAAAAAATCATATTTTTAAGTTTTTTTCTACGAATTTATGACCTAATAAATTTGATGTCATAAGACAAATTAAATATTCTAGGTAAATCTGTTTTCTGAGTGTACTTGCGACTATACATAGTAGGAGTGAGTTGTTGCACTTTTGCATACCTGCATACTTTACATGGCAGCCGCATTGATTGAGGACTTCCTGATGATGACGATGGTACTCGGTTTATATAGCTCAACTCCCTTCAGAGCCCATGAAGCCTTACCATCACTTTTATTATTATTGAAATGCATTATTTTGTTGATGAGGATGTCATTGTGGCTGCGGGAATTTGTTACGATTATTTATTATTCTTGCCGCTACATTTACCCACTACTGATAACTCAGTTCGTTAGGGTGCATTAATATTTTATTAGTCTTTTTTAACAGTTATTTCGTTTGTCGACAGTTGTAAATATAACTAAATTTTGATTCATATAGATTTTTATTTTATATCGTAAGTGAATTTTCCGAAATAATCGCACATTCCGTGCGCCAAATATCAAAACTGTAAGTTCAAAATTGCTTGTTATTTAATTTATTCCTATTTGCGAATCGCAGGGTGGCGTTTCAATAGCCACTGTACTGTTTTGTATTGGTCCTAGATAAATGTTTGATAAACTTTTTATTTTAGTTATCCCTTCGCAAAAGCAGCAAAAGAATTCTCATAAGCTGATTTTGGTCCAATCCTGGGGTTTTCGGTTTTGTTTCCGTTTGGCACATTTTACAAAATGCAGTTTCATTTTTGCATATTCAATTTTGATCTCCGTTTTGTGGTCACAGTGACTGTTGACTGCAGTTTCTGTTGCCATTGTAATTGTTATTGCTGTTGCACATGTACGACATGAACAGCAGCTTCCAACGACAACAACTGCATGTTATAGGTTCTCAAAATATCCTTTGAGATAGGCGCAAATTTGATGATTAAAAAAGTAGCTTCAATATTGAATTGAATATTATAAATGCAAGCTCGTTTTATTTATTGGATTTAAATTTACAAATGCTAGCCTAATTTAGTTCTGGACAAGAGAAAGATTAATACCATTATACATTCAAAATTTCTGACTTTTTAACTTTTGTTCAATTTGTACAGGGTATGAAAACTTAACTACATTGATAAGCACATACATATGTAGGTATTTGCCAACTAGACGCACATTTTGAGCTTTGCCCGCCCATATCCTGTATGTTTTGTTGGTTGATTGTTGTTATTGCGTTGCTATTGTCTTTCTGTGCATCTTGTTGGCCAAAAGCAACGGCGTTGGCATTCAACATGCTTATGGCTATTGCTTTCATGTTATTAAATATAAACATTTTATACCCTGTAGCAATTATAAATAAATAAATATTATTTGTACTCAGTTACAATGTATCTTAACATTTAAAAACAACAAAATTATCTTTTTATTAGTTTGGGTATTATATACATACATACATAAACAACGTTTAAATTTTCGATTTAGACCAGCGGTGGGCACGCAATGGCTCCGGGAGCCAGCGGCTGCTAACGAATTCAGGTTTCGTGCCCACCGCTGATTTAGACACATCGAATTTGAACTTACAAAATTTACTAATTTAAGAAACAGTGACAAAAAAAAAAGATGGATGTGCGCACAACGTTCTGTCGTTCACTATTGTTAAATTTTATGTTAGGTCAGAAGTTTCTCATTTCGTATCAAAGAAAAAAAATTAAGATGCCCTTCGAAAGGAGTACGAAGCATAGGAAAATGGAAAGATGGCACATCCTCTTAATGATGATAATAATGCTTGATTTTATGAGTGTTACGTTGCCGTAAGCGATTTTTAAATTGTTGCTATGCATAGACACAACAAACTAAAGCGAATCAAAACCTTTGGGTACTCGCTGGCAGCGATTTTACAATACGAATTCCGTTGCCAGTGACACGATGACTGCTTTTGGCAATATACAAGTGCACAGATAAAAATTGCGCTGGTCAGAAAAAAGAGATGAGCCGCTACCGATAAAGCATACACTTATATAATGGTCTGTTCCATTACTTGCTGGCAATGTCTTAAATTTCCCACAAAGGAAGCTTAGTAAAGAAACAAAGTACTTCACGTTGTATCTAAAAAGAAAAACTTTACAAGTTTCAGTTATTTAGTAAGAGGCTGTGTTAATCTGTATTTGTTCTCAGTTGTGACTGCTAAGGTATTGTTGCTCTAAAAGAACACACGCAAAAATCAACACGCATAAATCATTGCTGAAGAATTTATGCTTGAATTAATTTTAACGGAAATGCAAATAAAGTCAGTCATAAGCAATTGTTTATGTGATTGGATTGGTTGATAAATATAAACGTTTATTGAAAGTCACATATTGACGGTCAAGATTATAATCAGAGAACCTGGCCGACGACTCCAAAGCCCGAGGCGGCAATTTGCTTATTTGAATGCTCATTTAAATATTTAAAATATGTGTTCTTAACAGGTGAGGAAACTGCAGTCAACTCTGCTTTACTAAGACTTACCCTTAACCTAACTCATCAAAGTCCTATGGCATATTGTCTTAAAGCAACAAAGATTATTAGTATGTACTATAAATTGTGATACTTTTGAGAAAGGATCAAAAAAGAAACTGCCAAATTATTTGGTCGTTGGAGTCTATATTTCTCATGATGATTATTATTTTGTAACTCCCGCATATTAAACTCAAAAGATGCTCATCAAAATCAATAAAGATTTTTCCAGCCAACATGTGATATTTCTTGTATGAAGAATTTTAAATTTAAATAAATTCATATCTATAATTATGATATCTTTTTCACATAAATACAATTTGCTGAATACAACAATATGTTTTTGATCGAAATGAGATCTATATTCAAGTTCTTAATAAGAAGATCTTCTTAGGGTATTCAACAGTCGTGCATTACTTGTTATAACTTGTTTTTATATTTGGCATAATTTTAACATATACGAGCCATTAAACACATTTTATTGCTTTTTTATTTCTCTGGCTGCTTCACGTCCTGTAACTTTGTTGCCTGCTGCAGTCCTTTGCTATAGGACGTACTCATGTGATTCTGCACCTTATGATGATGATGACCTTGATTTATTTGACTGTTGTTTATATTATGCACTCAATATCCACATACATTTTACGCTCAAAAATGTTTGCGGCAATCGTTTTTATCAAGAAATTTTACTCAACTACCTGTGCTAACTTTAATCTGGAATTTCAAACCTTCAACATTTTTTTTTCGGTTGAGAAATTCGTTGTATTTAATTTTAAGTTCACATATTTAGTTTCACTTTTGTAAATTCGATTTTCCAGACACTAGTGCAGCGGTGGGCACGCAATGGCTCCGGGAGCCATCGACTGCTAACGAATTCAGGTTTTGTGCCCACCGCTTCACTAGTGGATCGTCGATTTAAAGAAAAAAAAAAACATTAACCGCTGAGCACCAATTGTAGGTTATTGTACTGCTAGAGTTAAAGGAATGTTCTAAGTAAGTGTGTGCTAGTGGCACATGATGATGACCTTGATTTATTTGACTGTTGTTTATATTATGCACTCAATATCCACATACATTTTACGCTCAAAAATGTTTGCGGCAATCGTTTTTATCAAGAAATTTTACTCAACTATCTGTGCTAACTTTAATCTGGAATTTCAAACCTTCAACATTTTTTTTTCCGTTGAGAAATTCGTTGTATTTAATTTTAAGTTCACATATTTAGTTTCACTTTTGTAAATTCGATTTTCCAGACACTAGTGCAGCGGTGGGCACGCAATGGCTCCGGGAGCCATCGACTGCTAACGAATTCAGGTTTTGTGCCCACCGCTGCACTAGTGGATCGTCGATTTAAAGAAAAAAAAAAAAACATTAACCGCTGAGCACCAATTGTAGGATATTGTACTGCTAGAGTTAAAGGAATGTTCTAAGTAAGTGTGTGCTAGTGGCACACTTCCTTATAAGTATGGTTAAAAGCTTAAAGTAAACAAGTCATAAATATTGCCAAACAAAAATTTTTACGTGCCACACCGATAAGGTAACTTGGCTCTGTGTTTGCATAGAAAATTACGAGTTACCTTGCGGAGATGAGGTGCAGATGAACTCAATACACTGTGTACGCATTAGCAATCACGAGAACAAATATTAAAAAAAAAACTAGTGGACGGTGCTACGGTCGAGCATACTCGACTGTCGGAGACCCCGTACTTACTATGGAAAAGCAAACAATGCTTAAAATAAAATTACATTTATCGCTATTGGTTCAAAAACTTTTTCATACTAAGACTTTATGTTCGACTGATCGTTCCTAATGAGGTAAAAGTGCCTTTTTTGCAGTTTTCAAAAAATTATAAAAAATATTAGCGAAGGGAATTTAAAAAAAAAAAATTTTCCAGTCACTATTTAAATTGTCTGAAGAAACTTTTTGCATCAAAACATTTTTTGTTTGAGACTCAGGAGAATAGTAAAAAAAATAGACTTTTACAAAAACTTAAAATTATCATTGGGTACTTAATGTTAATGTTAAGGAAATTTTTGTATAATTTGAAAGAAATTCAAAAGAACTTTCCATTGATACCAAACTTTACATGAGGTAAGCTCAAATTACGAGTAGATATAACTTTAAGTGCTGTGTAAATACTCTTGATAATTACTTTATGGGGTCTGCCATCCCTTCTTCTGCCTGTTACGCTCATTTTTTTTATGACAAGTTAATAGACCCCTGTACTTTATTTTAAGTACGGAGTCTAAATAGTCCAAGAATAAAAAGCCGCATAAAATAAAATGTACCGTGAGTGTGAAAGGAAGCAACACATTCTAAAGCTGCCTGTGCTTTGTTTAATTCACATACTTTTTTTCTAAAAAGCGTCTGGGCGTACTTTAAGTGTAGTATTAAACGACTAAAGAAGACAACAAATTTATAAACATAGCCTTGAGCATTTGTACTTTCGTTTTGAGCGCTCAAGATACAAGAATTTATTATCTTAAAAGATTTGTAAATGTCATAAAGTAACTTTTATTTTTTAATTTTTATAATTAGTTTTTTACTTTATTTGCTTAGATCGAAAAATAGGAGTAATTTAACAATTTATTGACCCAAATCATGAAATATTTCGTATGTATTCGTATAAATTCATATTTAAGATATTATAATTTTACCGCTTCCTATTTAAATCATTTGTAATTTTGTCTAAACAATCTCGACTAGTTCCTTTTATCATGGTCGAATCACAGCAATTGTTTGACCTTAAATGGTGCTCGCACTTAAGAGTGTGCACAGAAACATTTTTGTCAAGAGCTTGATATCCGTTTTTTGGTCATTATATAGAAAATTTTTTGCTCTCTCTGGTAAAAAAAAATCGTAGCGCTCACTGAGCTAAAAATGTTTGTCATTAAGGCACTCAAACTACATCAGAGGCAACCACAACATCATATGAACACTATTTTGGATGAACGTAGCTATCGTCCCTCTTATTGCATCACGATACGAGGATGACGTCCATGGACAAAAAGCCATGAACTGAGATGCGGATGAGCATATGCGGACTGTAGACTGTATCAGGCAGCAAACTCATCAACATTCAACGTTATTGTCACTGAAAAATACACACAATTATCGTTACAAATTGCTGTTAACTCTTACTTGCGTTTGGTCCAGCTAGTAACAGTACCAGTACCAGTCCAGTACTAGAGAGATGCTGTCGTTACCATTGCACATTGGGCGGATATCCCTGTTTATGACACAACCCAAAATTTATATTTTTTTGTTTAAACTATTTTTTCATGTAAGTAATTATCCCTCATTTAAGTTAAATTTTATTATGCAACACTCGTTTAACACCAGCCTTTCAAAGTCAGCTGTTTGTGACACGCGGTGACTGCAAGTGGTCCGATTTCAAAATTTCTAAAAATTTGACAGTCTCCCATTTTTAAACGGTTTGACGAATTTAAAGAATTTAAAATGGAAAATGAACACCAATGGAAAATAACCACAATATAGTTGCGTTTCGTGGAGTATATCTAGCAAGATGCACGTGGATTATAAAAAGTGCTTATGTGGTAGTATGCGTTATTATGTATATTAGGGTGGGTCAATTATTTTCGACCCAATGCGGGTATCAAAATCGTAATCTACGGTGAATTCTAAGAAGATTTGTCCAAGAAACCATGGGTGTAAAGTCAAAACCGAGCTTTCGATTTTTAGCGTGAAATATGGGGAATCTTATGAAAAGCCAAAAATTATCATAATTTCTTGTTAAAAATCGGAAGCTCGAAAATGATTTTTGACCTATGGTTTCTTGGTTATGGTTTCTTCTTAGAATTCACCGTAAATTACGATTTTGATACACGCAAGGTGCGTTTTTTTTTGTCCATACAAGTTGACCCACTCTAATGTATATATTTATGTAGAGTTTAAGTTTATGTTTCATAAGCGGAATTTTGCGGTATTTTGAAATATTTCATTAGAAATAGGTGTGCTTTTATACTAGAAAATCTGTAAAGATATGGTCAAATTAAAAAACAAAAAAAATTGTAAATTACATATATATTATATATTAAAAATATTTTTCTTTTTTACAGAGTCGGGTTAAAAGCCTGGCGTGAAGACAAGGTTTCACTAAAAAACAAAATAAACCTAAATTCTACTTTAGCCTAACTGAGATTTATGCCAAATTTTAAGTCTCTAGCTTAACATTAGGATTTTATATAAATATATTACTCTTTTTTTTCATAGTCGGATGGGGAGAGAGAGGTGAAAGCGTTGACCAATTCTATAAAAAAAATTAAAAATTCGTGTAACTAAAGTTCATGCTAAATTTCAAGTACCTAGCTTAATGTTTAGAGGTTTTTAACAAAAAATGGGCAATTCCGCCCAATGTGCATTGTTGCCCGTTTTAGTATTGGTCAAAAGGGGGAAGAATGGGTAACACCACAGCTTGGTTTTGGTGTCAGTGGAAAGTGCTATTGAAAGTGTGGTGGTATGTCCACAAGTACACAACATACACACAAGACAACAAAGAAAAAATATGTACATATAGTACATATGTATATGTACTTATTTGTCTGTCGGAAGTTGCCTTCGAGGCATGCGGATTGGACATTGTTGTTCCAAGGTTGGATATTTCAGTGGATTTGACAATTGAAAATAAGAAAATATTTAGAGCAAGAACAGGGTGAAAAAATAAGTAGAACTGGCCAGAGTGTGTACTAGATGTAGTTAAAGTAGTGCTTACAAGTTACTGTCTATCAGTTTTGTGTCCCACTTCATGACAAATGCATTAGCTATATACTCCAACTAGAACTTAACAGAATCTAATTATTCAAAATGATTTATAAGAACAAAGCACATTTAACTAGTCTTTTAAAATGTACACTGTTTATCATTAATTGGGAACACTTGACTTTATGTCCAGTTGCACTCAACAGGACCAATTTGAAGTTCTAATAACGTCACTTGTTGCATAGGACAACTAATTTTCTAATTTGTTTTTCACAGAAAAAAGGTATGGTCTGAATCAAATTAACAAGTATCAAGCTATCACTGCGGATGGCAGTCCGCCAAATTTTTTTTTAAATAATTTATATGTAAAACTTAATATTATTCGTCACAATATTGGATATCAGAAATTTTGGGGCATGAAAATGTTTTCGTCACTAGACTTTTACCTCGTAAAGAGGTTTTTTTATAAGATATGAAAATATCCGTCATCTCTAGCTGACATCTTTACTGTGTTTTATTACTTAAGCATATGAAAACATTACGTATAATACCAAAAGAAGATAATTTTGTAAGGCTCTCTGTCTTTTAAATAGGACTGACGGCTTTAAGAGATAGGTATATTAAAGATATGAAAGTGAAACTTTTTACATTGATGCTAGTCACGTGCTAGGTGCCTTCACACAAAGCATTTGCTTATTTGCCAGATTATATCAACATATATGTATAATCTGCTCTAAAACCGCCACTAACAGACCTTGGCTGTGATTCAGGGCATAGCTCGCCGGACTGGCAAATAAAATTCCCCCATCGAGTCGGTGACGTTATCAGACTAAACTTATTATATTGTATTATTTATTATTGTATATTATATTTGTAAATTAACTATAGGCAGCAATGTTTGCTTTAAATAAATAAAAATAAAATAAATAAATAAAATATTTATTTTCTGCAGCCTGGCATTCAAAGTGTCCTATATTATTTACTCATCAAAAGCGCTCAGCCGCTAGGATGCCCATTACTATTATCTTTGTGTTTCCTGCAGTTGTTGTTTCTCGTCATTCGACTGCCTGGTGGTGTCTCCTTGTCATTCACGCAAGCCGAAAATATAGTGAAACTGTCTTTGTATTTTTACATTTTATATACTCGTATTAAAAATGGGTTAAACAATTTTGTAAATGCGCGTAAGAAGTAGAAAAATGCCATGAATTGAAATTAAAAGCTGTGAGAAACTAACTTTTCCGTTGTACAAAGATTTTCCACGTAAAGGATGTATTCCAATATATCGGTTAATCAAATAATTAGTAAATCAAAATCTTTCCAATCATAATTGATAAATGGGAATTTTTTATTTTATTATGTCTATTATAATCTATGTGTCATCTTTAAAATTAGCTAGAGGAGTGACTCAAATATTATCAATTTTTTAACTTTATTTCAATCTCATAATTTTTGAACTGTGTGCGCTATTTTCATTGCTGTCACTTAGTCACTCAATGTTGTCTTCATCGTCTCCCCATCCACCCTCTGCTCTCAACCTATATCAGAAACTCAAAAAGCCAGACTAATTTCTGCTGCTGACAACCATTTAAATTCAATTTCTTTTCTTACCGCGCAACAATAGAAATCATCCAATCATGCCAGGACCGACCGCAAGGATGCTAGACGTAGTATAAATCGTCGATTATCTTGTCGCGATAGGAAAGTGCTCAAGAGGCAACGTACATACATTCGTTTGCAAGTCATTAATGCTGATTTTCTATTATGATCAACTTTTTTATTGTATTTATCATTAAGCGCCCTAAATCGGGGCGTGTGGAGCATACGACGTTATTATTACGTTATATTATTATTATTTAGGCTTAAACTGGTCGAATATCGCAGATTCCGCCAAAGGAACTAGAAAATGACAAAACTTGAATGATGTTTTAAACACCAATGACAACAACAGTATCAAATGGCTCTTGGCTTTCTTAGCACAGCTGCCGTCAGCTGCTGTTTGAATGACGACATGAATGATTGAAAGAATGACTGTTCACAGACCTAGTGACTAGTGGTCCTTGTGTTCACTGCCGTTTGACTTGGTTCTTTTGCTTTGCCAAAACGCGATGGGGATAATGTTTCTCCTCGAAAGCAGATGGCCTTATTTATGCTTGGCAAAAGCTGGGAGCATTGGCCATATTTGCTTAAAGCTACAAAAACAACAACCAAATATCTTTTTGTATGTATGTAGGTAAGTGTATGTAAAATGTCCTCCCCTCCAATTGTTGCTGCAAAGATTACATACTTACATTTTTCGAAACTGTTTTTTTTCTGTCGTCTGTTCCCTTTCATATTTCTGCTGGCAAGCATCTCGGCGCCATTAGACAGCGGAGTTCAAAAGGGACAAATTTAAATTTGCATTGCAATGCTCAACACGTTTTCGTAATTTTATTAAGGACATGTGAAATATTCATTTACTAATTCGTACACAAACAGTACTACGAAAGCTTCTAAAGGTTCAAAAAACAATGTCAAAAATTTTAAGCAATTAAAGGGCTGCAGTAGACGGTACATCGACTACAATATCTTTTGGTTTTAATAATCTTATAAAAAAAACCTTTTTACGAGGTAAAAGTTTAGTGACGAAAACATTTTTATGCCACAAAATTTCTTATATCCAATTTTGTGACGAATAATATTAAGTTTTACATATGAATTATTTTAAAAAAAATTTTGGCATTTGGCACTGCGCAAAACAGTGAGTTTTATTTATCACATAGATCACATTCTGTCGTTTGGATGCTATAGGGGTTTTAATTTTAGCGGTTTTTAGCGATTTCCCGCTAAACTAGCGATTTTTCGAAAAAAAACGTAGATCAAACGTTTTAAGATTTTTGATCGGGAACAAGTCCTCATTCAAACTTTTAAGCTAAATCAACGATTTGATCCAAACAAACAAACAAACAGACTGACTTTTCATTTCAATTTCGGAAGGCCACTAAAAATTTCAAAATTAATTATCTTTTGAACCAGTGGTCGGATTTCGATGATCGAGGTGTCATTCAAATTTAAAATGAATTCAAAAACGCTCCAACGGCCCCATTTGCTCCACTTATTTAAAATTTGCCCCTCCCACTTACACCTGTTTATCTCACGAACCAGGTGAGTTTCCAAAAGTCTTAGTATGCACATTTGTAAGGTAAATTGATACCTTTCGACAGGTATATAACTCGACCCGATCGGACTGTCATAGCATATTTTCCATTCTTCCTGTGTATATATGCTAGTCACCTTCGCATCCTTCGTGCTGCTTTCGTCACTATCGCGGACTGCCGTCCGCAGTGATATAAAACAAAACTTTAAATTTGAAAATAAAATAGTAACTCATTGAATTATGTTTGATGTGTCAAATTTTTCGTAGCTAAAGCTTTTTCTCCATTCTTTATTGTTGTATTTGCATTAGAAGTCCAAAAGTCCTTTTAAGAAAAAAAGTCACATATTTGTTTTCTTACAGAAAATCAATTTGTCTTTTATTGATTCAGAAAAAGTACAGTTTCATTTTTTTCGGATGACAGCGTTTGCTCTTTAGTGTTTGTAAAGAGAGTTTTTTTGAGTTTTTCGAATTTCTCTTAAATTTTTAGCTATTTTTAGTTTTTTTTTGCTGCTTTTCGCATTTCAACGCATTGCCTCAATGATTTCAGTTTTCATTTTACTTACAGATAGATGTTTTTCCGGTTTTTTTTTAACTAGTCTTACTTAAGCGAAATAAGCACAAAAGCTGCAAAATGTTTGCTTATACTTATTTTTTGTTTTCATTCATTTGAATTTTAATTTATCTTCTTATCTGCATTTCTTTAATGTATGATTTTTTGCAATAAGATTGAGCGCACAAAACGTACGCTTATAAATTTGAAAGTTTTAGCAAAGTTATTGCATTGTTTCTTATTCTCATTTATATATATTTTTTTTTTATTCTGTTGCTTTCATTCTTTAATCTGTTTCCTTCTGATTTTCCTAGATTTTAATACATTTTTCCATATGCATATAAAAATGCTTAAAAGCGACACATTGATGCAAAAAATAATATTTAAAAAATACACAGAGATTTTAAAGGGTTTTTTTAGGGAGTTACAAAGATAGATAGATATACTTAGTTACCAGTTAACGCGGTGATATCGCTTACAAGAAAATGAATAAAGTTCTTTAAAAGACTTTGATTTAAAACTTAAAAATAGCAACAAGCAAAATTTACATTACTTTGCGCCCGGCTGACCACTGATAAACTGTAAGTTTATTATTTCTTTCCTTTTTTGTCATTTACCTCTAGGTTTTAATAGCTGCGTTTATATAACTTATAACTATTTTCATACTTTTTTGTTCTTTGTTTTTATATTTTTTTCTTTATTAAATATAATGAGCTTATTTCATGACTCCTTATTACGCTGACTACACTCTGATGACATTATACTTGTCTCCGCTCGATTTCCCTATTATGCTGAATTTATTAGATCTCATTATTACATTTTCTTATAGTCTTGTTTATACTCATTTATTTATTTTATTTTATTAGTATTTCGTCAAAAAAGTTTCAAAAAAATATATATATGTATTTATTACTCCCTTAAATTGGCTTAATTAAAAATGTTGTTCTCAATTATGCTTTTCTCATTTACTTCTTCGCAAGCCACTCTCGACAACGGCTTTTGTTCTTTGTATAAAACTCAATTCAATTCATTTAAAGTTTATTATTGGAAATTATTTGGTGTACGGTAAGTAATTTTACTTTAAATTTATACATAGCAAATATTTAGCTACTAGGTAATTACACATGAAAAACCTAGAATAATTATGCAAAACACAAATGTTAAATGAAAAGCAGTTTACTTGTGATCTTTATTTTAAGTTTTTTATTTAAATTTTTGCGTTTATTTTGCAGTTTTATAGATTAGGCATTTGCTTAAAAATTATTTCAACTAATTTAATTTTAATTTCTGTTCCGTTATTCCTGGTTTGATTCAAGATAAGAACAATAGGCAAATTACAGGGTATTTCCTTTATCTGGTTTTTGTAGTATTTTGATTAAGACAAACAATAAATTAACTACTTAAAATTAGTTAAAAAATAAAGTAAACTTATTAAACATAATTAAAACAAAATTCAGACGCAAAACAAATAATTATTAAGTTTGGTTTGATAAATTAGATTTGAAAAAGTAAACGTTTTGCAACAGTAGCCCTTATTTCAGGAGGACTACTTGCCAATCGATAAAGCATCGATAGTATTTTCAATATAAAGCCTAATTCGACACGTCGTTACCATTACTGCGTGCGTATTTGCCCCTGATCTAACTACACAGAAACTACCATCTACCACCCATTCGGCGGTGAACTTTCACTCAAACCAACTAATAAAACGCTTATACGTTTCTATCAATTAAAAAACATATGTCCTACTTCATCTACTCTCCATGTTCTTCATAGCAACGCGCCTTGTCAATCCAAACTTAGTTATGCTAAACTTAATTCCTAATACTTTGATCTTAGTTTCTATGTTGTTGTATTTATATCTTCTACTTTTTTTTTACTATTTGTCTATAATATTTTCTTTCATATTATTTATACTCATCAAAAACATGTGTGTTATTCATCGCGGTCTAGTAGCTTCGTTCATTCTTTAAAAATAAGGTTGCTAAACACTTGAAGTTAAGATTTAACTTTTTCTACTTGTCCTTAAATAACCTAAACTCTAAGGATTTTCTGCCTAAAACAGTTCAAAAATGTTGCTTATTACATTATTTTTTTCTAAAGGAAAAAACAAGAAATTCAAATAAATAAATTTAAATAAAAAAAATAAAATTGCACTTCACATAGAGATACAGAGTATAGAAGAAGACTAAAAATAATCATTCTGAGAATGGTAAACTAAAATAATAGCTATTCAAAATGTTGACGTATTTGTGATTTTGTCGGCATTCTACCTGTATTGAACTCTCTCCTGCAGAGGCGTCTCTTGATTACAATTTATTTTGTGTATGCAGTATATTATATCATTATTTTTGCGTTTGGAATGTTTGCAAATTTATTGCCTCATTTTTATCTGGTTCTTTGAGTGATTTATACTCCAACTTTGAAAGTCGTTTACATTTTAGAAGGCGCTGATTGTTGTGTGTGTGTGCTTATCAATTCTGCAATTTGTTCTCATTGAATCTATTAAGGTATTCAGAAACTCTGATATTTGTGTTATTTTATAATGTGATATATTTTGTAATGACAACAAACATACAGAAAAATGTTTTTTTTTTCTCTGATATTTGCGTTATTTTATAAAGTGATATATTTTGTAATGACAACAAACACACAGAAAAAAAAACAGTAAAAAAACCATTTTTCTGTGTGTTTGTTGATATATTTTGTAATGACAAAATATATCACTTTATAAAATAACACAAATATCAGAGTTTTTGAATATCCTATATATTTATTGTTTCAATTTCTAATCAGTCTAAAGAAAATTACATTAAGTATACAACTTAACAAAAAAAAAACAAAAACAAAGTTTTTTCATATTAAGAAAATAGGTTTTTTTTTAATGCCTTAAGTTAGTTTGAAGTATTTTCTTTTTTGTAACATTCATAAGAAAACAAACATTCCACTTTTGGTTTGGTTTAGGCATAGGAAGACTTTTGGCGTTGTATTTTCGTTTGGTATTTATGTTATATAAGATTGTTTGAAACTGTTTTTAAAATGACATTTAATTAATTTTTATCATATAGATAACATGCTCGTACATATGGGAATCAAAGACTTTGCTCAGGAATGTTTGTTTGGTTCACATGGACTATGAGTGCGAGAGGATCTAAACAGTTGGGATTGTACTGGGTTTCAATTTAAAAAAACGTTTCTCTCATTTTTATAGAATTCTAAATCTAATCCCTCTTTTTCCCTGAAATTCTCATACCCACTCAATATTGCATTCAATAAAATCACAAATACGATCTGCGTTTAGGCATAAGTCTGAATTTTGTAAAAAAAAAATGATAAATATATATTTGTATATATAAATAAATATGATAGGCTTCAATTTTTAACTCTGTGCTGTCTGTCTCATTGTCCATTGATCTATTAACTCATTGAATACTAAAGACTTATAATTAGGGACTTGAGAAATAATCGCTGAATTTCCCATTTATAATGTTTTTGTAGTTTTCTTATTTCTATTTTTTTAATCTTCCATTTTAATTTTTAAACATTAATTTTTTTTTGTATATATTTCTGCTACTGCTGTGCCGTCTACTATTACTTTTTGTTGATTCTTTTTCATTAAAAAAACATTTCGCTTCCTTTTCCACTGAGGAGTTAACTATGGTTTGAAACTAGAATGCTTCCTTTATTTTCCACTTTCTTGCTATCGTTTTTGTTTTTCATATTTGTTCTTTTTTCCGTTTATGCCTCATTGTTTGGCTTCAGTTCTTCATGTACCTTTTATCTCGCTTCATATCCCGTCACTCAACATAATTGTCATAATCATCATTCTAGACTCTTTGCTAAACTACAGTGTTTGCAGAAAAAATACCCTATGCTATTTCCATCATCTTATTTTTGTTGTTTTTATTTCTCCATTTATATATGTGTGTACTTATTTAGTTGCTACTAAAACACAGTTAAACGTAAAAACTGTAAACAGCCATAAAAAAATCATTAAATCGACTGATGAGCACAAAAATATGCTAAAAATTAGTACAAGATTTATTTTTTCATCCTATTTAGTCATTCATATTTTTGTATTTATCATCATCGGTTTTTGTATTTATTATTCATAAACTTGTTGACCATTTCTTTATTTAATTCTAGAACTACTTAATTTACTGTTTACTGCATTTTTGCTAGTTTTTAAACCTAGTTTGCCCTCTCAACGGGGATGGTTTCTTAATAAATATTTTATTTTTCTTCTGCTTTTTATCAAGTTCAAGAAGTACAACGCTAAAATTTCAAATGAATGGAACGTTCGCAAATAACAAAAATATTTAAATTATAACATCCTTTTGGGAGTTGATAATTTCTTTTATACAATTTTCTGAAAAATCATTAAAAATGCAATTTTCTTGTTGAATTCAACACTCTTTCCCTTTTCATGTATCTTTTGTGCTTGCAATTAGCATAGAACACTATAATCTATAAACTCACACCTATTCAACAACAATTTCGCTCTCAAATATAAATAATACACATTAAAATATATAATTCATTAAAGTTTTTTCTTTGTCTCATAGACGACATAGACAATAACAATAATGTTGCCATTATGTAAATGTTAATTTCATCTCTTCTGCTTAACTTTGCGGTTTGCTTGCATTTCAAATTTATTTCATGTTAATATATGTTGTTTTTATTTATTGAATTTTTTATTTGCTTGTGTTTTGTTAATTATAACATACATTGCACACATTAAAGATTTTCGGTGAAAATAAGCAAATTCTTGGTTGGTTTGTTGTAACATTCATTCACATGTGCTTGCTTTAATTGCCTTTTCATTCTATTTTATTCTCGACGCAAGTAATATTTTTGAAAGTAAATTTACTTACCTAGAAAATTTACGAATATTGTTATAGTCGCAAATACTTGCTTCTTAATTATATGGTAGCTTTTCTGGTGTTTTCGTTCTTTCAGTGAAAAGTTGCTTTCACGAATTATTCTTTCTTCTGCTTTTCATTACTGCTGTTAAGCTTTTTTATATTTTATTATTACTATATTGTATTATTTAAGTTTAGTCTTTGCTTTTCTTTACTTCTTTACGCTCCTGGTCTCAACATCTACAATCATTATTTTTCTTATCTGTGCTTCTACTCTTCCATTATAAATAACTCTGATTCTGTTTCTCTTTTCCATTATTTTTGCAGAACAGCACCAATTCTTTTGACCGTTGTTGTTGTTCACTTCATTATTTATCAACCGGCTTCCTGTCTGCTCTTGTTGTTGTTTTTCCCCCACAGTTTTTTATTGTTGTTATAGTTGTTGTTTTTTCAGCTTTTTTGTAGTTGTTAATATTGTTATTCCAGCGATTTCATAACAAAGTTCTCCATTCGGGTACTAAAATATTATACCTGAAACGGAAAATGCCTTTAGTTTTTTTAAATTAAATATAAGTACAAAATTAGATAAATAATATGAAAACACATGTGGATTCAAACATCATTTTCTTAAACTAAACGGATTTATAATATTTATCCCTTTACATATTAAAAAAGCATTATCTCCTTTTTTTTTAAAAGAGATCTTTGGTTTCAATGCATGCTGGCTCAATAATAATAAATTTACGTGTTTTATGAATTACGTGTATTGAGTTGAATGATATTTACCTAGTATATATTACCAGTACTTAGGCTGCTTAGTAACTATACTATATAGAATACAACATGTAGGGATGGTTGATGTAGTTTTGGCACACATGAATCAAAAAAGAAATAAAAGAATTCATATTAAGTTATGAGATTTTGAAGTTAACAAACAGATCGGAAGCAAACAGGCAAGCAACAACAGGCAGCACTCAAAATAGAAGAAGAGAAGTGTATGGAGGTGTTTTTCAAAATTAATCGATGTTCATAAGTATTTATTGAAAATCTGCAATGAAATGCAAATGAATGCGATATGAAATGAGGCGAGTGAGTATTGAAAATAGTTTGTAGTTGTTGTTGTAAATGGGAAAAAGCTTTAAGCACACAGCACATGCAAATAATTTTTAAATTCGAAAAACAGCAAAATCGCTCTAGGGGTTTAGGTACACTGAGTATCTGGTGAATAAAATGTCTGTATAAGGGACTTAGAGATCAGAAAGCGTTTTGAAAGGTTTTAAGCCACTGTTCGTTAACATGAGAGACACTGATTTATAGACAAAGATGAGAGAGAGACAGAGAGAGAGAGAGAGAGATATCACTCACCTCGCGAAGACCTATTTGGGAGCGGCTTGATGTGCATACTGTGTGTATGCCTCGTCGGGTGATGCAGCTGTGCTAGCCTGTTCGGAATCTGTCATTGGCATTGTTGGTATAATAGTTGGTGGTGCGTAATATGGATAAGTTGGACTAATATACTGTAACGATGGAGAAAAGTTCTATAAAGGAACCGAAAAAGGAACGGAAAAAAATAGAATATAAGAATAGATATAGAATATAAATAAAATATATCAACATCATTCAAAATTTCAAACGCACACATTATGTAGAAGACTTTTCAAATCTTCAAAGTCCGCAATAGTTATTCCATTAGATTCAAATTAGTATCGACATTACTCAAACTATTTTATGTACATACATATATATATTTACATATATTAAAAGTGAAATTAGGTGCGCATGTTAAGCCATAAGGAGAGAATATAATAACATCAAACGGCGTTTCGCCATTATAAGATCTTCCATTTAGTTGCAGAGCTTTTTAGACAAAATTCTTGCGAACAAAACTGGAAAAAATGCCTGGGCAAGAGACTTTACATTAGGTCGGTATAGAGTACCAATGCAAAATCTTGCCTTAATGGTAATTTGCGCCAATAAAAAGAAGGAAATGACAGTACAAAAGTCAGCTTCCCAGATCTTACGAGATATATAAACATATACATATACATATTGTTTGAGTGTTGTTTTAAAGAATTCAAATGAAATTGGTCACCCTGTTGGCACTTACAGAGTTGCCAATCTGCAGTGTGGCCAACTGCGGCATCATTGTTCCGTAAGGCACACCCGTTTCGCCACTGACCATCATCGAGATGCCACGTGGTTGCACCTGATTAACAGCCTCCGGTTTATATGAGGTGACACCCAATTGTGGAGCGGCAGCCATTTGCATGTACTGCAGAGCAGATGAGGAATACTGATAAATGTTGGACAAATGAAATGTAATGTTTAATAATTATTTCACTCACCTGATCATCTACCTGAGTGATTGGCTGTGTCATCATATAGCCGGGTATCCATTGTGAGCCAGCCACTGGGTAGCCACCCACTTGGGGTGCCCCAAAACGGGAATATGGCACGCCAATGGGTGTGCCAACATTGACGCTGACACCATTTTGTTGCATGCTTGGATCGTAGGTAACGGGTATCCCCTCGGCGGAGACATCGCGCCACGCGCGAGCGTTTGGATCAGGTGTTTTAAAGAGATTCTTCTTTTTGGGACCACCATCGGCGAATTTCACCAATAGCGGATCTTTGGCACCTGGTATTGTATTACCGTTGAATATTTGAATAATTTGCTCACATTTCTCACGGCTCTCCATTCGTGCAAATCCAACGCCTAGAAATGGTTAATGTTTTTCAAATTTATATAGAGATTAAATCTGTATCTGTGTGTGTTTCTCTTACCCTTTGAGTTCATTTGCTGATCCCGCAAAATTCGGGTGGAAACAACTTGACCATATTTCGCTAACATTGCCTCTAGATCGGTTTCCTTAAAATGTGGCGGCAAATTGGCTATATACAAATTTGTGGGATCCTGTTCCTGTTGCTGTGTAGTTGTTGGATGCATTGGACAGCAGTGTGAATAATTTTCGTGTGTGTATTTATTTTTGGTTTTTGTTGAAGGATCAATCGATTAAGTTTAGTTTGTTCGTTTGTTTGGTTTTTTATTCGAGGTTCCACACAAAAGATAGACATACATATACAAAAGCATTTTTTGGCATAAGCGTGTTTTGTATGCGTGTGTGTGACATTTTTGATGAATTTGTATGCATATAAAACAATGACACACATGTTTCAAAAGAGAGTGAGAGAGAGAGGAAAAAATTAAAACGTGGAAATTTTGTCATTAGTAAAATTTTCAAAAGTTGCTCTTTTAGTTTTCTGGTTATTGTTAATGTTGTACGTGAGTGTTTGTGTGTGTGTTTTTCAGTGTGCCTGACTTAATCGTATTTCGAATGTGAAATGTTGTGTCATATGAACTGCCTCTGCTAAAGACTTAAAATTTTGCTTAAATATACCTAATATATGTTTCAAAGGAGCAAGCTCGCACACTTGAAAATATATCCGTACGATAAGTATAACCATGTCTGATTATTCTGATTATGATATGTAAATATATGAAATATACAACTGTCTATAACTGTACTTAATTAAGTTAAATACCTGGTCACGTATGTCTTATATTAAATGAGTTTTATACTTAGAGCTTAGTTTTGGTTTTTGATTTCTTAGTTAGATTTTGGCCGGCGCAGGTTTGTAGCATTTTGCGTATTCAAACAACAAAGTTTGTAGGTTGGTTATATGGCTGGCTATAGCTTCAAATATACGAGTTCAATTTATACAGTTTGAGATGTAGAGTACATAGAGCTATAAATAGGTTAAATGATCATTAACTTTTGCATGTAAATCTCTAAGATTATTACGTTACGTTTAATACTCGACTTTTGTACAAAAACGATATCTATTTAATATTTAATAAGCTAGCTTGCTATTCCAATCAAATTAGAGAAATAGTAATTAAAGATTTTTTATCTGTTTTCATTCAAATAAATACAGATTTTATTTGTTTAAAAGTTGTGTCCATGGCACAATTATAAAAATTCCGACTAAGTATCAGCTAATTTTCTGTTACGACTTAAATACCAACTTTGGCAAAAATACAATTCCGTTTTAACTATTAAGCTACTAATTCTGTCAAAGTGAACACTGGGACAAGTTTTCGATTTGGTAATTTTTTCTATTTTGAATACCTACAATATAAATAAAAAATCTAATTTTATACAAATTTTCTATGTTGTAATTATTGGTATAACTTTAAGCATGTTTGGCTTAACTAATACGAATCCAACTATAAAATATTAAGATGGAAATATTAATAATATTAAAATATCAAAAAATAATCATATGATCTGTCGATATAAATTACAAATCGAGAATTCAGTTTTAAAGGGTATGTTAATCATACAATGAATGTCATAATGAATTAAATATTGCAAGGCGTGTTTACTATATCAAGGGGCCTCACTATTCAAAGTTTATCACTATATCCCGACTTTAAACTACCTTTAAGCTTTCATTAGTTACAATATGAAAATACAGTACAGTACAGTAATTTTAATTTATTTTTGTTAATACATAACTAATTAGAGCCACCTGGATATCTACTTAATATGAATATGTTATTAAATAATATGTAAATGAAAGAAGACATTTCTATTTCTGGGGTGACTATAATGATAACTAATCTTCAATTGACAGATTATCTATTTTATTCTTTCCTTATCGTATTATTACACATAAAATAATTTTTGACAAATTGAATTAGAATGCTAGTTGTGCAATACGTAACTATTTTAAGTTTTGGTAATTACACTAATTAAATACCTGGAAGCTATTTAATAGAAACTTTTGTAAAATAAAAATCACTTATTGTATAATTCATTTACCAACAAATCCACTAAATTATTATTTACGCTATGAATGTACTAGTACAACCAAATTCAAGTTAATCAACGATTTATAAAAGTTTTATTTGCCAATTAATATTTTGTCTACACTAAATTTGTAAGTGAAAAAAAAAAATATTTTATTGATATTTTAAAAGTATTCTCGGTTTTGATGTGCTCATGAGGTGTATTAGGGAATTCATTAAAAATTAATTTAACAATTTCGTCTGTCTTCATTTAATGTAAGCTAAAAATGTATCGATGACTACTAAATTTTGAATGTGTACTATAATATTTGTGGATGCGTATTATGAAGTATACTATACTATAGTTTTAAGGATACAAAAGAGTTTTATACATAAATATATATTTCAGCTACACTATATTTTAGGGGAATCGCTATGGCTGGAATTTGGTTTTAATTTAGTTTAGGGACATTTTTGGCTTGGGATTAAATTGAATTGAATGTAAATGAAATAGAAATTAAAATGTATAAACGTATATTGAGGAAGACATTTAAGGAATTAAATGATTTACTGTCAAGCGCGACTTATTGCTTGAAAGGAATTTGGAATGTAAATTTAGAAAATATGCATTAGGCACACAGACGGACAGTTGTTAATATTGATCATGAGTAAAAGACTTTGGATGGTTGCAGATATCCGTCTGTCTCTTTATCAAGTCTGTTATATTTGATATTGTTATTTCCATCAATTTTGAATATTAATAAATTTCTATCGTCGTATTATAAATAAACGATTTCATTCTTTTATTAGACTTTGAAAAATTATTGGACAAAAAAAAATTTCAGCTAAATAATATATAGAAAATGTAACAATTTAAATAATTCCAACAATAACATAAACGCTTTGATTATCTTAACAAGTAACTAAATAAAATTCTTCAAAATCAAAATTTCGAAGTATGAATCCTTCATTAATAACAGAATAAACGAATAACAATGATCTGTTGACTGAATATGGAAATTAGTTTGGGGTTAGGTGGGAATACGGATTACGGATCACGGTCTTGATGGGGACAGACAATTTGCAGTGTGAGGAGTGAGTATTACTTGCATGCAAACAAACGTACAATGGCCGGCCTATGAAGCACCCAGATACCCACTTTGGCCATCTGAGCTTGAACGCCCTTCGCCTGCAGTCCCTTGACGGCGCCCTCAGCGTATGCTGGCTGCTCAAAGTCGACGAAGCCGTAACCTGTAAGAAACATATTTTGTTTTTGTTTTGTTTTTGTTTTTCGTTTCGTGTGTGTTTCGTTTTACATAGGGAGGTGGAATTTTTTTTTAATTGCATGTTTTAATATAAATTTTTTTTGTATATATATAATTGTACAAATATAAAATAAATTATTTTATTTTGAGCACACATTTTAAATTGTTTATAAGAGGAAATATTGTTCGTGCAAAATCAAATTCATTATAATCAAGTGGAGAGTAAAAAACAAATCAAAAACAAAATATTTTCGAAACGTATTTCGAATTGAGTGTTTAAATATAGAAAAAAAGGAGTGGGAGAACGTAAAAAAAAGTAAAAAATTAATTAATAGCCTGTTGTGGCAGAAATTTCTTAATCTAATAAAAGATTAAAAGGATGACTAGTAAAGAAAATAAAATACAAATAACTATATTGACCTCTTAAAATATAATTATCGTATCAAAAAAGTTTTACTTGTGAGAGTATTTTCTACCCCTTTAAGCTTTTATTTAGCATCATTTTTGGGGTCAATATATTTATACAAAGAGAAAAAATCGTAAAGTATAAGTTCTTAAATACACAATCGTTTATACAGTTCGTTTTCTATAAATATTTTGAATATGTCATCGTTATTATTTGTAGAAGAAGGAAAGATTAGGGTTGAAGTGCAGTAGAATGAATGCATGGATGATACGATTGCGAAAGAAAAAGTACACGAAATTATTAACTCATAATTTAAATTAATCAAAAGAAGGTTGAGAAGTTCAAATATAGAAAGTAGAAAATTTTAGCTGGCAATCAATAATTTTCTAAAAATTCATCAAAGTACAACCCAAACATTAAAAAAAAATTCCAGAAAAATTTTCCAAAATACAAAAACAAAACTATATACAGAAGTGGGAATGGTAAATTTGTGTTTTAATATTCTTAGTATTTAATGCCTTTGAATTGAGCATAAGCTCATTGGTCTTTTTTACTTTATTTCTAGTAGTCGTGGGATTAGCACACAATTTTCAAAAAAATTTTATAAATTTTATAAATTTTCTTTCTAGTTTTACAAGTTTTACTTCATTATTATAAAGGAGTATTTGTTGAAAATTGTACAAATGCAAAAACGGTTTCATATAAGTTTTAGTGGGATGATAAAAATTTGCGCTTTGGTAAATATAAAGAATGCGTATGTATACATCCAAAGTTATATTAATTCTTAAAATTCAAATTAAATAGTTTGAACTTTGGTTAATAAAAAGAATGTGAATGTATACATCCAATGTTATATTAAACCTTAAGTTCAGTTTAAATATGGCGGCTCCCATACATGTTAAATACTGAGCATATTAAAAAGTAAAAATACAAAGAAGAAAAAAGAAAAGTTGTAATTGAGAAAATCTTTTCTTAGTACTCATTTGCAATTTTTCTGTTATCCACTTTTGTATCTTGATTGCATAACACATACTAATAATACATATACGAAAAACACACATAAATAAAATAATGATGAGAATGGTGAAGAAAAAAATACCTTTACATTTGTTTGTTGTTTTATCTAAAATAGCCTTGGTTGATATTATTGTTCCATATCTGCAATTAAGATACAAAAATAAAATAGATGTGTGTTCCTCAACAGGGAATAAAAACAACTACATGTAAGCAACATTTTGATTTTATATTATTTTAAGTTTTAAATTAATTAGAATACTTACTGTGCACACATATTAACTAAATCCTTATCGGTTGTCCCTTGTTGAAGTCCGCGAATATAAAGGTTTGTCTTTGACAATTGCTCACCGCCCTGTTGATTTTGATTCTGTACCGTACCGTTGGGACCCATTGTGGTGTTTGTGTTTGTAGTGTTGCTCAGACTGGTGCTCAGTGTGCCACTTTGTGAGCCCGTATTCGATGAGCTGCTGGAGTTCGTATTGCTCGGTGAGGCTGCAGTGGGAACACGCTGTCCGTACTATTCGAATAAAATAGAGCAAATAAAAGAAATAAGGCAATAGATCAAACAAAGGGTTATAAATATGATCAGAACTTAACCACTTCTGTAAAAAATAAAACATATAACCAAATAATATAACACGATATTTGAAGAGGAATCTTTACAACTCCAATAACAATCGGTAATTGACAAAGCGTCAAATATTAATCCATCAGCAAGAGATTGAAGTTTAAAAACTTGTTTTTTCAAGAGATATATTAACCTTTTCACAGCTTGAGAAAATTGTCTTATACTTTCATAACTTTGGCGATTCTTTAACGAGTAAAAAGTTCGTCGCTTCTTCTTAAGTGCTCAAATGCCAAATTTGGCGAATACTGATGAATAATATTCGAGATAATCTCAATACAGGGCAGACCAAAATTATTTAAAATTTCTCAGGCATCGCACCTCGTAGACAAAAAAAATATGTGTCTGGTTAATGATTTCTTCGTGATTGATAGATGCAAACCGACAGTCTCTTTAATTTCATATACGAGCGGAAACAGCGACTCCTATTTGCCAAGTACTTGAACTTGCAATGATAAGTAACTGTAAGAGCAACAATAAAATGCAAAAGCAAAATAATAAATTTATTAAATTGAAGACGATAGCGGAATTGAGTGGGCGACCAGCTCAACGCTGCTGGGGTTAAACTTTAAAGAAAAAAGAAATCAGCAGATAATACACTCAATGAGTCAAGAGCTCACAAAGGAAATGGACAATACTTAAGACGGCTAGGGATGCAAGGGGCATCTTGCGAACCCAGCAATAACTAAGGATTGCAAATCTGTCTGAATTTCTGTGTTTCGGTTTGCCGAAGAAGAGGATTCTAAGGAGTCTATATGCATGCATTTTGTAAATACACACAAATTTTGTTTTAAATATATGTACATATATACATTTACGCTAAATTTTTCATACTTAATAAATAGTATTTTTTGCGCAGTGCCAGTGACAAAAATTTTATTTTTAAATAATTTATATGTAATACTTAATATTATTCGTCACAAAATTGGATATCAGAAATTTTGGGGCATGAAAATGTTTTCGTCACTTGGCTTTTACCTTGTAAAGCGGTTTTTTTTTATAGGATATCAGAAGTTTTTGAATAAGACATCAGAGATTTTGCCAATTGCAATATTTTTTGGCAATGTAACTTTGTTAACTTAACTTTGTTAACGGTGTTTATTGTTTGTACAAGAAAAAACTGTCTGGCAACACTGCTTTCCTTTACTAACACATAAGTATGCTAACATGCCAAGCGCAAAATCTATCAGCACTCAAAAACTCTGGCTGCTATGACACTTTGTTGCTCCTGTCCTTTTCCAATTCAAAGAAAAACTTATATATTCAGTTAATAGGTTATATCTTCCAAACAAATCAACAAAAATGTATGTATGATATATCAAAAAACGAGAAATTTTACAAACTACAACATATTGGAAATTAAAAAAATTGACAAAAAGTGGGGTAAAATACCTTATTTTACCAGTAGTTTACCCTTATATTTAACTTAAAAACTTGAAGGTATGCCTGAAAGCCCTTCGAAATACCTTTTAGATAACAGTTTAGCGGTTTATAGCGATTTTGAGCCGGAACAAGTCCTCATTCAAACTTTTAAGCTAAATCAACGATTTGATACAAACAAACAGATAAATAAACAAGTGACTTTTCATTTCATTTTCGGAAGGCCACTAAAAAATTTAAAATGAATTATCTTTTGAACCAGTGGTCGGATTTTGATGATCGAGGTTACATTCGACGCGTATTTTTGATTAGAATAGTACAAAATTAAAAATGAATTCAAAAAGGCTCCAACGGCCCCATTTGCTCCAATAATTTAATTTTTTCCCCTCCCACTAAAACCTGTTTATCTCACGAACCAGGTTAGTTTCCAAAAGTGTTAGTATGCACATTTGTAAGTTAAATTGATAGCTTTCGATCGGTATATAACTCGACCCGACAGTCATAGCAAATTTTTCACTCCTTCCTGTATATATTGCTAGTCGCCTTTCGCACCCTTCGTGCTGCTTTCGTCACTAGCGCGGACTGCCGTCCGCAGTCATTGTTAAATTTAACTATAGAACATCGTTAAATCAGCTCAATATCATGTGTTATTTAGCTATGTATACAAGATTGTCGTTTTATCAGACATTCTAAATTAAAAGTTGATATCAAAAACTGCGAGCTAACAGTTGACTGGAATTTACTTGAGTTGAGCAAAAACTGGCGGTATAAGATCATTAAAGGTCAGAAGCGGCCCTTTAGTTACTGTGAATGTTGCTGACTGTTGCATTTTTAATGAGATGGATTAATCAGCTAAAAGTCAAAGGCAATGCTAAAGGCGAATCTCAGGTGTATCCCACCTGGTGGTTATGGAACATATCAATATCTGTCGTTGATGGCCGTCAAAATTGGCCCAATTCATTTAGTAAATTGACTTTTTGCCTGCCCACTAAAGGTTTAAGTGATTGGCAGCCAATTAGCTAATTCTGGATAACTAATTGCACTCAAAGCTTTAGATTCTTGCAATAATTACGTTGAAATAAATATCGTTATATGTTGTGAAAAATCCTCCTGAAATATTATGTTAAAACTATTCTCAAATATTAAAAATACTAACTTGAAATTCTATCTTTTAACTTTAGCTTAGTTTTCTTACCATATTTTTCCAGTTCGATTTTTTGAAGTGGATATTTTAACACTAAATATGTATACAGTGCAAGTGGTATTCAATTCACCACCTATACTGCAATTTATCTAAGTAATTTCTTATATCACCTACTCCTACAAAGCAATAAAATTTCGGATTGCTATGTATAAGTTTTGGTACTGTTTGATTCCATTGTGACCGTTGTGACCCACACAACTAAGAAATATGTCCACTTTTCAAAAGAGGTGAGGTTGAATATATCCAACAACACTATATACAGAAATGCAGATGTATGTTATTCATATGGCGAGTGATACATCGTTGTCCCATTAGCAATGACCACTAATCACTGCACTGCAAAATGTCTGCAGTGGCCAAATAATTTATGTGACACGTGCAAAACATCCGTAATTTTGTGTGTACAAAAAGAGCATCAAAGGCAGTTACACAATCAAATATAGCTTCTGAACGTGAATTAAAAAAATTTAAATAGTATTTTTTACACACGAGTAATTAATAATAATTTATTATCAAGTTTAAAAAAAATAAGCGAAAAACACAAAACATTTTTTAAGAAAGCTAGAACTCCTGCTTTATTTTCAATTTTATCCCGAAAATGTACTTTAAAAAAAGCACACATTTGACGGGAAAACCCTTTTGACAACACTGGTATTTATCATTTTTCTGTCACTTTCTTTATGCTGGGAAAATGAGTGGGAATGGATGCCACGAATGACTCGTGAATTTTTGAAAAGCGGAAGCAACACTTAACTTAAATTCGTGAGCACCTGTTTCGGAGGCGGGCGAATAGATATATAATGGAGTGTTGAGTTGACTAGGGTTGCGTTTAGAGCACTGGTACTCACAATACAACAACACACAATGGCAACTTGGCAAATTGTCAAAGACAACACGGTTTGAACACTACAAAGACAAAGACGACAACAATGGAGGGTCTCAGAACAAAAGACTCTTAAATGTGTACTCATATGCATCTATTTCCTCACGCTCCTGAAACCAGAGTTGGTATGTAAATGCGGGTATTTGAATTTAGTTTGCTACTTGACAAAAAAAAAAAACAAATTCTTTTTACACTCCCTATATTACTATCACCGGAAGTATCACAAATATACTATTCCCTTGCTAGTTATCACTGCGGACGGCAGTCCGCGCTAGTGACGAAAGCACCACGAAGGGTGCGAAATTCGACTAGCATATATACACAGGAAAAATGTAAAATTTGCAATGACTGTCCGATCAGGTCGAGTTACTGATCGAAAGGTATCAATTTAACTTACAAATGTGCATACCAAGACTTTTGGAAACTCACCTGGTTCGTGAGATAAACAGGTACTAGTGGAAGGAGCAAAATATAAACGATTAGAGCAAATGGAGCCGTTGGAGTCTTTTTTTAATCTTTTACAATTCTTATTAAATACGCGTCGAATGACACCTCGTTCATCAAAATCCAACTACTCGTTCAAAAGATAATTAATTTTGAAATTTTTAGTGGCCTTTCGAAAATGAGATGAAAAGTCAATTTGTTTGTTTGTATCAAAGCGTTGAAATATCTTAAATCGGTAAATGAGGACTTGTTTCCGATCAAAAATCTAGAAACGTTTGTTTTACGAATAAACGCTGGTTTTTAGCGGGAAATCGCTAGAAGCCGCTAAACCCCTATAGCATCCAAACCATAGAAGCTACAGATGATCTATATATCGTTGAAAAGGTATTTCGAAGGGCTCTTAGGCATACCTTCAAAGTTTTTTTTTAAGTAAATAGGTAAACAGCTACAGGTGAAATAAGGTATTTTTTCCCACATTTTGGCGGTTTTTGAGCCGATAACGATTTTTTTTAATGTTGTAGTTTGTAAAATTTCAAGAGTAGGACAGCAGCAGCAAAGCAAAAAATAAGTACTATCTATTAGGAATGAAAAATTTAGCGCAATGTGCCCTGTGACAAAAAAATTTTTTTTTAATAATTCATGTGTAAAATTTAATATTATTCGTCATAAAATTGGATATCAGAAACTTTGGGGCATGAAAATGTTTTCGTCACTAGACTTTTACCTCGTAAAGAGGTTTTTTTTATTAGATATCAAGTCAAGTCAAGTCAATCTGAAAATGGTACACGTGTAGAATGTAAGTGAAGTGCATAGTAGTTTAGTCTTTTTTCTTCAACAGACCCACTTTTCGCTCTCTTATTACGTATGGCACAAGTCACTATTACAAACATTGATTTCAAACATTATTAAAATAATCAATTTGCAATTATACAAAAAAAAGAATTAGATATAAATTGACTATCATGCAAGCACACTTATACCCACAAACAAATAGAATAAATGAAGAAAGGGTAAGCACACAAAATGTTTTATCACTAACACGCCGCATGTGCCACGAGACTCACGTTGACGAAGATGGCAGTATGTGCAAACAAACCGCCTACGATAAATACTCTACAGCAACGGAAAACACAACAACAGCAGTCAAAACAACAACAAACTAAAGCCGCAAACGTAATCTGAGCTACGCATACAATGTGCAAAGTACATTGTACATGTATAAGTCTGCTTGCTTGTGTCTAATTAAAAATGACTAACATGAAATAGCTCCAAAAACATATAAAACGCTAACGAAAACACAAACGAAATGACCTTTATATTTTGATGCGTATGTAGCACAAGTTTTTATTTTATAACTTTAGAAAAAGCTTTAAACACAGATTGATTATCATCTTAGACTTTCTTGACCATTGCAATTTTGTTCCAATTCAGATATTCTTCACATTGATGACATCATCCAGAACTGCCACATAATAAATGTATCTTTCATATTAAATGTATCTTTCAGTACAAAAAAACAATTTTATTTTTCATCGTCGTCTTGTCTTGCTTCTAATCGCGTAAAATTGCAAAATGGAATTCCACTTTGCTGATTCACCATCCCCTTTCCTTTGCGGACTTCTTCGACATAAAAAACTTCGGTTCGTCATTCGTCACTCGATCAGGCGATAGTCGATCACATTGCCGCGATGCCGGTGCCCGGTACTGCCACTGGAATGGTTATCGTACTGCTCAATTTAGTTAAATTCCGAGTATTATTTCAATGAGTGGATAACAACAAATGGCGCTACAAAGAACAGCTGACATAATTTCGCGATTTTAGTTTTTGCCTTTACTGATAAGCTACTCCTAGAACTAGTTATCGTAATGCGTCTGCTCGCCTTAAAACTTGTTCTATTCATTGTTGTTGGTAAGGGAACGTGACGGTAGCTACAAACTGTAGGCTGATAAGAATTGCATTGAATAGACGTGTGTATGAATATCAATTTATTCTCAGATTTGGTTTACTGATATAAATTTTTCAAAACGTTAATATCACGCTAAACTAAAAATACATATCAATTTCAATAACATTGTCGTACACAAAGAATTAATTACACATAAATTCTTAATAAAAGTTTAATAGGAAAAATTACATTTTTCAGTGTCGCGACATTTTCACCTTTTTTAAATTTTTTTTTTCCTGATTTACATTTTTAAACGCGCACAAAAGAATAAAGTCAATAAAAAGTTGGCAAAGAAACCTCCTCAGTCACTAGAATATAAATCTGTCAGAACAACGTTGTGTTGTATTCTTTCTTTGTATTTATTTTCTGGCAGTTTCAGGGAATTGACACCGTAGAGTAACGGCAAGTGGTCGACCAAATAACGAAAGTTTCTAATTAAAAATGGCGCAATCATCGGTCAGGATGTCAATTCTAAAATCGAATATATAAAAATAAGATAAGTAAGTGTTATTTTTTTTTACAACTGTAAAGTCGTTATCGAAATAGAGCAAAGCCGTTTGTACTTATATATATATAGGTCCGAGAGACAGAGAGAGAGAGAGAGAGAGAGAGAGAGGCAGACAGCATTAACAACACTACAAAGTCAGGAGTGCAATGACTGCATATTTTATGTGTGTAAAAGAGAAAGTTTCATTTAGTTATTATCTACATAGAAACCATTGAAAAGTTAGCGATAATACAAAGATATAATGTACTGAATAATGAGAAAGGAGGTAACCCATAAATATCGGAAAATATGTAGCTACATCTTCTTCACTTTGTGTTTGGTTACTGCTCTCTCCCATATTTGGACTTATTCTCATAATCAAATCTTAATTCGTTTGTTTATCAAGGATTAGGGGAAAATAAAAAGGTAACTTCAATTTAAGTGTTGAATGAATTACTTATTACAACTGAGACAATGATAACACTCACTGAAGCTTAAAAGTAAGTTCATGTCTACAAGCATTAGCTATTGAAATTAATTATACTAACCTCCAAAGTGTTGAGCTGATTAACCCACTGGTAAGCCTAGAAACAAATGCAAATCGAACATTCTTATCAGAGATATAGAAGAGACATAGATAGAACCAGACAATAGTAAAATATCATTGCATATGTTTGATTGAAGGTAAACAATTAATAAAGTCATTATTTTAATTTATATCTTGCTTGTTTTTATTGATAAAAAAACAGTAAAAATCTATTTAAGATATAAATTTAGTAGTTAATACTTTTCACAAGCGAATAAATGTTAAAATACCATCTATTTATTTCTATAGTAAAATATATATATATATATATGTATATAATACTCTTGACATTTGTAAAACAATTTTAAATAAACCGTTAATAATGTTAATAAGAGCCGCTGATTCATTATCATGCCTATCCACACACACAGATGCATATACAAACATCTAGTGTGGTCCTATGGCTCAGTGGTCCGAGTCGCCGACCTGTAACATAATTAGAACTTTCAGTTTGAAAAAAAAACTGGGTTCGATTCCCCCCGTCAATAGTAGTCAAACATGTGTTTTTAAGTTCTTCGGAATGAAACGCAAAACTATATACTTCCCGTCATTTCAAAAAAAAAAAAAAAAAAAAAAACAAACATCTAAGTAAATTCAAATCCATATACAGTGGCTCACAGCTTAAAGTATGCACCCTTATTTTTGCTATAACTTCTATGTAAGTCAAGTTATCACAGTAAAATAAAAAAAAAAAAAAAAAAAAAAAAAAAAAAAAAAAAAATAAAAAAAAAAAAAAAAAAAAAAAAAAAAAAAAATTTTTTTTAAAAAAAAAAAAACCAAAAAAAAAAAAAAAAAAAAATTAAATAATTTTTTTCCCAATATTTTTTGTAAAAAATCGAGGAAAAAAGTTTTGAAAAGTGACTTTTACATAAGTTCGAAATTTTCGAAGGGTACTCAATGGGTTAAGGAAAGTTTTGTGTCATTCAAACGGAATTTAGACGACCTTTCCAAATATATTTTTTTTACTGTGATAACTTGACTTACATAGAAGTTATAGCAAAAATAAGGGTGCATACTTTAAGCTGTGAGCCACCGTATACATGCATGTGTATGCAGACAAAAGCTGACGGCTGCGGCTCATTTAATATTTCTCACAAAAGCTAGGGATAGGCAATAAATTGTTGCTGTGGCAGACATTGAACTTTATTTTGTGGCTACTTTTGCAGCGAGTACAGGTGTGTGGGCGCAATACATAAAAGTTGCGAAAAAAGAATTATAACAATGTATGTATATGTAAATACATACATATTTCTGATTATTAATATTTTTCCGCAACCAAGAAAATAATAAACACAGGAATAGAGAATTAAAATCTACGTAAAATGAGAATCATTTTGGACAATTGCTTTTATTTACTTTGTTTTGCGTTTGACAGCTGCTGCCTCTGCTTGTACTGGAGAATGACGACGTTGACGTCGTTTGCTTTTTGCCGCTGTTTCTTTACTTTTCTATTGCACACAGACAAACTCTCGCAAGAGTACACGCACACAGTTGCATTAAGCTTTTTGCTGTTTACAAACTTTTGCGTCGTTTTCAAGTGCGCCCCTGTTCTTCGACGGTAACGTTAGGATAGAGAGACAGAGAGAGAGCGCGCGAGTAAAAAGTCGGAGTGGCTACGTAAGCTTTAACTATTTTTCTTGAATGCCTCTTTTTTGGTTTTGATGTACATACATATATCAAAAATATTTGTGTATGTACTTTCGCTTGTTTTTGCACACTGCTGCTTTTTTCTTTTTTTCGCAAATCGCTTTAATAACTTTCTATTGCTATTTTTATATTTTTAATGCCGTTTCACAGTCGCACATAAATACACTCATATACACACAATGGCAGACAGAAACGAGCAACGAAAGCGATGTAGAGAAAACAATGGAAAAAAGCACACAAATTATAATATTTCACTACCTTATTGATATATTTTATAATTTTTGCAATAAGCTTTATTAGTTACTGCTCTCTGGCTATTAATTTTGTTGTTGACGATGAGGATGATGACGAGACGACGATAACTTTAAGTAATACATATGTATGTACCCACACATACACAATTATATAAATATATACATATATATATATATATATTTGTATATACAGCGAGACGAATAGAGACGAGAAACTGTTAATGCACCAATACAGTTAGTTGGATGGAGATGTGGTTGTTTTTGTTGTCGTCGGCGCGTACACGTAGCTAAATTTTGCAAGCTTTGAACGAACACAAAACGAACGAACAAACTGTGACACTATCCAGCCCAGCTGATTTCAATTTTGGTTTAAATTTTTGGTGTTTGAATCACGCGCACGTCAAACCGGCCACGACAAAAATTAAAATGAAACTGAGTGCAAAGACTAGCAGCTACAAACACAAACCTGAAACCGGCGGAGGAGAGCGAAACATGCGCAGTAGCAAGGCGAAAGAGAACGAGAGAAAAATAATTCATGTGCGATTGAGAGTACTTCACGAGAGTACGAATGAATGGGTGGATATCTATCTGAACTGGTAAGTAAGAGCGAATAGCAGAATAAAAAAATGTATAGAAAAGCGCCGGTATGCGGCGATGTCGCTACCGCAAATGAACTGCACATGTACATACATATTTATTTTTCATCTATATTTTTCATGAGTATGTGTATATATGACGTTATTGCTCTTTGTTCCAGACGCTCTCTAGCCCCAGCATTCGGGAACTCTGCCATCAGAGGAAAGCATTTGCGATGGGGTGTCTTTTCACATTCTCGTAGCGCTTACAGCACCAAAAAGAGAAGGAGAGAGCGATGGAGCTACATTTGTATGTATGTAATTATGTTGACGTCAACGCTGTTGTCGTCGTCTGACTCAACCGCAGCGTTACCACCCCGAATTTGCACAGTGGAACAAAAGCTCAGAATGTTTAGGCAATTATTGCTTCATTCATCAATTTTTCAGCCGTTCGCTTTTGCTATATTTCGTTTGCTGTTTGCGCGTACAGCAACGTTAATTGCCCCTGCCGACGACACGCTGGCGTTATATTTGCAATGATTTCGACTGAGAACGCCCCTCTCGCTTGTGCTGCTTTGCCATCCACTTGATTTTGATGGAAAGAAAAGCTCTAAACAAGTGGTTTTGGCATTTGGTCAATGCGTGAGAAATAAATTAAAAGTCCCACATATTGAAAACCGCTACGTCAACACGCATAAACGTATGTATATTATTGCATCCATGTCCATGTATGTACATGACATACATATGTGTATATGATGCATATGCGTATATATGCATATGTGTGTACATGTTTAATACACCCATAGGTACGCAGATGGCTTTCGAATTGCTCCAGCTGGCGACCTGAAGCTTTGTTTGGCGGCTTCGTCATCCCTGCGGTCCTTGACTTTGACGATGCCGTTGTTTCTTAAATATTTTTTTTAATTGATTTTCAAATTAGAATTATCCATTTTTCATTTACAAATGTATGCATGAATGTGCCCATGTAGATGTACTTATGTACAAAGGCATGATAACAAAAACAAAAAAAAGCAACAATCTATGTTTAATAGAAAATAAACCAAATATTTGAAATGACTCTTTAGCTAAACGCAGACAAGAAAAGAGATAAAAGTAAAGTTTTATCAAAATGACACAATCACAATAATAGTAAATTCCATATGTAGAGGCAGCAAGAAAATCGCTTGTGATGGAACGAATCAGCACACAAAAGCAACGATAATTACAATACAAACGACCGAATGGCATTAGACGTGGGCGAGAGGTAGGTGACGGGCAAGGCAAGGCAAGAGGAATTCTCAATTGAAACCGAATGCGTATAAATGCGCCCATATGGAAAACACATTCTGTGTGCGCTTGTGTAGGACGGCAACACTGAACGCGGAAAATTTATATTTCGAAGTATGTACATACTTCATACATTTCTATGTAAGCCTATATTACATGCTTATCGGTAGCGTTTTGCATGCAATTTTTATGCTGGTGCGACGCCGGTTTCTCAGTCAGCGTTGCTATCAGGGTGTGAATGCGTCAAAATTATCAGCTAGCGCCTGCGCTGCTTACCCGATTATATTAATGGGCTGAGCAGACTACAGCAGCGCGGCTGCTGCGCTGCTGAGACACCCTCTCATAGAACGGCTTTGTGTTTGCTTAGCTGCTCGTATGTATGTAGTTGTCGTAGGCAGCGACGACAGAGCATCATTATTGGATGCTGTGTCTTTGACGGTTTGTTTAACTGTTACGTAGTCAGAGTCAGCGACTGTTGCTTCCCACTCTCCAACTCACCACCTTCCTACATTCATTTGTACACATATACATATGTATGTTAATGCACACATGCATACATACCATATCTTATGTGCATAACTTTATTCATTTCGTTGAGAGATTGTCAAGAAATTAAATGCTCATTATTAGTTTTTCGTTTCTTTGCACATCATCATTCTTTTTCCTTATCAATTTTACTTCTTTTTGTTTTGTCGCTCTCTCACTCTGTTTTCCTTTCTCTTACACTTCTTTGACACTCTGCAGCTGTGTAGTTTGGCAAAGTTGCCGCCAGTATCGACATCGGCATCGTCGTGTGCTTCGGCGGCTCATCAAATTGTGCGGCTTCTTTGCCGAAGGCTGAGAAGCAAGCTGACCATTTGCTTGCTTGACGTAAAATACAGTAATAATCATGTTATACCACCCGCAGCAGCCCGATACATACTCATCAAACATTTACAGCATGTCATACGACAAAATTTTCGCAAAAAAGAAATAATTACATATGTTTGTATTTATATATCTTATAAAAAAACCTCTTTACGAGGTAAAAGTCTAGTGACGAAAACAGTTATATGCCCCAAAATTTCTGATATCCAATTTTGTGACGAATAACATTAAGTTTGACATATAAATTATTTTAAAAAAAATTTTGGCACTCGGCACATTGCGCCAAAATGTCTCAATTCTTCATACCAAATAAAACTCAATGTTTTGCGCAGTGCCGAATGCAAAAATTTTTTTAAAATAATTTATATGTCAAACTTAATGTTATTCGTCACAAAATTGGATATCAGAAATTTTGGGGCATATAACTGTTTTCGTCACTAGACTTTTACCTCGTAAAGAGGTTTTTTTATAAGATATCAGAAATTTTTGAATAAGACATCAGAAATTTTGAAATTGAATTTTTTTTTGGACAGTATATCTTTATCAACTTTGTTTATTTTTTGTACAAGCTGAAACAAACTGTCTGGCAACACTGGTTCCCTTTACAAACACACATGCCAAGCGCAAAAGCTAGTAGCACTCTCAAACTCTGGCTGCTATGACACTTTGCTGCTGCTGTATGCATGCTACTGCATATGTACATGCAGAAGTGTAAAGGTAAAAGGTATATTCAGTTAACAGGTAATATCTTGCCCAAACGAAATTTGACGGCTATGTGTTATATGTCAAAAACGTGAAATTGAATTGTCTACAACAAATAACATATTTAAAAGTCATTTGAAACGTAGATTTTTCTTAAATCGCCGAAATGTGGGAAAAAAACCTTCTTTCACCTGAAGCTTTTTACCTGTGCTTTTAAGCAAAAAAGTTTACAACTAGGCTTAAAGCCCTTCAAAACACCTTTCTAACGATATATAGATCAAATCTGTAGCTTCTATTGTTTGGAAGCTGTGGTTTTTGGCGATTTACATGCACATGTACATACTGCATATGTACTAGTACATGCAGTAGTGTAAAGGTAAAAAGTATATTCAGTTAATAAGTAATATCTTCCAAACCCATCGGTAAAATTTTTTCTATCATATATCAAAAAACGCGAAATTTTATACACTACAACATATTGAAAGCTAAAAAAAATCGTTAGCGTCGTTTTCTCAAAAACCGCCAAAATGTGGGACAAAATATCTTATTTAACCTGTTGCTTTTTACCTATGCACTTTAGAAAAAAAGTTTAAAGGTCTGCCTAAAAGCCCTTCAAAATACCTTTCCAACGATATATAGATCACGTCTGTAGCTCATATCGTTTGGATGCTATAGGGGTTTTAATTTTAGCGGTTTTTAGCGATTTCCCGCTAAACTAGCTTTTTTTCGAAAAAGTTGTAGAACAAACGTTTCTAGATTTTTGATCGGGAACAAGTCCTCATTCAAACTTTTAAGCTAAATCAACGCTTTGATACTAACAAACAAACAAACAAACAAACAAACAAACAAACAAACAAACAAACAAACAGACTGACTTTTCATCTCGTTTTGAGAAGGGCACCAAAAATTTCAAAATTAATTATCTTCTGAACCAGTGATCGGATTTTGTTGATCAAGGTGTCATTCGACGCGTATTTTTGATAAGAATAGTAAAAAATTAAAATAAAAATCGAAAAGGCTCCAACGACCCCATTTGCTCCAATAATTTAAAATTTTCCCCTCCCACTAACACCTGTTTATCTCACGAACCAGGTAAGTTTCCAAAAGTCTTAGTAAGCACATTTGTAAGTAAAATTGATACCTTTCGATCGGTACATAACTCGACCCGATCGGACAGTCATAGCAAATTTTCCATTCTTCCTGTGTATATATGCTAGTCGCCTTCGCACCCTTTGTGCTGCTTTCGTCACTAGCGCGGACTGCCGTCCGCAGTGATGAATATACATCACATATTCACGTACATGCATGTCCCAAAGAGTAAGCACATATGAATACGCGCCATGTATAAATAAACGATTATCATTAGAATCAAAGATAAAACGCGTAATGACGAACACATTTTACAATGTTTTTATGTCTTGTTACTATTTTCGTGCATTCATTCATATGTATCTATGTACGTAAGTATTTACTTATGTATGTATGTATTATCGGTGACATTCACAAATACGAAAACAAATAAGTGTACAGTAAAAGAGGGCGTAGACAACAAATCACAACATTAAATCCACCGTTAAGATTATTGGATTCGACAATATTGAAGCTTGAAAATATGTTGGAAGGGGGAGCGTGCGAGGGTATACAATATATTTTATGTAATGTGTTAATATGTGCACAAATATGAATTTATGAATTAAAAACGTAAGTATCTTTTGTAACAGGGTATATATGCCTTAATACAACTCACACGTATTTTGGCGACCAAATTGCAATTTACTGCTAAGCAGGAGTTAGCTAAAAATAAGTAAGTCGTTATCTTACCACTAATAAACTCCGAAACCTAAAAGACACCAACAAAGAGAAGTAACAAAAAGAAATAAGATAAACATTCGAGTTCCATCGACCGTAATATACCCAGTACTCGTACTAGCAGAGAGATTGAGAATAGTCTATGGCTCTATAAAACCTCAGCAACAGAGTGCCATAGCAACAGCTACATATCAAAAAAAAAATTAAAACAACTTTTTTTCTATATTTTTTTATTTAAAAAAAAAAAATATTTTCCCTAAATTTTTAATTATTTGATCAATTTTACGTTTTTGGCCGCGGTGGACCTTTCTGTGGAAATGCCCATATATAATTCTGTTTGCTATATTTGTTTGTTGCTGGCAAATACAAATGGAATAAGATAATTATAAATATAGCAAACTTTGAGAGGATGAATTCAAAGCACACAATCCTATCTGATGTCTAACTCTGTCACTGGCTACTTTTTATTTCAAACTACACAATTCTCAACTCTTATGATCCCTGAGATCCTTTTGCTCGGAAGGACGGACAGACGGAGATTAGCAAAAACTTTATATACCCACACAGGGTATAAAAATGCCCGTACTCAGAATATATCATGCAAGTCAGTGGAATCAATTTCAATCGATGTTTTGGGGCGTAGGCATAGAATAGGCGTACATGCATACAAATATGTGCATACATACATACATATGTATGTATATTAGAGTGCATCGATTTTTTTTCAAAAAAATGGTAACCCATTTTCGCAATCTACGGTCAATTCAGAGATGTTTTCACCAAAAAACCAAAGTTCTAAAATGAATTCCTTGTCCGCGCTTTTGAGTTGAAAAACTAAATTTTTGGTGCATTTACATATATCTTGGGTGTTTATGGACCGATCCTTACAAACTTGGTGTCAATGTTCTTGTTAGGACCGGGACTTTTAAAACTTCACAGAGCCAAAGGACAAAATGTCCTTTAAACATAATTTTCATCCTTGGATCGACGATTTCGCGATTCGTCTCTATCCTTAAAAATTAGTCAGAATTAAATCCATTTTTTGGCACAACGAAATTTTTTTTTTTTTCGAACATATTCTACTGCAATTTTAATCAGGGACCGCATCTTTTATATGTTTTAAAATAAAAATTGCAAACTAACAATTATTTTTAAATTTTTATTTTAAAGTTACGAAATAAAAATTATGGTATTATTAATTTTTATTTAAATAGTCAAAAATAATCGTTAAAATTAAATTTTTAAATAAAAGTTGCAAAATAACTCTTATTTCTGAGTTTTTCGATAAAAATAAAAAATAAGAGTTATTTTTGATTTTTAAAATAAAAGTTAAAGTAATACTATTTTTTGGTATTTTTATGATATTTTTGGATTTTTTAGTATGAATTGGTGTTTTATTTACCAATAATTACTTCATACATATAGTATTGCAACACAATATAGAAGACAAAATGAAATATAATAGAAAAAGTGGAGTCCTTAATATTCGTCCTTGAAGGATATGTGATGCATCATATGAAAGGTCTCGAGTCATAGATCAAGAGTAATTTTAAATTTTGGTACTACACTACTTGGTTTAAAAGATATTCAGCTTATCTTTTATTTTTTGATTTTTAAAATAAAAGTTAAGTAAAATTTATTTACAAAATAAGTTATTTTTTATTTTTATTGAAAAAATTAGAATTAAGAGTTATTTCACAACTTTTATTAAAAAAATCAATTTTAAATTTATTTTTTCTTTACACTCCCCCCCCCCCTCCCTTTAAAACAACCCAAAAAAAATTAATATAAATATTATTATTTTTACAAACAACTACCGCCCCATTTTTTTTTTTTTTTTTTTTTTTTTTTTTTTTTTTTTTTTTTTTATTTAATAAAACAACAAGAAATACCACCTTTTTTATTACATCCATAACAAAAAAAAAAAAAATAATAAAAATAAAAATAAAATTAAAATATTAATAATAAAAATAATTGATTCAAACCACCCAAACAAAAAAAAAAAAAAAAAAAAAAAAAAAATATAAAATAAAAAAAACAAAATAATTAATAAAAAATCATCAATCCACAATACACACAAATAAAATCCAAAAAAATAAAAAAAATTTTTTTTTTTTTTTTTTTTTTTTTTTTAAAAAAAAAAAAAAAAAAAAAACAATAAAAAAAAAAAAAAAATAAAAAAAAAATTAATATATTCACCACACCCCACCCCCCAAAAAAAAAAAAAAAAAAAAAAAAAAAAAAAAAAAAAAAAAAAAAAATAAAAATAAACTACACAACAAAACAAAAAAAAAAAATATAAAATAAATTTAATAATTTCTTTTCACTTTTTTTTTAATAAAAAAAAAGAATAAAAAATATAATAATAATAATAATAAAAATATTTATTTTATTATATATTTTTAAAAAAAAAAAAAAGAAAAAAAACAACAAACAAACAACAACAAAAAAAACAAAAAAAACAAAAATAAAATATAAAAAAATAAAAAAAAAATAAAAATTATAAAAGGGGGGTAAGGAGGAAAAAAAAAAAAAAGGGATAAAATAGAAATATTTATTCTCTCTCTCTAAGATTACCCACCCCCCACACCCGCGCGCCCCCCCCAAAAAAGAGAGCCCAAAAAAAAAAAAAAAAAACATTATTTTTTTTAAAGGAAAAAAAAAATCACCAAAAATCAAATAATTTTTTTCTTAGCTCTAAGTAATTCAATTAGGGTGTTCATTTGACCCTAGCAGCGTTGCAGGATGAAAACGTTGCAAGCTTGCTGAGAGAACAGCGCTTTACTTACAACGCTTTGCACATATACAAAGAAATGTTACCAAAAAGCAGCTTACTGTGAATATGTGCAGCGGGTAGCACTTAAAGCGCTGTTCTCGCAGCAAGCTTGCAACGTTTTTAACCTGCAACGCTGCTAGGGTCAAATGAACACCCCAAATATGAATGCTTTTACAAATAAAATATTTATGTAAACTTAAAAGCGATTAATATTGCCTATGTCGCTCAATTTTGGCTAAAGAAATTACTCCCCATAACGGAATATGAACGATTTAACTGGGTTTATATGTTTGTAAGTTTATCACTGCGGACGGCAGTCCGCGCTAATGACGAAAGAAGAACGAAGGGTGCGAAAGGTGACTAGCATATATACGCAGGAAGAATGGAAAATTTGCTATGACTGTCCGATCAGGTCGAGTAATATACCGATCGAAAGGTATCAATTTTACTTCCAAATGTGCATACTAAGACTTTTAGAAACTCACCTGGTTCGTGAGATAAACAGGTGTAACTGGGAGGGGCAAAATTTAAATGATTGGATCAGAGGTGTCCATCACCTATGCACACGAAGCATGTTTGTTTTTGTACTGCCCATAGGATATGGGAAGTAACTGAGAATACACATAGGTAAGAAGCTTTTGCACATTGCAATTTACACAAACAAATTGCAGCAAAACAAGAACAACTTTTGCATTGTTGCTATCTATCCACTTTCGGTGCAGGCAAAACAAAAATAATTGTATTGCGTAGTTTTGCTTTTGCTAATCCGAATGTATTTTGTTGTTGTCTTATCGTTTTGTGTACACTGAAAATGAAAAACATGTTCCTATTTTTTTTTAAAGTCAGATTAATCGATTCAGCGGCAAAAATCTATGTTTAGCGAGTAAAAACTTAAATTTGGCGGGAAATGCTAAATTTGGGGAAGATGTCAAATTTAGCAAGAAGAGTTAATCTGTGAGTTTTGTTAGGATATCTTATATAACAACAGAGTTTTTGGCTCTAAACGTTAATTTGCATCCGATTGTTCCTATGGCAGCTATATGATATCGCTTAAAGTGCCTAAAATCATAAGGTGAATAACGACACGGAAGTAAAAAAATGAGCTGCGCATAAATTGGGAGAGTACGTGACAGCAGGGGGAGACGCGACGGGTCGGCTAGGGTGAGAAGGGCTTTGTAACGGCAGCCTTTTGTTTGACTTCTGACTAACCAGGATGGCACTTAATGGCAGCTCCATTGCGTCCTGCCGTTTCTTTATATGGGGATAACATGAATTTATTCTCTCGACTTGTTAAAAGTGTCAATTTTCGTTTTACGACACGCGGGCGCTAAAAATTACGGAGAAAAAGGTAGAAAGAGCGGAACAAGTGGGTGCTCTTCTGTTTGCTTATTTATATAGTGGAGGGTGGAATGTGGGGGTGGGGTTGCTAAATGGCAAGGTACAAACAGCACAAAGACGAGAATGTGAACAAGAACACAGTTGCTCCACAGTTAGAGCTGCGGGAAAGAAGAAGGCTGTATGACAGTGTTGCCACAACAGCCTTTTCCCAGTGAAATCTAACCATTTTCAAAGTCCATTTGCAGGAAAAAATAAAAAGACGTAGCCGCGAAAGCTCTGGCTAACTAGTCAATGAAATGCTTAAGCACAAAAAAATATTTAACGTTAATGAATACGACTAAAAAAGTTATTGTTAAAACATAAATAAACTATAGTATAAGTTCTAAGTTTAAATCTTCA
The DNA here is from genome assembly GCA_035047525.1 of Drosophila quinaria. Classification (NCBI taxonomy): domain Eukaryota; kingdom Metazoa; phylum Arthropoda; class Insecta; order Diptera; family Drosophilidae; genus Drosophila; species Drosophila quinaria. The sequence continues at coordinate 690,973 of JAWNPO010000101.1, read as the reverse complement.
ACCCACCAAAACTGGCTTTTTGCTTATCAATAGTTGGCAACACTGCTGTATGCTGTTGCTGGAAACAGGGTAAGGGATGAGTTCATGTCCATGTCGTGAGAGCTGTGACAACATTGAGGGCTTATTGTGTTACGCACACAGGAGCTGACATCGCTTCTAAAGCTGGAGCTGAAGCTGGAACAGGACCTGCTGCCTGTCAGCTACTTTTTAGTCCTCAGACAAAATTGCCAATTAAAACGTGCCACAAGCTTTGGGCACACACTGCCTGTCCCGTAAATTCGTCAGCCTGTGCTTGTTTTTTTTTTGTTGTTTTTAGTTAACTTTGAGCCGATTAAGTGCCAAGCAAACAAAGCAATGCGGAACCAGTGTGTACACACCCGGGTTTCTGCCTTCTTAATAGTTATGCATCATTCCCTTATTAATTTAACTGTAAATTTCTTTTTGTTTCATTAAAATTTTACATAAATGTATATACATATTTACATTACTGCGGACGGCCGTCCGCGCTAGTGACGAAAGCAGCACGAAGGGTGCGAAGGCGACTAGCATATATACACAGGAACAATGGAAAATTTGCTATGTCTGTCCGATCAGGTCGAGTTATTTACCGATCGAAAGGTTTCAATTAAACTTACAAATGCGCATACTAAGACTTTTAGAAACTCACCTGGTTTGTGAGATAAACAGGTGTAAGTGGGAGGGGCAAAATTTAAATGATTAAAGCTAATGGGGCCGTTAGAGCCTTTTTAATTTTTTACTGTTCTAAAATACGCGTCGAATGACACCTTGATCATCAAAATCCGATTACTGGTTCAGAAGATAATTAATTTTGAAATTTTTGGTGCCCTGTTTTTTTGTAAATTGCCAAAAAGCCGCTTTTTGTATGAAAAGTAGAAAAAAATGGGTTAAAATTGACATTTCTAGAAGTTTAAAAAAAATCTTAAAAAATACTGGCAAAGTGATTTTTGAAAATTTATTTTTGCAGTCACTCTTAAAATTGTTTGAAGAATTTTTCTGCATCAAAATATTTTTTTTGTGCGATACCGAGAAAAAAAGTCAAAACAGTTCACATTTACAAAAATTCAAAATTTTCAATGGGTACTTAATGGGTTAAGGAAAGTTTTGTATCATTCAAACGGGATTTAAATGACCTTTCCATTGATGCCAAACTTAACATAAAGTAATCTCAAATTACGAGTATATTTAACTTTAGTTTTGTCAAAATACTTTATCCGACGACTGTATGTATGAGCATATGTGCATATGCTTATGCAGGGTTGGATATTAGTTTCACTACAGGTTTAATAAAATTTTTCTATATAATTATATCTGGCATTATTTGACAAGTTACCTTCTGTCTACTTATTAATTCATACAAAATCAATTTAATCTGAAGTGGACAATAATGGTCTACTTTTTGACATTTACGCAACTAGGAATATGAGAAAAGAAATTTTTACATGAGATGAACGCATTGGCAAATGTCAATATTGATTGTGTCAGGTCAAAGATTGATTATTGATAGTTTCGCATAAATATTAACAATTCACGACGCACTATAGTTAGGAAAATAAATTATGGATATGGGGAAATCTGATGTGGGGGTAGAAGAGAATGTAGTTCTGTTAGGAAAAACGTGCAAAATATTGAAAAGTCGCAAGATTAACAAACAAAACGAGTAAAAATCACTACAAAGACATGAAATATTAAAGGGACTTTTGAATTCCACAATTACAACGAAGAAAATAATACTTTATTATGGAGTTGGGACACTGCGTTGACGCATAAATGAATCTCAGCCACAGATCGCTGTGCTGCATACATTCGAGAACTTTATTTTACTTGAGGGATGAAGAACAGACAATGACAATGGATTTGAAAACTGAACTGAGCAAAATTCGATTCGGAAACGAAACAATATACAATATACATGTATGGAGACCTGAAGGAGGCAACATTTTTTGAACGAGACGAGATGAATTCTTGTCTACCGTTTGGACGCTTTGCTTTTATTTTTATTCTCAGTTTAAGTCACGTTTTACTTTCATATTTGTTTCAAAATTATGCATGGGTCTTTATTTATGTTGTTGCTTTGTCAACAGAGGGCAAACAGCAACGAAAGAGTGACATTATATCACCTTAGTGACAAACAATGGTAGCTTCAAAAAAAAAATAATCCGATTTAAGAGCGGAATGATATTTTGATCATGGTTTGGCTACTGAATTCTTTCTGCATTCAAATATAGTTAATTTCGTTAAAATAATTGTTTGCCTCAAGCTGCAAAGGTCCCCTCTTATCTTTTTAAAAAATTAAAAATTTTAAATCACGAGCTTCAACGTTTAATCAACTTCTTTTGTCAACATCAGTATAAAAAGCACTTAACTTTTGATTCCGAGACGATTCAGTACTGTGCTCCCTATTGCTCCATTGTGCACCATTATTCGGCTTTGAAATATTTAATAATTGAAGTTTGTGTTTTCATTTGAGGCTCTTGGGAAAGTTGTATGCAATCGTTTTAAATTTCTATGGCCTAATGATGGTCTTTGATGGCACTATGTCCATTCGGACATTGCCAACGTTTCTTTTGGGCATTAAAATAAATTAAAAAATAACTGAAAGATTTTTAAGAGTTGCGTCTTTGGAAACTTTGGACATTACAGCTAACAACAATTAATTTACAAACGTGTATGAGTAATTTCATGATTATTACTTATTGATCTTTATTTAAATACATAATTCAGGAATAAAATTAAAATTGAGTTAAAGTGAACAACATGATGAATTTTTACTACATTTTTAATAAACATTTTGTGTACAATTCGCAGCCTCAACAATCGAAACCTTTAGCTTACAATCCCATTCCTATCTTCAAATCACACACAACTGTGCGAAAAACTTTGCAAACTTTAACACTCGCATGTCTTGCTAACCGAGGAAGCCAGTGAAAAAATTGGTAGAAAACACAACGCAAATATAACCCCAGACAAAACTCCAGCGGCTGTTGATGCACCTGCACTGAGGGTAGACCAAATTGCAGAAACAGCTACGAGTGTACATATACAAAATTGCACTCGGGGCGTATCCCGAAAGTTACAAGCAACTTCAAGAAACAATTTAAGAAGTTGGGCAAAAACTTTGTACGTCTCACGCAGTTTTAATATGTGCGAAAATATTTGCGCTGAATTGGATGAGATAGAGAGCGAGAGAAACGTATGGATAAAAGAGAGAGAGAGAGAGAGAGAGAGAGAGAAGAGGACTAAGAGAAAGATTGAAAGAGAGAGAGAGAAAGACAGCAGGCAAAAACTCTAAGCACGTATATGTGAAGCGCAATTATCCTGAAGGAATTTCTTAATTATTTTGGGCATGCTGGAACTTTGAATGCCTCAAAATATGAGCTTAGCAACGCCATGCAAGCCTTTGAACTAATGTTTGGGTGCAAACGTGTCAGCAGCTTTCGTTATATACCGATCGAAAGGTATCAATTTAACTTACAAATGTGCATGCTAAGACTTTTGGAAACTCACCTGGTTCGTGAGGTAAACAGATGTTAGTGGGAGGGGAACAATTTAAATTATTGAAGCAAATGGGGCCGTTGGAACCTTTTTGATTTTTTTACTATTCTAATCAAAAATACGCGTCGAATGACACCTCGATCATCGAAATCAGACCACTGGTTTAAAAGATAATTAATTGATTAATTTTGAAATTTTTGCTGGACTTTAGAAAATGAGATGAAAAGTCATTCTGTCTGTTTGTTAGTATCAAAGCGTTGATTTAGCTTAAAAGTTTGAATGAGGACTTGTTCCCCATAAAAAATCTAGAAACGGTTGTACTACGACTTTTTCGAAAAAACGCTAGCTAGCAGGAAATTGCTAAAAACCGCTGAAAATATAAATGATTCCAAAAAAAATTTTTGCATTCGGCACTGCCCAAAACAGTGAGTTTTATTTGGTATGAAGAATTGAGACATTTTAGCGCAATGTGCCGAGAGCCAAAATTTCGTTTTTAATTATTTATATGTAAAACTTAATATTATTCGTCACTAAATTGGATATCAGAAAGTTTGGGGCATAAAAATGTTTTCGTCACTTTTACCTCGTAAAGAGGTTTTTCTTATAAGATTAAAAATTTCCTCTATAAGTATATTCTTAAATGGTTTTACTACTTTTTCAAAATTCTTCAACTGTGCGCTGCCTGTCCTAGTACCATTTTAAAAACTTTCGCAGCATTGCAAACTGCAACCTTTCAAGTATTAACAACAATTGGTGTGTCTAGTTAGCTGTTTCAAAGAAGTTGAAGTACTGCACCTCATCAGGCAACGCCCTTGTGGCAGCCATACTTGTCACCTCTCAACTTTCACTTGCACACACAGAATATGTAATTTGCGTAAACATTTATTACGCACTTGAAAGTGCTGCAAAAGTTGAGTGCAACTTTTTACTCAAGTTTTTTTTTGTTTTTGGTTTGTTTCGATGTAAAGGGCGTGATAGACGTTGTGCATAACTACATGATGACAATTAATTATACCTTGTGGCCATCAAAAATGCTCAATTGACTATATTATATCTTTACAATTACACTTACTTTTCAATTCATAATCTTATATAATTTACATACTATCAACGATAAAAATATCTTTTTAATCGGATTTAACATAAAAAGAACAAAAGTTATTCAAAATCACTGCGGAAGGCAGTCCGCGCTAGTGACGAAAGCAGCAGGAAGGGTGCGAAAGGCGACTAGCATATACAGGAAGAATGGAAAATTGGCTACGACCGTCCGATCGGGTCAAGTTATATACCGATCGAAAGGTATCAATTTAACTGACAAATTTGCATACTAATTCTTTTGCAAACTCACCTGGTTCGTAAAATAAAAATTATTGGACAAAATTATTGCAGAAAATAGGGCCGATGGAGCCTTTTTGAATTTTTTTTTTAATTTTGTACTATTCTTATCAAAAATACGCGTCGAATGACACTTCGATCATCGAAGTCCGACTACTGGTTCAAAATTTTTTGTCACTGGCATTGCGCAAAAACGTACTATTTATTAGATATGACAAAATTTAGCGCAATGTGCCCAGTGCCAAATTTTTTTTTAATAATTCATATGTAAAATTTAATATTATTCGTCACAAAATTGAATATCAGAAATTTTGGGCCAGGCAAATGTTTTTGTCACTAGACTTTTACCTCGTAAAAAGGTTTTTTATAAGATATATTTTACACAGTGTGTATTTGTTTCTGGGTATCTTAGGCCTGTGCGCATGGTAACATATAGTCGAAGACACTTGTCGAAAGCTTTCTTACTTGTAACTGTAAGTTTAGAGTTCCTCTCATCACCTATCTGTTGATTCTTGAAAATTGCGCAAAATGTCTTAATCATTGCGGAAATTTTCGCAAATTACTTAAGGAGAGTGCACTTAACCCCAACCCTCATCAAAACTTCCTGAAGCTCAGTTCCTAACGCCTTCTAACTCGTTGGTATTTTGTAGACACAGTGACTAGCTTGTGCGGTTTTACATTTTGTGGTTGCAACTTCCCTTCCAGTTGGTGGCTTCTTTTGCCCTGTCTTGCTGTATGACTGCCTCTTGGGATTTTGTCCTCAGAAAACTTTGTTCATTTTCGAAAATGGCACCCGATACTTAACCCACTCGTTTTATCTTTGCCTTTGTTGAGCTTTTTGCATTTTTCGACCACAAGCCCAAGTTTGCTTATAGTTATAATGTTTTATGATCATTATTTGTGGTTTTTGTTTTTGTTCCGCTATTGTGGTTTCCAAATTCCATATTTGTAGGATAATTTCGCGAGTTTTGTTGTTCGATTTTCGACAAACTTTTTTCAACCCTTAGGAATCGTTTAGTGTTTGGCATTGGGGATTGCTGTGTAAGGCCTTTTGTATTTTACTTTTGGGTTTTGATGTTGTCTAGCAGTTTCTGTTTTAATTGTACTTCTCATCATCTGTTGTAACGTTTGAAGTTTCGTATCTGTGGTTTAAGTTTTGTATATTTATTCTTTTTTCAGGACTATTTTATTTTTAATAGAAGAAGTTTTTATGTTTGGGCTTTATAAAAAAGAGAAAAAACAAGGGTGTTAGATTGTTCTCTTGTGATCAGGTTACTTACTATTATTGTAAATTATTGACATATATTTTAAATATATTGGCAATTTCACGACTCACCAAATTGATATTATATTTTAAGTATTATGCAATATTTCGACTTACCTAAAAGAAATAAAATAAATGTAATTATTTACTTGTTATTTTAAAACTTTTTTTGGAAAAAATATATATGTAAAGAGCAAAGTTATTGAAGCTTGGTGGTTTATGTAACATATTGAAAGAGGTATCATCCACCCGATAATTTAATCATTCAATATTGAATCATTTTACCAGACCGGGTCCGGCCTAAAATTACTCATACATATGTTACATACATATATGAAAGATCAAGAGAAAATAGCTTGGAAATCTTAAATGAGACAAGCAATCGACCAACATGTTGAGGCGCTCAAAATAAACAACAATTACACCAAAATCAATATTGACAAGGATGCTGGAAGGTAAAGCATAACACAGAAACAAAAAAGCACGAGAGACAAACATGAGTCGAGTACCCTTCCGACTAAAGCTGAACTTAAACCACTGCCATATGTTGCCAAATAGACATAAAAACGTTGCCTATCCCTTTGGGCGTTGAAAGTTTAATACATATGTACATATGTTGAAGTTGTCGTTGTTCCTGTTCGTCGTCATGTTAATATTTATAAAACAGTTTTACTAATCAAAGTTCAAGCAGTTTATACGCGATTTTAAATGTCATTCACATCTTGTTGTTGTTAGTAAAAGAACAAGCATATAATTTTCCCGTGATTTTTTGCAACAGCTGTTGCACACGTACGCAAGTAGACTTCTATAAGCGAAATGAATTTTTGCTGATGCTTTGTGCTTGCCGCGCGCACATTATACTCACAACAATGTCAGTTGGTAACTGAGCTTGCCAACGTTAGCTTTCGTTAGATGTAGGACAATAACGATAGCGACGACGAAAGCACAGTTGTCTGCCCCGATGATTGAAAGCAGGCAAGAAAATACAATTAAGATATGCTGGACACTAGTAACCTAACGCAGGACTTTTAGCAACCTGTTGAACAAAAATGAGTCTCAATAATTTGAGCACCTCTTAACTAAAGAGGCCGTTATTAAATTTAACTAGTTATGTCAATAATCATTTAATCCCTTTGAAATTTGTTGAAAATCTATCTCCACTTACTCGATTATCAGGACTTACTTAAGTCCAGTATTACCGAAAATTAAACACAAATCTCCACACTCCAGTTTTCTGATGGTCAGCAAATAATTATTTAGAATTCTTTCAGGCATGAATGTCCTCGAAGATTAGGCCAATTAGAAATAATGCTTAATCTTAAAGCATAAATATCTCTTGACCCTATATGTAAAATCAAATCCTGTCATTTATCGCACCACTGTGCGACAGAATGTATTGTGGACAAACTGTGATGCTAATGCGTTCTTGCCACATAATGTTCTCTTTGGTAAACCGCTCTCAAGATACCCACCCACTTAAACACACTCACAGACACATACAGACCATTCAAAATACCCAAAAAACGAGTTGACCACCACCAAAAAGAGCAGCAACAAAACTAAAAAATGAGCTACGAATTTATTCAATAGTCGCTCTTATGTGGTTGCCAGGTCCAAAAATGCACGTATGTTTGGAGGGCAATACAGAGAGTAACATTTTCGAAATGTCAAGGGTACAACAATTGCCAGAGAAACAAACAGTAGCACTCAGAGAAAAAATGCTTGCTCAAGGACATCAGAAGCAACAAAAATATTCGCCACTGAATGCTGCTATTAATCATTGTATTTCACACAGCCGGAAAATGCTTCACTTCGATGAAACATCTCTATAAAAGCTTTTAATCGAAAATCTTTTTCATGGAAAAGCATATATTTTTTTCACGTAATTTTTTAACCTAATTTAAGAGATAGTGTAAACTATTACCTCCCAAGTAAACAGATCTTATCAAAAATGTACACAATCTATTGTGAATGATATTTTCAACTTATAAAATTTCAGAAACATTCTTTTTTTGGACATGTTGTTGAACCAAAATTTCGAAATTTTTTTTATTTAGATAAGTTAATGCTTAATTATGTTTTGACATTTTAGCAACCTATTAAGGATTTGTATCAAAGCAGACTCTTGGGTTTGTATACTGTGTTGTATTCTGTGGTTAAGTTTAGCAAAAATTCTGACAGGCAGCTGGAAAGTTCGTGGCCTTTTAGGCAACCAGGTACAGGCGGAAGGAAGCAAAGATCTAAGCCCAAACGCACACACCAAGTATGGGTATGGGCTTAAATTGTCACAATATAAAGTACTACTCATATCTGAAACAGTTGGTGCCAAGGTCTTTCGGTAAGTTATTACCAGAGGGCAACCTCAACCAAAAAGCCGACATTATTTCAGCTGTGCGTTGAGTTAACTGAATTCATCGAAGTTTAAGTTATACGACACAGTCATAAACGAGCGCATATGCGTAAAACTCAACTTAACCCTGTAGCTGTCATACATCCATGTATAAAAATATATGAATGTATATGTATAATATAGTCGCATAACGTAATTCAATAATTTATGAATGGCAACACGCATTCACATTTCTTTCATGCTGTAGGCTTTTGGTGCCGTCTTTGAGTTTGTCAACATCAAAGCCTACAACACGGCTCTTTAACGGGTTTTTTATTTGCCCAGCGAGTAGAATTTAAGTGGACATGAAGGACACTCATTATTCTATATCGGCTTAGTTCGACACTCCGATAAGGAAAGTATTTATGTCTTCGTATGTTTAATATTGTCGCACACTCTCCTTTTAATTCCTCAACGTTTATTTTAATAATATCTGTGATGAATACCACACATACACGTACCCATTCACATACACATACAGTATAGTTGAAAGTTGTGAAAGTAGTTGTGAAAGAGCGCAACATAAGAAAAGAAATCGTGCGAAAAGAACTTTACGAGAGAATTTTTTTGCGTGATTTCCTTTGGGGCATATGGACATTTCATGTACGAAATTTATATTTAGCAGTGTGTGTGTACATACACATGTATATGTTTAAACGCAACTCTTCCGTTACAAACAGCTTTCCCCCACAATACATCCCCCTGTGGCAGCCGGAACTTAATACCAGCGCCAGTCTTTGTTGATTAATACAGCTATTGTTTGTAGTCGATGTCTGTTTCTATTTTAAGCAATTGCTTATTTTAAAATAAAGTTAAGAAGCTTTGTATATGTACATAGTACGTATGTATGTGGCTGTTATGTTATGTTGAGCATTAACCACAGATATTAGGACTTTGATTGCCGTGGAAATTACGAATATCTGAGCCGTAAATTTACTAGCCTAGCAAGTTTACGACCATCTGATAGCGTTGGTTAATTAATTTATACAATTAAAATGTTAATTAAATTACAAGTCAAAAATTTTTTAATGGCTCCACCCCATACAACCTTTTTGTCGCTCTCTTAGCCCAGCATTAAGAGAGAATTTTTATTGTCATCTCTCTCTTTAGGTCATTGAGAGCTGCTTTGGAGTCTGCGCAGTTACCAGAATTGCAACGCTAGCAACATTGTCAACGTCATTCGCCGCGTAGTTCCTTTTGTTAAAAGAAAAATTTCGAGGTTAACATGCCGGCAATGTTCTGCCATCCGCAGTGGAAATTTATTCAAGCTATGTTAAAAAAAGGAAGGAAAAAAAAGAAGCAGGCTGACACCATCTTCTTTTAACCAGATATTTTATTATTCAAGTGGGCAAAAATGTCTAATTTAAAAAACCATCCCATCCTGTAAAGTATGTATGTATATATAACCTTATAAAAAAAATCTGTTTACGAGGTAAAAGTCTAGTGACGAAAACATTTTTATGCCCCAAAAACTGTGATATCCAACTTTGTGACGAATAATATTAAGTTTCACACATAAATTTTTTTAAAAATTTTCTTCATACCAAATAAAACCCACTGTTTTGCGCAGTGCCGATGTAAAAATTTGTTTGTACAAGCTAAAACAAAGTGTGTGGTAACACTGGTACCCTTTATAAACACACATGCCAAGCGCAAAAGCTATCAGCACTCTCAAACTCTGGCTGCTAAGACACTTTGCTGCTGCTGTCCTATTCCAATTCTAAGTAAAATGTATATATTCAGTTAACAGGTTATATCGACTAATATTCCACCACTTGCAAGCAGTATATTTCCGCATGCGCTGCAAGCGGTGTAAATACAGTAGTGTAATGGTAAAAGGTATATTCAGTTAACAGGTAATATCTTGCCCAAGCGAATTTTGACAGATATGTGTTATGCGTCAAAAAGCTCGGAATTGAATTCTCTACAACATTGTTATGTACTTAATAGAATTATAGAAAAAACTAGGAGGCTCCGCCCCCTCCTCGCCTCGCTCGCCAACCCCCAGCTCGCTTCGCTCGCAAAATTGAAAAGAAGGTTTAGTTGTCCAGTTTAACAAATATATATAATATACTGTTTTTGTAAAAATACGGAAATATTTAACTTCCGCTGTCCGCGGTTTTAATGCTTTAGTCATTTGGCGGGAAAAATCCAGATTTGGCGGGGAAAAGCTACATTTCACGGGAAAAAGCTAAATTTGGTGAAAAAGTCAAAATTTAGCAAGAAACATTAATCTGTGAGTTTTGTGAGGATATCTCATGCAGCAACCGAGTTTTTGATTGTTAAGGTCACTTTGCATCCGATTGTTCCTATGGCAGCTATATGATATAGTCATCCGACTTTGATTAAAATTGGCCAGGATCTAAGAAACAGTCCCAGACATATAATAAGTGAGTTTGGTTGGGATATCTTATGAAACAAAAATGTTTTTCATACTAACCAATTTCCTGACCCTTGACCCCGATTTTGACCCACTTACAGGTCGAACTTCGCAAAACGCAGTCTTATTATGAAATTATCTCATCTATGTTGTGTGAAAATTTCAGCTTTCTATCTTTAACCGTTTGGGCTTCACGTTGATTCTCAGTCAGTCAGTGAGTCAGTCAGGACAAAGAGTTGTATATACATACAATATATAGATGACTTGGCAAGCATGATAATGCGGAGTGATTTTGAACATAGTGCGATCTGATGGACAAGTCATGTTTGAAGATAAGGCGCTAATACCCTTATTTTGTTTTGATCAGAGCATCACAATTTAATTACTGCTAAGTAAACCACATTTGTTGGTGGAAAAAATGTACAATAATTAGATTAAAAAGGTGTGTAAACATTTTTAGCCGAAATTCGTGGAAAAACACAATTATTTGTAATACCAGAATCATACGCAATGGAATCGGCCCAGATCAGCTTTTACAATTTAAAGTACATAATTCCGCCTAACGTGGCATCCTTACAATTTGACCAGCTGCTGTTCGTTTGAAACTTTCCAAATGCAACAACAACTTACAACAACAGCTGTAACTTTAGCTGTAAAAACTTTTGTAATAACTCTTATGTGGCTTGACTGAAAATATGCGTACTTTCATAAAATAAAATTTGTTCTTGTTGTCATATAAAAGCAAAATTAACGAATCACATCGATGTCCGAAGTAAACTTTCAGTGAAATACATTAAAGTTCGTGTCCTCTGGCTATTCAAGTTCATTTCTGAGTTAAAAGGGTTGAAAATACGCGATAAAATCCAAATGTCAGTAAATTGGAAACAAGAGCGTGGAAACCTTGCACACCCCAGGAGCAGCAGGATCAAGACTGATAATCTGTATAAACGGTCATTGGATTTATAGTAAAAAAATAAATTTTTTTATTTGTGTTGGAAAACATGTTTGATCTTATAAGTGCTGTTTTTTTTTATTGTTTAGTTAAAATATAAGCCTAGGCTACTGCGACTTGCCGACATCTCGCTGTCTACTCTGTATGTACATCTAAGTCAAAAATTTCTGTCCCCTTCACTGTCTCTTGCTTAGTCTCTTTCTCTCTTTAGGTTTTCTTCCCACTCGCTGTCTCTCGTTTCTTCCAATAAGGGCCAGGAAAAATGTCAAGGGTCAGCCAACGCCTATGTCGCCGCTCAGGATAAGTTTGCTGCTTGTGGGTCGCCAATAGTCATAATGCGCATCTCTTTGATGGCACATTTGCGTCACAGTAAGTTACAGTTCACATGAAACAACAACATTTTCTATATATTTCACTTGTATTTATAACACTGTGCCGTGGCACATTTGTTAAACACGAAAAGAAATTTTTATACAAATTTCGGGATAACATTTGTTAAATCCTTGCATGAGAATAATTTAATCAATTTAAATAAAAGCGAACATACATATATAAATTGTATAACAATTTGTGTGAAAGTGATTTATTATACCCGTTACTTATAAAAATAAGTAAAAGGGGATATTGTATTCGTTGCAATGTTTTCTTACTTTTGGTTTATTTAAAAGATTTTCGAAATTGTATTCAGTTTCACAATTGGATTTGTGGTGTCTATTTCACAAATGAATTTTATTCAAATGGCTCTTGTGATTAAAGTTTATTCAATTTTACATTTCAAGGTAGAGCTATTAAGCGAGGGGGGCTTTAGACGACCAGTAACCGCAGGGAAATCAACTGTCATAAGCTATTGCCCTAGTACTAACAAGGCTTTCACGAAACATAAAAGAGACGAGAAATAAGTAGCCGTACTTTGCATTTATGATAAGAATTCGCATGCAACTTTAACGACGAATGCTCTTGTCTGACCATTTTTACGACAAAATGACAAACAATTAAGACAGTTTTCTCCGAGAGTGCTCGACTATGAAATGCCCTGCGCCCGGACTTGCATATTTAATTTGGTACTTCTGAAAAATGCTTGTTGATGGCCTTATCGACTTAATGCTGATCAAGAATACATTTACATTATAGGGCCTGTCACGCCTCATTTGGCTTGTTACATAAATTGCTCAGGGTATAAAAAGAGCCACAAATAATAGAAAAAAGAGTAGGCGAAAGCGGAGGGTCAGCGGAGAAACTTGGATAATGGTCAGTAGGCGACGCCCACGAAAAATATATTTCTGGTATTTGGTAAGTACGTAGGACGAAGGAACATTGTTCAATGAATGAATGAGTGAAAGGTAAACGAACGAGCATACAAACAAAGGACACAACAAATAATAAAAAAAATAACGGAAAAGGAAAAGATGCATGCGACCAACGTTGGGGTGCAAAACAGGAGCCACGAAAAGCAATTGGCTAAGCAAGAAGAAAATAAAAAGCAAGCTATTGGCAAGCTTCAGGCCAAAAATAAACGAATCGCTACCCGGTACGGTGCGGTTATTTATTTGCTCATTTATTTGAATCACTTTTCGACTCATTTATTACTAGTTGATGCCGTTAGCATTAAACAAAACCACGACAAAACATACATACTCGTACATGTTCATGTTGGTAACTTTGTTGGTCGAAAGGGGCGAAAACCATTGCTAACTTGAGTATTGGGGGGTTTGTGTAATGCAATAAAATGCTTAAGGAAATACACTAGACGGCATATTTATTTTGACAACATTAAAGTTAAATCTACGCATAATTTGAATCTACTTCATGTACATTTTGGCATCAATGGAAAGGACATTTCAATTCCGTTTGAATGTTACAAAACTTTCCTTAACCCATTAAGTACCCATTGAATATTGTGATAGAAAAACAAAAGCCCTCGACGTGGAGACTCACGCTCAGCTAAATACACATTTACGTATAACACACACTACAGTTTTTTGTTTGTTTGAAAACTCTTTTTATTTGTACTTTTTGCGGTTGACTGTGATGAAAGGAGATGAGCAGATAGAATCTGTGAGTAAGGCACACAGCAAAGCGCTCAACACAGATTTAAAAACATTTCATTCAATCGTAAGACTTATTTTTATTTTCAACATCTAATACACATTATCACTGCGAACGGCAGTCCGCGCTAGTGAAGGAAACAGCACAAAGGGTGCGAAAGGCGACTAGCAATATATACAGAAAGAATGGAAATTTTGTATTGACGGTCCGAGTGCATACTAAGACTTTTGGAAACTCACCTGGTTCGTGAGATAAACAGGTGTTAGTGGGAGGGGCAAAATGTAGACGATTGGAGCAAGTGGGGCCGTTGGAGCCTTTTTGAATTTTCTTTACATTTTTTTTATTCTAATCAAAAATACGCGTCGAATGACGATCATCAAAATCTGTAAACTGGTTCAAAAGCTAATTAATTTTTAAAATTTTATTGGCCTTCCGAAAATGAGATGAAAAGTCCGTCTGTCTGATTGTTTGTGTGTTTGTTTGTATCAAAACGTTGAAATATCTTAAGTTGGTGAATGAGGACTTGTTTCCGATCAAAAATCTAGATACGTTTGTTATCACTCGGCACTGCTCAAAAAAGTAATATTTATTAGGAATGAAAAATCTAGAGCAATGTGCCGAGGGCCAAAATATTTTTTTAAATAATTTATATGTAAAACTTTATATAATTGGTCACAAAATTGGATATCAAAAATTTTGGGGCATAAAAATGTTTTCGTCACTAGACTTTTACTTCGCAGATCTTTTTTTTTAAATGATTTGAAAAAGTTTACTTCACTTCACGTTTTTGATCATGACTCGAGAATTTTACAACGGATTGTAGAAACCTAAACACTTTCCGAAATTGAAATTCAAACACAAGTCATTAGCTTTAGCGATATATATTTACTGTCAAGTGAAGGTTGATTTTCGACCGGTAGATTCTAATTTTTAGTCTTTATTCGTTAAGATATCTCAAGAATCAGCAACAAAATTATAGCCACAATATAATAGGTTATTTCACATCACTGAGGACAGGAGACTATGACAAGAGCAGAGCGCAAAAAAACTCACACGTACACTGTGAACTGGGCAGGCCATTACTTACCCTACATACATATTTTGTATGTATAATCACAGTGTATGCACATGGCAAGCAAAATCATAATTTTCTCTACGAAGTGCCACATGTGTGTTTGTGTTTTTGAGTGTCACATCGTCACTATGGAAACGTTGTGGTCCCCAGGTACTCACCGTGGTAGTGCCTGGCGTGGTGGCCGTGTGCGGTGTATAGGCGGCATATGCCGGTTGAGGCAGCGGAGCCGTATAGCGATAGGCCTGTTGGGCGACCGCAGCAGCAGCGGCAGCCGGGGCGTAGCCCTGCGGTGTCCAACTGGTGGCACCGCGATAAGGAGCGCCGGTTGCCAGTGCGGCTCCAGCAGCAGCAGCAGCTGGGCTAGTCATAGCCGGTGGCCGATGTGGGATAACGCCGCCTTTTAGTGTAACGGCAGAGGCGCTCAACGGTGCGCCGGGAAATGCGCTACGTGGCGTTGTTGTTGGCGATGCGGTTGCAGTGGCGATGCTAGCACCACTAGATGAACCCTGCGAAGAGACAAGAATGTGTGTGTGAGTGAGACAGACTCGGAATTGTTTGTTTGTGCATTTGTGGTGCATATACATATGTATAAATAATGCAAGCGCACGAGTTTGTGTTTTGTTGTCATAAAACAAAACCACAGCAGATGCGGCTGCATCTAAATACCTTTCTTTACCGCTGGCATAATTCGCTATAACATACAACTATATTTGTTTGCTACTTGGGTTTTCGTAAAAGAAAAAAAACCAAAATATAAATAATATAAGGTTATATCAAATTATGGCACATTCCGCCAAAAATTTTCAACTCATATTGATTGCTACAGTTTTAGCTCTTAAAGCGAACTGAAAAGCACTTTAAGCGTTCAAAGGCAATAAATTTAAGCTGGTAAATTAGACACGTTTCCAACTTCGTGGGCAGAATATAGAAGTCGAGGCCCCACCTTCGCTTACACCACGACTCCTGCCAAAAATAGTCATAAAGGTAATTATTTTACTGTTTGTTAAAATCGGCTTGAAGAAACGCATACACACTCACAACTCCGCAAACAATATTCGAATTTTCGTGTGTTGGCATTTTCTTATATTTGGCAACATCGGCGCGTTTTGAACATTTCGTCGACGCTTTTGTTCTTCGAGTATTCTATTAAATATTTTCGTTCCCCAGTCTTATGCCAAGAACGTATTATGCCAAGCTGCATTCTTCCTTGCTTCCCGTCTATCTAGCAGACGAACGGGATCCCAGCCAAAATCAAGCGAGAATAATAATAATCATAATTTATTGCCGACTGACAGGTAGATAGGGAGAAAATGGCGGCCAGCTGGAGGAATGGAGGTTTCGCTGCTGTCATGCCCATACTCTTTGGTGCAGATAAACGTTTTGTGATTAGAGCAGCCAGTGCCCTTAAGTGTTGTTTTTGGGTGCTCCTGCTACTTTTACTTGGCAGCCATTGTCATCATTTTGGCTGTAATATTAGAATACGTGCGCTATTGTAATTGTTTCGCAGTCTGAAAGCTGTTTTATGGTGCCCATTTTATCTTTAACATCGGTGTCGTAAATTTTTTTTGTAGATTTTTCATAACCATATAAGCAACGATTTTCATATCAGTTTAAATTAATTAATGTCAAAAGATAAAAATAAATCTTTTTTAAAATTAACAATTCTATTTTGTTGTATCCGTAAATTATTTAATTATTTTCAACACTTTTCAATATTTCAATAATTTTTCATAAATTATTAGTCACGACATATAAACTCATTTGACTCTTGCCATTTCTGGTACAATCCAAGTTTTAGATTTAATTTTAAATAACTTAATTTTAACCCAGTTACAACAAAAAAATTAAAACAAAGAGCTACCAAGCAAGCGACTCATTTGGCAATGCAAAGCTAAAAACCGGTGCAGCGCAAAAGTAGAATGCATAATATTTGCATTGTGCTTAAGAAATCTCTGCACATGGACATACATACACACACACACACATACTTTGTAAGGCTGTGAGGGTGTTTGCGTAACTCATATTTTTCAACCATTTATTGTTTATACTAAATAAAGGAAAAACTTTTTCCATGATTAAAACCGACGGCAACGTGCAGAATGTCGGTTCTGTGCTAGTTTAGGTATGCTTGGAATGGCTCGGACACAGTGAGCTCGGCTAAAATCCCAGCGGTAAAGGCTTAAAAGCAAAAACAAAAACGTTATGTCTTTGAAGCTCATAACTTTCTTTATATACCCTGCATAGAGGAAGTAGAGAGTTTATAGTGCAGCAGTTCTGAAATTTTATAGAATAGAATAAAAATAACTGTTATCATTGCGGACGGCAGTCCACGATAATGACGAAAGCAGCACGAAGGGTGCGAAGGCGACTAGCATATACACAGGAAGAATGGAAAATTTGCTTTGACTGTCCGATCGGGTCGAGTTACGACCGTATATACCGATCGAAAGGTATCAACTTAACTTACAAATCAACTTAACTTACAAATGTACATACTAAGAATTTTGGAAACTCACCTGGTTCGTGAGATAAACAGGTGTAACTGGGAGGAGCAAAATTTAAATGATTGGAGCAAATGGAGTCGTTAGAGCCTTTTTGACTTTTATTTTAATTTTGTACTATTCTAATCAAAAAAATACGCGTGGATGAGGACTTGTTCCCGATCAAAAATCTAGAAACGTTTGTTCTACGACTTTTTCGAAAAAAAAGGAACTTTAGCGGGAAATCGCTGAAAGCATAAGCATAGCTTAAGAGCGCAGGTAAAAAGCTACAGCTGAAATAAGGTTTTTTTCCCACTTTTTTTCGATTTAAGAAAAATCTGTGTTTCAAATCACATTTTTATTTTGTAGACAATTCAATTCAGCGTTTTTTGACATATAATACATATCTATCAAAATTTGTTTTGGGCAAGATATTACCTGTTAACTGAATATACATTTTACCTTTACAATGCTGCATGTACATATGCAGTATGTACACTGCTTGCAGCGTCATGCGGAAATATACTGCTTGCAGGTGGTGAATTCCTCTTGCGGCAGATAAAACACATTATAATTTCGATTACAGCAAGATCGGTTTATATTTCTTTTTACTATTCATGATTTAGTCGAATATTAGTCGATATTACCTATTAATATATATACGTTACTTATAAAAATAAGTAAAAGGGGATATTGTATTCGTTGCAATGTATGTAACAGGGAGAAGGAAGCATCTCCGACCCTATAAAGTATATATATTCTTGATCAGCATCAACAGCCGAGTCGATATAGCCATGTCCGTCTGTCCGTCTGTCCGTCTGTGTGAGCGCCTAGATCTCAGAGACTATAAGAGATAGAGCAACCAAATTTGGCACACAGTCGGGCTTAGGTCGAGAAAAGGATTTTATCCCACAGCGCCCAGACAAGACTGATAGGAGCTCAATGTTCTCCCGGCGTCGCAGCAGAGGAAGAATTCTGTTTTCAATAAATAGAGATTGTACAGCGGCACGGCATTTATCATACACTTTAACTAATTCTTTGCTCTTTTTACTTTGTCACTTGGAATGTGCTTTCATTTTAAGTTTTGAATTTGGAAACCCCTGTCTTAAATCCATTATAAAACAACCTTTGTGCAGGTGGCTGGTACACAGTTCTGCCAATCGTCAAGACTTGCCAAGAAGTATGCAGCATTCTTTACGTCAAATGGGTAGTGAGTAAGCAGAACTCAACTTTGACATTTCTGCATGTAACTGAACATCTGCCACCTACATTGTACATTGATTTTGCCTGACAAAAGGCGTTGCCAGGCAACGCACTCGACTCAAAATGATTTATGACAGAGCGTTGAAAGTTTTCAAAGCGTGCGTGGTTGTCAACGCTAGATATGTGCTGACCAGACTCATTTACTATACTCCAAGCAAAAGTATTACCGGCGTTTATTAAAGGCAACTAAAGCTTTCTATACATTTACCTGATTTTAAATTTGCTGTTGAAAAATTGTTTAAGGAAAAATGAAAGAGAAAAAAAATATATCAATGCCAATAAGCTGTCAGGCAAAACGACCACGGCGTACATGTTCTTCCAAAACAGTACGACAGCTGCAGCAATGTGAAACATCCTTAGGCCACTTGCACGTCCTCAAGAATTTTCAAGCTTCAGCTGCGGCTCCTTACATTCACGAGTATATGTATATGGTACAATATTCAAGGTACAAGCGGCATGTGCTCGTCACGGTATACGCTCGAGTTGTTTCTGTGCTATGAGGCTATGCGCCTGTGAGGGTGTGGATTGCACAGTGGCAGATTTGGCAGATCCAGCGTAACGAAATTAACTACTCCAAAAAAAAGAGTATTTGACGAATTTGGGAATTTTAATGATATGCTAACCCAAAAACAAACAAAAAAAAAAAAAAATCAAAAAAAAACAAACACACCTTATTAACCACTTTTAACCCAAAAACAAACAAAGGTAAACAAACAATTTTTTTTGTGTTTTAATGATTTTTTTTTCAAGTATTAAAAAAAAAAAATTTTTTTTTTTTATTTTTATTTTTTTTTTTTATATATATAATATTTTATAAAAAAAAAAACAGAACAGTTCGATTTGTGAAGAGCGTTAGAAAATATTAAGTCGACTATTGCTAAAGCTGGCTTCACACGAGCACTTTCTCACCGACACTTTTCATTTGAAACTTTTAACATTTGAAAATTTGTATTTCGTTTCTCTAGATTTGCCAAATCGCCCACTGTGTGCGTTGCTGAGAACCTTTCTTATATGACATTCCAATATTCCGCCGCAACGCTGCACATTGTCATTAATGTCCGCATAGATTACATGGCTATTGCAGCACCATCTTCTATTCCCCCTCCACTGAAGTAACATGCCTAGACAAGGTCGTCCTGTCCCATTCCTTCGCTTTCCTATGTCGTGTTTGTCTTGTGACCTGTCAAAAATTGACAGTTGACATGTAATAAACACAACGCAATGATTTAAAATAATAATAAAAATAAATAAGCCAATATAGACTATGTGCCACGATATAATAGCAATATCTGCAATAAGCTAAACTCAAAAAAAAAATAGTAAACGGTACAATAATCAAGGCTGATCTGACAAATAATTTTCAGAGAAAGGTAAAACGTATACGATTACTTATTTAGTTTAATTTTCGTTCTTTTACAACCTAGGTTTGAGATATCCTAACAAGAAGTATTATTCCAAATTACATACGCTATTATTTCTTCCGTCTGAAAACATGTTTGCCATAAGATCGTGATTATATAAACATGCACGGTTTCAAATACCTCCTGTATATGAGTGGTATAAAAACAAAACGATGTAAAAATGTCTTGATGGCTGTTGTGGAAATTAATCTTCACGTTTAATCACGTTTGATTGAAGTACTCGTGGAGCGACTGATTGGATGACACGAAGTTAAAGCCATGCACAATCATATAAATTGTTAAGAGCATGGTGGTCTGCGCTTCTGCTATGCTCTCTCTGCACTTCCGCTCACAGACTAAGCCAATTACATGAATGGAAGCCAAAAACAAAAGGACAATAAAGTGCCAGCTCGTAAATGGAGATGAAGATATACTGGGAGGCATCCAAAATCTCACCAGTGCTAGTTGCAAAGGAGCTTAACTAAGCACAATTTTCAGGCATCAACGTCACGTTACGTACACGCAGATTTCAGTTTCGTTTTCAATAAAAGGCAAAAATAAAATACAACAACAAGAGATTCTTTTGCATACTTTTGTGCACAGCTAAAACTAAATTGGTAGCAACCGCAAAACAACGACATCTATAACGAGTAGTCACAACGGCACTTGATGATTTTTTTAATTGCATTTAACTATTATCTGGATGTTATGTACATTTATCCACTGAGTGCTTCTACACAAAGATATTGACCTTGTATCCCGTGAAACTGAACGTATTCCACTTTCTAGTTTGGAAGACTTACAAATTATCATAAATTTGCCATCCAAATGCGTTAAAATCGCTGCGGGCGACAGTCCGCGCTAGTGACAAAAGCAGAACGAAGAGTGCGAAAGGCGACTTGCATATATACACAGGAAGAATGGAAAATTTGTTATGACCGTCCGATCGGGTTGAGTTATATACCGATCGAAAGGTATCAATTTAACTTACAAATGTGCATACTAAGACTTTTGGAAACTCACCTGGTTCGTGAGATAAACAGGTGTTAGTGGGAGGAGAAAAATTCAAATTATTGGAACAAATGGGGCCGTTGGAGCATTTTTGAATGTTTTAACTTTTTACTATTCTAATTAAAAATACGCGTCACCTCGATCATCGAAATCCAACCACTGGCTCAAAAGATAATTAATTTTGAAATTTTTAGTGGCCTTCCGAAAATGAGATGAAAAGTCAGTTTGTCTGTTTGTTTGTATCAAATCGTTGATTTAGCTTAAAAGTTTGAATGAGAACTGCTTCCCGCTCAAAAGTCTAGAAACGTTTGTTCTACGACTTTTTCAAAAAAATGGCTAGTTTAGCGGGAAATCGCTAAAAACCGATAAAATTAAATACAAACAAGCTACAGATGTGATCTGTATAACGTTTAAAAGGTATTTCGAAGGGCTTTTAAGCATAGCTGTAAACTTTTTTTTGCTTAAGAGCACAGGTAAAAAGCTACAGGTGAAATAAAGTTTTTTTTTAAACTCTTTGGCGGTTTAAGAAAAATCGGTGATTCAAATCACTTTTAAATATGTTATATGTTGTAAACAATTCAATTCCGCGTTTTTTGACATATTATATATATCTGTCAAAATTCGTTTGGGCAAGATATTACCTGTAAACTGAATATACCTTTTACCTTTAAACTTCTGCTTGTACATATGCACATCCACAAAATGGTCCACCGCTGCCAAAAACGTAAAATTTATCAAAAACTCACATCTAGTGAAGTTTTCTTACAAAAATGTATTCAAGTTATTTATTTAAGCAATAAAGGCTAGAAGAAATTCAATAGGATGAACATATAAGTTCTACATTAGAATAAATTCACTTTTTCTATATTTTTGCCCATTTTCTAGAAAATTGACTTTCAAAATGGACCGTTCGTATTATATCGATTACACTAAGTAAGATAGTAAGATAGTAACATAATCGATTTTAATACATGGAAATATATTGAAAGTTTAATTTAAACAAGTTTTTCGGCCTGTTTGACGGTACAAAATGTCCCGTGCGCGATGTCCCGTGCGTCGTTACGTCAAATTGAATTTAAAAAAAAGTGCAAGTCATCTTTGAAAAAAATCATAACCATTTTTAAGAGGCATCAATGCACAAGAGTATAAAATTAGTTGCTTTAAAATATTGCCTCTGGATTCGCTGAAATTGGCGTTTGACCTGGTTAACCTCACAAGTCACTTCCGTTTCGTGTCATGTGCGAATCACTTGAACTTTGGTACTATCTTAAATGCCCATATGCAGTATGTACACTAGAGTGGGTCAATTTGTATGGACCAAAAAAAACGCACCTTACGGGTATCAAAATCGTAATCTACGGTGAATTCTAAGAAGATTTTCCCAAGAAACCATGGGTCTAAAACTATTTTCAAGCTTCCGATTTTTATTGAGAAACTTTAAGTAGGTTTAGGTCATTTTAAACACCTAAGTGAGTGCATAAAAAACATTTGGTTTCACTTAACATTTTTTCAAGAAAAATAAAAAATTTTTAAAATTGAAAAAATATAATATAAAATTAAAATTTTATTTTTAAATGTTTGCCACCAACATCGGCGAAACGAACCGCGCACTGGATCAAAATCTTTGCATCCGTAGTGTGCTTAGACTTAACAGTTTATTTGAAAGTTTATGTGATTTATTAGTTTCCATAAAGTTGCAAGAGTGTTAAAAATTTAATTGTGCATAATATTAAAAAGTTAAATTTTTCAGTGATATTTTTTTTTTAAATGGCAAGTAAAAGACGACAAAAGGCGGAATGCTCCTGCTGCGCAGGCTTATCATCAGCAGCTCAATCGCCAGCTAATACTGGGTGAGCAGACTATCGATCATAATACATCGTTCAATAAATTAGCTTGTATTTTTTATCTATCTTTGTTTATTCTATGATTCCAGCAACAACCAGCAACTTTTAGAACACGATAACCATAATCCATGCTCACATGAAAGTTGCAGAATATTTGGGGTCCACGATGATCCATATATTCGACCCTTTGATCCCAAGGAATGTAAGAGTAGTCGTCGATCGGCTATTGACAAATCCCTGGGCTTTCCACTAGGTATTGTAACTGGCACTGCGGCAACAAAGGCGGGCACCCCAAATGCAGAATCTGTACGATTTGCAAGCAATTTAAAGGCATTTGCTACAACCTATTTTACAAAACGTACCGAATGGAATCCTGAATTGATCGATCAGATTGTAGCCGAGGGCCAAATTTTGTTCAACGATTCAGAAAGCATGGATATGCCCAATTCGAACGTTTATCCGGAGGTTTATGATGATAATGAACAGGCTGTAACACGACACTTTAAGGTTAATGACATTGAGTTTGCAATGGAATTAGATGCACCCTTTGAACTGTATGGAATACAGAATATAATTGGACGTTTGCGTCGTATTATGAATGCCTATTTTAGGCGACATAAGACAGCGGTGTTTTGGACGACAAATTGGTATTTGCTTATATGGAAAGATACCGGCGTTTGGATGGTACTTGATTTAAACGGACGCGACAAGGATACGTTAAAAATCAATAATGATGGTGGCTTTCCAATGCTGATAGCAATGCGATCCCTTGATAATGTTATCCATTTGATCAAAGAGGAGAGTGGTCTAGAAAAGACAGATCCGTTTACGCTGCGTGACATCTTAGTCGTTAGGCTGGTAACACCGGGTGCAAATGGACGCAGTCAGGAACGTGATTTCGGACCACGTATGAGTGAATTTGATGTGATTGCCTCAGACTATGCATACCTCCCGTCCAATCTGCATTTGACGCTGAATCCAAAGGATGCGCTACGTAATCGTAGCGCTTTACCAGTCGCTGTGGCCACTGCATTGGCTTCTAAAATCGATCATCCGGCCACTTGGGATGCGAAAACCTTCGACAAGGTTATCTGCTACGGTGTTAATATGTGCAAAAATTGTTGGGAGCCATGCACGGATATTAATCAGTCAATGGATTTGGATACATTTCCGCGACAAATTCGCTTGGGTCAATTCGTAGCCGAGGTGATGCTTACACCGAATGTCTACGAGGGATGGTGGAAATGTGTACCCATGTACAAATATAATGACTTCCACTTAATGCTTGAAAAGGCTTTGGCTGAAAACGATTACGTCATCTTTCAGATCAACAATCAGATGTATTCGCTTTGGAAAAAGGGTGAATTCATTTATTTAATGGATCCCTATCGCCATCACATTGTTGGTCGCATTATTGAGGAGGGCGAGGATCCAAAAAGTGCATCAGTTCGCATGTTTGGCAATATGGATCGTCTTCTTAGCGTATTTCATCAGATTCTGCTAGAATCAAATCGTTCAGCTATATTTCATATTCACACGTTGCGTATACGCAATATAACGGAATGTCCACCTGGTACAGCACCAATGCTGCTACCACCCGATCAGGACGTTGAAGTGACTTCGCTCAATGAAAACATACGCTTCGATGAGAACTATGACAAATGTCTTGAAGAGTTGGGCGCTATTAGTGACTTTGAGGAAGACTTGGCTTCTGAAATTGAGCCGATCGAGGAGGTTAGCTCATCTGAAGAAATGGTCGAGGAAGAAGAGGGAGGCGAGGCAGGTCCTGGTGAAACTGGCAAAGATGATGAGGACGAGGACTAAACATTTCAAACATTATTTGGATAAATAAATTGAGTTTGTTAAGAAATTAATTGTGTAGAGTCGATTTGTCGAACCTTTTTTATATGTACATATATATATACTAGGGCGGGTCAATTTGTTCAGGTCGAAAAAAAACGTGATAATCGTCCACCAGAATCGGAATCCACAATGAAGATGTTAGATTAAGGTATATGGTATTAGTCTAGTTAAGTACACTACTCTCAAAAAAAAAAAAACCCATAAAGACGGCGATTTATAATGAATTTTGGTGAAAAAATGTTTGGGGGGTCTCTGCTAGTTTGTTTTTAATTGAATTTTCAAATTTTTAAAAAAGTTAATTTTTCAATAGAATCTCAAAATTTCAAAATTCAATTTAAAAAAAAACTAGCAGAGACCTCCCAAACATTTTTCCACCAAAATTTATCATAAATCGCCTTCTCTTTGGGTTTTTTTTTTGAAAGTAGTGTCCTTTACTAGACTTAACCATATACCTTAACCTAACATCTTCATGCTTCTCAGCGGATGCTAGGAATTAATTTTAGACACATAGTTTCATGGTAAAATTTTCTTAGAATTCATCGTAGATTCCAATTCTGGTGGACGATTTTCGCGAAAAAAAATAATATACTAATGCTACCAAAAATCTAATGCTAACAAAAATCATATTGGACACTGGTCACTACATATAAAGGCGCTTAAATATTCAGCCTAAATGGTCCAGCCAAAAGGGATTAAGCTATTTTCTGCATATGTAGCTGATGCAATTTTTGTACAACGGGCACATGAAAAACGATTGAAAAATCAACGGACGTTGTATATGAAGTGATTAATTGTCAGACAAAGTCCTCCAAAAATTCTGATTTAACAGCCCTGACTTGGAGCCTACCAGCATCGTTAGCTACACATGAGTAATGGTCACTTTTGAGTGATTAGCAGTAGATTTTAAATTCGCTAGGACTTTAGTCTCCATGTCAATAAAACATATGAAAAGCGATATTATATTTAATGAATCTAAAATCTAGGCACAGCATATCTGGATGGTCGTGTCCATTATCCAATATAGCTAGCGTCCTTTGCACGTAATTGAATTTTCCCCTTGACCACTCGTCACTGTAGATTCGAATATTCTTTAAGACGTATTAAGCTGGCGTAGCGAACAAACTATTTGTGTCGACAATGTTTTAGCTTAAGACATTGAGAGAATGTATAAGCCTTTAAAGCCTAAGAAATACGCAAGTACAGGAAACTTGTCCAGGGCGTTGCTTAACATTTTGATGAGAGAAAGTTGACGCAGGTATCCGTAACTAAGAGCTAGTAACTTATAACGCTCAAGCATATTTAGATATTTTATTTACATTCAAGAAACGAGTTATCTTGTTAGTTTATCTGAACTTGTGGCTTACTGCTCAGTTCCTTTCCGTTCTCCATTCCTTTTGGTCATCAAAATGGAACATGCCAAATTTAGATGTAAGTATTTAAATTTGATATAAGCCAAAACTAAACATTACATTTTATCGATTATTTGAACAAATTATCAATGGTATTAACAAATGACAGTAATACTAAGAATTAAACATTTATAAAATTTGCTCGCGTTTGATAAGCAAAATTTGTAAACTTTCAGAGAGCCAAGTAGAAGAAATCTGTGTGCCAAATTTGGTTGCTCTAGCTCTTATAGTCTCTGAGATCTAGGCAATCACATAGACGGACAGACGGACATGGCTATATCGACTCGGGTGTTGATGCTGATCAAGAATATATATATTTATTGGGTCGGAGATGCTTCCTTCTCCCTGTTATATACATTGCAACGAAGGCAATCCCCTTTTACTTTTTCTTAAGTAACGGGTATAATTAGCGCATTTCACTAAAGGGCGCTTCAGACGAGCTCTTTTTCACCTACACTTATTATCAAAAAGCAATTTTTTCTTGCCCGTATTGCTCACCATCGCTCACCAATGGAATAGAACGTGTTCTA
The DNA here is from genome assembly GCA_035047525.1 of Drosophila quinaria. Taxonomy (NCBI): domain Eukaryota; kingdom Metazoa; phylum Arthropoda; class Insecta; order Diptera; family Drosophilidae; genus Drosophila; species Drosophila quinaria. Next base: position 664,219 of record JAWNPO010000101.1, on the reverse strand, counting down.
TTTTCATCGGTGAGTGTCGGGTTTTCACCGACGCTTTGAAATTTTGTGTGGTTACCCGACACGGACAGCCTTTTTACAAAAAGTGTTGGTGAAAAAGTGCTCGTGTGAACCGAGCATAAATATTTAAGGAGATTATAAAAGCAAAATCTAATTTTCTTGTGCCGTGACGGGTTGCGAATTGGTTTTGACCAAAATCTATCTACTTTATCACTGCGGACAGCAGTCCGCGCTAGTGGCGAAAGCAGCACGAAGGGTGCGAAAGGCGACTAGCAATAAATACAAGAAGAATCTAAAATTTGCCAGGTCAGGTCGAGTTATAAACCGCTCGGTATAAGTAAGACTTTTGATAACTCACCTGATTCGTAAGATAAACAGGTGTAAGTGGAGGGGGCAACATTTAAACTATTGGAGCAAATGGGGCCGTTGGAGCCTTTTGGTATAATTTTTTAATTTTTTACTATTCTTATCAAAAATACGCTTCGAACGACACCTCGATCATCAAAATCCGACCACTGGTTCAAAAGAAAATAATTTTTAGTGGCCTTTCAAAATGAGATGAAAACTCATTCTGTCTGTCTGTTTGATTGTATCAAACCCTTCAGTGACAAACATTTTTTTTAGAAATTTATATGTGAAACTTAATATTATTCGTCACAAAATTGAATATCAGAAGTATTGGGTCGTGAAAATAATTTCGTTACTAGACTTTTACCTCGTAGAGGGTTGAGTATTAGTTTGACAGCCTTTTCAAATATTTTTTGTCAAAATATGTGACAAGGCTATCAGACGACCTCAAACGCAATACAGATACAATCCAACACACAATACACAAAATATTTTTTTTTTTTAATGCCAACAGTTTTATAATTTTTTAACAATCTATTGATATCTTATGTTGCTCATATTAATAAAAGAGTGAATATATTGATATAGTTTGATTGGATCATGGTAGTAATGGGAAATAGTAAATAAAAAATAAGAAGAAATAATAACGGCTAAAAGCAGCAGCAGTGACAACAATGTTCTGCAAACGCCTGGAAAAATCGATAAAATTTGTCGGCGCTGACGCACAACCGGTAGACACTGTAGCACGCTATGGTGTACTATCAAAAATTTGCCGGCTGCTCAGTTGTTGTTTTAGTGATTAATTTTCTTGCAATTGCAGTTGTTGCAAAGCCTGTCGATTTTTGAAGTTAAAAGCTGCTCACAATTTTTTTTCTCAATAAAATATTGTAACAAAAAAATATTGTGGTTAAAAATATATTAAAAAGTATTATTTATAAGGTATTGTATGCGCCAACTGCGCTCTCGCTCACTTTATCGCGACTCTAGCTGTTGTTGTAGTTGTCGGAGAAAATTGTAAACGACAAAAAGATATATACAAATAAAACTTGCGCGACCGTCAAGATTGTTGTTTGGATGGTGCCTTTCTGGGTTCGTCTCGTCAACACGACCAACGAAGTTCAACTAATAGCCGAGCCGAGCGTGTGCTGCTGCCTGAAACTGAAACTGAGCGAGCAGCTGAAGTTATCGAGTCGCAGTCGCATTCGGAGTCGTCGTCGTCGTCGCAGTCATCTCTCCTCTCTCAATGCCTTGCGGGCATTGCATGTCAGACTTGGACCTCACTACTAGCTTTTCACTGTTATTGTTCAAGCGAAGAGCGGCGAGGCGAGGCGAGGCTGGGTATGCACAACTCGATAGCAGTAAGTTTGCTCATGTCTGGCTAGACAAAGCATACGTCACAGCCTATCTGTAGCTTGCTTTTGCCGTGAAAGATGCTCTCTCTTATTGCCCGGCTCGTCGCGAATTTATTTTGCCGGTTGCAATGGCGTGGAGTTTCAATGTGAATACATACATATGTACATTTGTATGCTAAAGTTGCTCTCTTCTCGGCCGGCTAGTTGCATTTTTATTTTGTCGCTCGCCGTTCCGTTGTCTGTCTCTATGAAGCGTGGCTGGTGCTTGTTAGCTTGTTCCTCTCAAATATAACCACTTATAAGTTCTCTTTGAAGTTTGTGGAAGTTGCAAGAGATCAACAACCACATAAAGTTTCTACGGCTTTAATTATAATTCAGATATATGTATATGTATACAAATTAATAACATTATATATTGTCTAATTAAATTGTTTTGTTTTATTCTAAGACTTGGTGTCAATTAATATATTTCAAAATATCTTCGAAAAATAAATTAAAAATTTATTCTCTTTCACAGAATATTACACCTTAATTATGAAATTAAAAAATGTGTCAGTACCCACAAATATATAAATATACGAAAATATACAGTGGTCGGCGCTCGAAGTGTTACTAAATATACACGGCTGTAGCATCCAAACGACAAGTGACAGCCCGATCATGTTTTGGCTTTGATGAATTGTTTACAACAGCGGTGGGCATGCATGGGCTCCAGGAGATAGCGGCTGCTCCCAACTTTTTACTAGCACATTTGTGTGGTCAACAAAGTAGGTCGACTCTAAGAGTGTTGATGTTGTTGTAGTTTTTTTTGTAGTGCTCCCGAATTTTTATTTCGTGCCCACCGCTGGCTTACAAGCTTGCAAAGCAGCACGAATGGTGCGAAAGGCGACTAACTACCATACCAATGTATACAGGAAGAATTGAAAATTTGCTATTACTGCCAGATCAGGTCAAGTTATATACCGATCGAAAGGTATCAATTCGACTAACAAATGTGCATAGTAAGACTTTTAATAACTCACCTGTTTCGTGAGATAAACAGGTGTAAAGGTAGGGGGCAACACTTAAACGATTGGAGCAAATGGGGCCGTTGGATCCTTTAGGTATAATTTTTTACTATTCGTATCAAAAATACGCTTCGAATGATACCTCGATCATCAAAATCAAAGATAATTGGTTATGAAAACCCGCTAAAATGAAAACCACCACAGTACAAGCTGCAGATGTGTTCTATATGTCGTTGGAAATTTATTTTGAAGGGCTTTTAGGCATAGGGTTTTAGGCATAGCTGTAAACTTTTTTTCTTAAGAACATAGGTAAAAAACATATGTGAAAATTCGTTTGGGTAAGATATTACCTGTTAGCTGAATATACCTGCAGATGTGTTCTATATGTCGTTGGAAATTTATTTTGAAGGGCTTTTAGGCATAGGGTTTTAGGCATAGCTGTAAACTTTTTTTCTTAAGAACATAGGTAAAAAACATATGTGAAAATTCGTTTGGGTAAGATATTACCTGTTAGCTGAATATACCTTTTACCTTTACACTTCTGCATATACACTGCTTGCAGCGTCATGAGGAAATATACTGCTCGCAAGTGGTGAATTCTTTTTGAGGCAGATAAAAGATTTTATAATTGCGATTACAGCAAGTTCGGTATATATTTAGGGTTACTATACATGTTTTAGTCGAATGTTAGTTAATATTACCTGTTAACTGAATATATACATTTTACTTAGAATTGGAATAGGACAGCCAAAGTTTAAGAGTGGCATGTGTGTTTGTAAGGGGAACCAGTATTGTCAGACAGTTTGTTTTTGTTGACAAAGTTATACTGTCAAAAAATATTGCAATTTTCAAAATTTCTTATGTCTTAGAAACTTTAAAATTTAAAAAAAAAAAACTAGTGGAGGCCCCCAAAAAATTCTTTTTCCTAAATTCATCATTAAATTCATTAAAACTAAAAAAATTACCAAAATTTTTACAAACAGAAAACAATAAATAAACAAGACAATAAACAATAAATAAATGTAATTTCGGTTTTGGTACCGGTTCCAGTAATATTTACTGATTCTGACCAAGTTTCATAATCGACTGACTTATCTTGGATACAAATAACTGTTCTTTAAACATTTTGCAGTGTCACAACAAATTCAATTTGATCCAGAAGATGCATATGCATTAAATTTAATTTAATTCCATTGCCTGTCACACAAATATGCATAAAACGCGAATATCCATTTTTGCTAATGCTTAATGGGTATTTATAAATAAAAAAAGAAAAACAAAGATAAAAGACAAAGGAAGTAAAAATGAAAACCAAACCAAAGGCAGCTAAAAATGTAAGACATGGAGCTAAAATTTACAAACGACTAGATAAAATAAATACAACACAACAAAGAAAACTTGAACAGTGCGCAAATGTTGTCAGTGTTAGTGTTGACCGCCATGTTGGGCGGTGAAGTTGGCGGCGGTGCAACGTCAAACAACTTTTTTTGTTTTGCCAAATGCCTCCGAAGGCCGTTTTCTACGATAGAAACTGGCAAAAGTACCGTAAAGGCACTGAAACGAGTAGTTTCGAGTGCCCATTAAACCCTCTCTCTATATATTTCACTGTTTGTATACGCACCGCCTCAAAGATACATTTGTATCTGTTAGCTGCAAAACCTGACTGCTACTGCGACAACAGAAAACAACGACAACAATATTGGAATGCTGTTTGACAAGTGGCAGCGACAAATCTGCAGTCAAGTGGCAGTGCTCAACGGGTGAAGAGGCACATTGGCAAATTTACTGACGAAGCATAGCGAAAGCCATCGCATCAAAGAATCTGGACTCGTCTGTTGGCAAATAGTTTTGTCGATAACAGTTATATGCCCCAACATTTCTGATATCCAATTTTGTGACGAATAATATTAAGTTTGACATATAAATTATTTAAAAAAAAACACAAAACAGGCTTAGGCTAGGCTTAAAGCCCTTCAAAATACGTTTCCAACGATATATAGATCACATCTGTAGCTTCTATGGCTTGGAAGCTGTGGTTTTTGGCGATTTACATGTACACGTACATACTGCATATGTACATGCAGTAGTGTAAAGGTAAAAGGTATATTCAGTTAATAAGTAATATCTTCCAAACCCATCGGTAAAATTTTTTGTATCATATATCAAAAAACGCGAAATTTTACACACTTCAACATATTGAAAGCTAGCGTTAGCGTCGTTTTCTCAAAAACCGCCAAAATGTGGGACAAAATACCTTATTTCACCTGTTGCTTTTTACCTATGCACTTTATAAAAAAAGTTTAAAGCGTCTAAAAGCGCTTCAAAATACCTTTCCAACGATGTATAGATCACGTCTGTAGCTCATATCGTTTGGATGCTAATTTTAATTTTAGCGGTTTTAAGCGATTTCCCGCTAAAATAGCTTTTTTTCGAAAAAGTCGTAGAACAAACGTTTCTAGATTTTTGATCGGGAACAAGTCCTCATTCAAACTTTTAAGCTAAATCGACGTTTTGATACTGTTTGTCTTTTCATCTCATTTTCGGAAGGCCACTAAAAATTTCAAAATTAATTATCTTTTGAACCAGTGGTCGGATTTCGATGATCGAGGTGTCATTCGACGCGTATTTTTGATTAGAATAGTACAAAAATAAAAATCAAAAAGGCTCCAACGGCCCCATTTGCTCCAATAATTTAAATTTTTCCCCTCCCACTAACACCTGAAGGCCACTAAAAATTTCAAAATTAATTATCTTTTGAACCAGTGGTCGGATTTCGATGATCGAGGTGTCATTCGACGCGTATTTTTGATTAGAATAGTACAAAAATAAAAATCAAAAAGGCTCCAACGGCCCCATTTGCTCCAATAATTTAAATTTTTCCCCTCCCACTAACACCTGTTTATCTTACGAACCAGGTGAGTTTCCAAAAGACTTAGTATGCACATTTGTAAGTTAAATTGATACCTTTCGATCGGTATATAACTCGACCCAATCGGACAGTCGTTTTTTCATGTAAATTTTTCATTCTTCCTGTATATATATGCTAGTCGCCTTCTCACCCTCCGTGCTGCTTTCGTCACTAGCGCGGACTGCCGTCCGCAGTGATAATATCGAAATTAGAAATAATACATTTAAATTTTTTGTCAAAAATTATTTTCCTTCGATTCCGAAAAATACAAGTATGTTAATTATTTTAAAAATAACAACTTATCAGGTGTGCTACAGAAATCTCTTCCTCTTAAATTTGACATAAATTGCACCCATGAACACAATGATATCTAAAATTTTGTCTTCCACTAATTTAATTTTCAACAAAATATATTGGATAATAGCTCCGTTTGCATTGATATTTTTTCTTATTTTTTTTTTTTTTCAATCTAAAGTTTTTCGTTCGCCTTTAAGACCTAGTCATCGGTCTGTCACATATGAAACAGAACCAAACCATACCTTACAATAATCAGTAATCCTACTCTGTTGTATAAACATTTAGGGTATTCACTTGACCCTAGCAGCGTTGCAGGTCGAAAACGTTGCAAGCTTGCTACTAGAGCAGCGCTTTACGTACAACACTTTGCACATATCCAAAAAAATGTTACCAAAAAGCAGCTTACTGTGAATATGTGCAGAGCGTTGCACGTAAAGCGCTGCTCTCGCAGCAAGCTTGCAACGTTTTCAACCTGCAACGCTGCTAGGGTCAAATGAACACCCTAATTGTAAAAGTACAATAAAAAATCAAATTACACACAGGTTTACAAGGTGGGCAGCAATGAGAAAGCACACTGAGCTTTTTGCTTTTGTGTAGCTCATAACAAAAGCATTGGTTGGAATTGACAACTCGATGAATTTGAATCACAATTCAGGACAGGGCACGAAAATCAGGGATTGCCCTGATTACGTCAGAAATAATCAACTCATTTCGGCTTTAGAGCTGCGACAATCTCACTCGAATTTTTCTTACCCCAATCTTACTTTCAAAACTATATACATAAATATAAATATACAGGGATGCCACAGAAATCGCTTTCGCTTGAATTTCACATCAATTTCATTTCGCGGTGCCACAGGTCAATTCGCAGAATAATTTTGTGCGGACAGAACTAGCGCTAAGTCGGTTTTCGTCCGATGCTGCCAATAAGTCCGATTTAGATTTTCGAAGTCAGGGTCAGCGATGCCACATTTTTTAGTCAAAATTCGAAGTAAGATGTTTAAAAAATATATATAAAACCACTTCTGTTTTCTTTAAATTAAGCAGTAAAAAAATAGCTCTTTTGAGGTAAATCAAGTTTTATTTATAAAAGCCTTAAACTTATTGTGAAATTTGTGAAAACATTTTTCATGAAGAGTTGCCAGACTAATGGCAGACAATTGTTAGAGCTGTCGAGTATCTTTTATTTTGTCGCGCTAAGTAATTTTTAAATTTTATCCATCTGAACAAAATCAACTATTACATAAATAAATTAAATTATTTTAATTAAACAAGAAAAAAATTAAAAGTTTAATGTTCTGCAATCATAAACTTGAAAAAGTTGCTAATCAAACCTTTGGGTAATTTAATCTGAAAAGGTGTCAACCCTTTGCAGCCTAGTTCGAAAAGGTTGGTGAAAATGCTAAAAAAAATTAAATCTCTCGAAGTTCTGTGGCACCTCGGAATTTTCCGTGCGGAATTGCTTTCTGAGGAATTATATTTCGCTTGCGATTTCTGTGTCACCCCTGATAATTTTTATAATTTTAATTTTTAATTTCAGTATATGGAACTAGAAACGAAATTAAAAATTAAGCACACATATTCCAGTTATGGGTTAATAACCCTATGAACAGCGTCATAGCATCAAGAAATGAAGGAATGGAGGGATGCAGCCTAAGTCAGCACTTAATAATACTAGCACCACTCGATGCAGCTGCTACCGGATAAAGAGAGCACACTGCTGACTGCAATGGCGTCGAAGATACACACTAGCAAATGTAAAATGGCGGCTGCCACATGATGCACATTAGGCACGAAGCAGTACAGAACGTCGTTCAGCTTAAACATACATACATGCATGCATATTAATAATACTAAAAACTGCAAAAGCAGCTACACATACGTCCTCTCACGCCGTTGTTTGAGTGCACAGACGGAACTGACAGACAGGCAGCTAGACTTATAGAGGGGAGGGATGGGACGGGACCCAGGATGATTCGCTAGAAGTATAGTTGGACGGATGAACTGTTATCTTTTATGTAGGGGCCGTTGAGTGTGTGCGAGAATTGGATTGCTTCAAGTGCCCTTAAATTGCCCTCATTACATAGACAAACACACATACGATTACACATACATGCATACATACATTTATGTAGAGTAAGGAGCTCTTGAAAAGTGTTGCCACAGCTGCATCGTACACCGAACGTTTTACTCTTAGAATTCTATATTCCTTCATATGCAACTTTTTATTTCCGGCTCTTGGATTTTTTTCCATCATCCCCTTCTCATTTATTAACGAGGGCTACTCATCTTTATATTTTAAGCTCACAATTTCCGTTTCCCTGTAATTCTTACTTGCTTAAGCTAGCCCTCAAATATTACGCATAACTCAGTTTTATATGATTTACCAATTTATTACCAAGCAGAAAATACTTGACATTCAAATGCTTGAATTTGGGATTACTAAAAATCAGGCTTCATAAAATATTTTTTTCACTTCCGTACAATTTTATAATCTTAAAGCAACAAACGAAAAGAGAGAGAGAGAGTGATTTAAAATATATAAGTCCATTTTCCTTGTTCTTGTGTCAAAAGACCGCATATTAATTTTATTACTTGGGTTTTAATTATTTTGTGAAAATGTCATAGCTCACATGCAGCACAGCATAAAGCTATAAAACAGCGGTGGGTACGAAATCTAAATTCGTGAGCAGCCGCTAGCTCCCGGAGCCCATGTGTGCCTACCGTTGCTATAAAACATTAAGCTTAAAGTGCTGAGGCTAGGAATTTTAATCAAAATAGCTAAGCATTTGAAATGTCGACACCCGGACCACAATGGGACGAGGTCATAAGCTGAGAACACATTTTATCACTTTATGGGATTTTTTGTTGAAAATAAAAAGATACTGCCTATCTAATTTCGAGCCTTTACATAGTTCTCATTAAGATAATACCTCAATATATACAGAGTTCTGCATGTTAGGCAGTCGAAGCTAGTGACGACCTCAAAAATTATATTTACCTCCAATTTAGAGGGGACCAGATGGGTACGAAGAAAACTGTAGAAAAAAATCCACTGAAAGTCTCAATTAATTTATTAGAATCAAAGTATTTAATCAAAGTATTAATTTAGCAGACTTCCCTCTCAAATTAGTGAAAATTTACAACTATCGTGATAAAATCACTGTAGACGGCAGTCAGCGCTAGTGACGAAAGCAGCACAAAGGGTGCGAAAACGACTAGTATACAAACACAGGAAGAATGGAAAATTTGCTATGACCATCCGATCCGGTCGAGTTATATTCCAATTTTAAGTAAAATGTATATAATCAGTTAACAGGTAATACCGACTAATATTCGACTAATTTATCACTAGTAGCCCTAAATATATACCGAATCGGTATTACCGATCTTGCTGTAATCGAAATTATAATATGTTTGATCTGCCGCAAAAAGAATTCACCACTTGCAAGCAGTATATTTCCGCATCACGCTGCAAGCAGTGTACATTCTGCATATGTACATGCAGAAGTGTAAAGGTAAAAGGTATATTCAGTTAAAAGGTAATACCTTGCCCAAACGAATTTTGCCAGATATGAGTTAAATGTCAAAAAACGAGGAATGGAATTGTCTACAACATATAACATATTTAAAAGTGATTTGAACATGGATTTTTCTTAAATCGCCAAAATTAGGAAAAAAAAACTGATTTCAGCTGTAGCTTTTTACCTGGATTCTTAAGCAAAAAAGCCCTTCAAAATACCTTTCCAACTATATATAGATCACATCTGTACATTTTTTTTTTAATAATCACAAAATTGGATATCAGAAATTTTGGAGCATAAAAATGTTTTCGTCACTAGACTTTTACCTCGTAAAGAGGTTTTTTTATAATGAGGGTTACTAAGGTAGGCGGATAGTAACTATGGTAGACCATAAATTGTTGCATTAAATTGTTTGCTTTTGCCGTGCTGAACAAATTATGTTGCGTCCACTAGGTTCTTCACGTTTCTTTTTGGCACCCACTTGAGGTTGTAGCATTGTAGAGGCATGTGTTTAACTGTGTTAACTGTACTATTTTTACAAATTTAGGTCGAAATACTTCAGTCAAGCGACAAGGAGTGTTTCAAGTGTGAGCTGAGAGTATGAATAAACATACAGACGCATCGGTGGCCCTATGCATGGAGATTAAGAATCTGCAAAGGTAAACCAGCAACTGAGTAGTCGCTCGGCTGGTTAATGTATTTTTAGCATCAACTGATTTAAAGACATTTACATTTCCAAATTCCATTTCCATTCACATTTTGATAAGATTCGATTTAATTTTTTTGTCGTAATTTGAGTCACCACTTGACTATGTGTACAAAATAATTACCGACCATGAAATTGAATTGAATAAAAAGTTGATTCACAAAATCACTACAACTTTTTGCAATATATTTTCTCAAAAAAAAAAAAAAATAAATAAATAAACAAAAAGCTGAGCTGAATGGAGAGCTTTGAAATTTTTTTTAGCATTTCCTCTATTTTTGATTAATTAAAAGTTGACAGACATACAATTGCATTTCTGTAGACATGCATAGTTATCATTTAGAAAATGCAAGGCACGAAAGTAAAAATTTGAATATACTTTCAAGAGAGTCTTCAGGCTTTTAGGAAAATCTGTGTGTGTTTTAATTTAGAAAGAAAGAAATCAAGCGAATTAAAATTTTTCCACATAATTTGTTGAAAGGCTTCAGACTTTTTAGACCTATCAATAGGTCGTATGGTTCAGGTTTCTCAAGTCAAGAATAATCGGGTAAAAATTATCCCGAGGCTTACACCCAAGTGCACAAAGCCACGATTTGCTTGCTGAGTGTTGAAGATACTTTTATTAGCATAAATGAGTAAAGCTTAATTACCATAATAATTCAATAATTATAAATTATAATTTAAATTATCTCTAAGCAGAGTGAAGAAGTCGAACTAGCTCTACAGAAATTGTAATTGTTTTGACAAAGAACAAAATATTGATACAGGCATATTCCAATTCTTATAAATAGTTAGCTTGCCAAAGGAACCATATGCAACTACTATAAAAAAGGTGAACAACATATAAAGAAAGGTACCAAAATAAAATATGTGAATTTTTTACATTAAAAGATGTATGTGTAAGGGCTGAAAAAAGTTCGATGTGTCCATGTCACGCGTACTTTACGGTATTTCACTTGAAAAAGTTCTTATAGTTAAGGGACAGAAATATAGGCTGCACAACTTAAGAAACACTGGATATTATCTAGGCGCCATCAACTGGACTAAATGTTACCTTTTGCCTTTTGGGCAACATTATTTAATTATGGTATAGAAAATACTTTTAATTTTATTTTAGGATTAAGGTGGTAAGATTTAGAGAAATTACGGTAGCTATTTAATATATTTCTTATCTTCTTAATTTACTTTCTATGCACAATAAATTAAGAGGTCAAACCATGATCAAAACGACTTTATTCTTGTAAATCGGATAAGTTTTGGCAAAAGTTACGAAAGCTAGTTTGATTTTTGATCTTGCAATAATACAAATTATGACAAAAAAAATAAGTTAAAATTTGAATTTTCGAAAAAGTGAATAAAAACCTGAACACCCGAAAATTAGACGCGAAAAAACTGTTTCAACTACACTTATATAAACTGCCAACCAAATGGTCAAATGGAATAGGAAGTTTACGCACCACTGGAACGGGTATCACACAATAGACACAGGGATGCCCAACAGTTGGCAGACCGTAGGCAGCAGCGTTTACGCACAGGTGATCCGTTTTAAATATCTTGGTTGGCGGTGGTTGGGCAATCAGCGAAGATGAGGCGCTAGAGCACGTGTATAGAGTTGAGGTTGACGTAGACGACGACGTCGTGGTGAAATTACCGTTGCTGTTGGGTCTTAAATTAAAAGTTGATTCTGCTGTTGCTCCTTTTGCTGCTTTTGTTGCAGGAGTCGATAGCGATGGTGGCGGAAGCGGAAGTGGCGGTGGTGCTATTAGGGCCAAGGAGCTGCTGCTTCTGTCTATGCTGACCGAGGCCGAGTTGTTTTTAGCCTCAGAATTCTTTACCAGATAATCTGTTTTAGTTGTTGTTCTTGACGTGCTTGCTGTTGTTGTTACTGTTACTGTTTCTGCTGCTGTTGCTATACTTGCTGCCTCTGTTATGGCTTCTATTTGCGGTTCTATTTCTATTTGTTTAATTCCTACCAACTGTTGTGCTTGACTTTGCTGATGTTTCTTCAAATGTTGTTGTTGTTGCTGCTCTTGCTCTTGATTGAAATTAGTTTGAGACAATGTTGTTAAGGGCAGCGGTGACGTTTTTCTCTTGATTGACGCAATTTTAATGGCTGTTGGTGTCTCCGTTGGTTGTGAATTAATTTTATTCTTATACGCAAGATTTTTTTTACCTATCTTTTAGTTTCTGGTAACACTGAACAATAAAATTTTTTTCCAATTTCACAATTTATATAAGAACTTCTAAACTTCTTGTCGAAGCTAATTTTACACACTTTCTAATCGTTGTTTATATTATTCACTCACAATTAAAATTGTACTGAACTTGAACCTCTTTAGTTTAGTTTCGCAAATATTTTCAAAATAATACTGATGTTATAAGTTTATTTACTTAGGTTTTAAATATTTTCTTTCAACAGGCGATCTTATCAGATTTGTTAAATTCAACTTTTATGTTAATTGTGATTGTTATTTGAGCTTAATGTTTTTGTTTTGTGTATCTTGAATACAATAGGGCTAAATTTAGTTACCTACTTTGAGCAGTTGAGTTTGTTTTACTAATTGTTTACATTAATTAATTCAAGCACAGTTAATGTAAATAATACTGTTGGTAGAATGATTCATTCGTAATGCCCAGACAATATCAAGTTCGTTAGTTGTTATTCACTCAAATCTTATATGGACAGAATTCTCTCACAATAGTAACAGCTCGCGGATTTGCAATATGCGGACAAAATTTCAATATTCCATATAAGCACAATATTTATTCAAATGTAATGCAATTTTTTGTAGCATTATAATTAATTTTCTTTTTGTTTCTTTAATGGCCACTTTTTGTGAGAAATACACTCAATTCTTTAGCTTTAGTTTGACTGCTAGTTGCTTTCTATTTGCGAAAATTTGAGGAAATAAAACTTAACTTGACAATCGACAAATGGATTCTGAATTTCTCGTTGAGAAAGGTTTCATTTTCAACTTCAGCTGCCCCTGTCTGCTGCACTCGTCGTCAGCAGTGTTCGGCTACTCACGATGAGGGGTTCGCTCGTTACAACCGGCTAAATGTAAGTACTTTGCAGAATCCACAAGTTAGCGCATGCGTTTGCATAAGGCGTCCTAATATTCAGCGTTGGCTATTGTTGGAATACCGACTAGTAGAAGAGAAATTCACAAGCGGTGGCGGTGGCAGTGGAAGCCTTAATAGCCACACTGCTTTATAGCTCCAAAAATAAGTAGATATCCATTTGATTTTCAATAGTGTCGGGCGTTGCCAATTGAAATGCATCTCAGTTTATGCGTCTTGACCGCATTGACCGTTATAGCCTTGCCTTTGTGTTGTCAACATGTAATTTAATTTAATTGTAATCATGGTATTTATAATAATGCACTTGCGCTGCTAATAGCATCTTAATTTTGTACTAATGCGGCATAAATCATATATTCATATATTTTTTATCACCAAGTTTCAATGCGGAAAGTCGTATTTAAGCTCTGAGCCAAAGTTTTCACTATTATTTTGCAAGAGTATTTTAAAAATTCAGAGTCATTCTCGCGCAACTCAGTAGGTAAAAAAAAAAAACTTAAAAAAAAAACACCGGGGCTAATATTAATTAAAATAATTATGACAGTTACCGCAAGCTGTTCAAGTTGGAATACATACTTTGAGGCCGGTGAGTTGTAGAAATTGATAAAAAGGGGGAAGGGAGGTATTTGAGAATGGAAGCAGAGAATAAAACACGCCGTACTAATTTTCCACTCAGATAAACTAACGCTGTACATATGACATATGTATGTCCTTTGCAGGCTGGGCTTTATCGGATCCTACAGAAAATGAACGGATGGTACCGATTGGTTTCAAAAAATTAAGTTGGCAAGCAAATGAGTAACTGAGTGCAGTTGTCGCATTGATTGATTGATGCACTTGATTCATTCATTCATATGGAGTGAAATGTTTTTATATGAGTTCAAAAATGTTTGATGTAGATATGGTTGTTTGATTTAATCTTTGGAAAAAGCATTTAAATTTTCAAGCCTTACTCTAAATCTGGGACTCAGAATACAACATTTGTCAAAAAACTGTTGACAAGATGAGTTCGGAAAGTATTAATGAACAAAAATTTAAGTAATTAATGTAATAAATTAATTGTTTAAGATTGTTCGTCCAATGTAATTACTTATTGTAGCTTAAATATTTTTTGTAATATGTTAATTATTGTAGCATTGTGAATCTGTGAATTAAGGTTTGTCTAAGAAAGTTTAGCAAGTTCCTGATTAACGTTGGTGCTACCTATGGTTTAAGGGTGGATGTCGACAATCTGAATATTAAATTAATTAAATTAATTTTTCAAAAGTAAACAATTAAAAAAAAAATGTCAACACTTTTCCCCCTCATTCGTTTTTTTCGGTTATTTCATCATTCAATTCACTCTGCCTCTTTTGAATGTGAAGTTTACGGTTTGAATTCATTCATTCAATTCATTCATTTCATTGTGAGACGAAGCTGAACTCATTTAAATCATTTGAGCATGAATGTCTCATTTGACGTTTTGAATGCAGCCATGCAGACCTCTAATATATATACACAAATATTTAAAAAAAAATTATTTTTGTATCACTCACATTTGAATAATTCTGTATGCGAGGTATCTGCGGCGGCAGCTGCTGCAAATTTGATTGTGTCCTTATATGCCCAGTAACTCCGTGTCCGTGTACATGTCCAGCTTCTCTCCTGACAACCGGCTGATAGATACTTCCCGTTTGTGGTGGCTGCTGTTGATGCGGGGATGATGCTGGACTGTAACGTGGATGCATAACAAGAACTTCGAGTGCTTTGAAACTGATTCACAACGATTCAACTGAAAGTAGCTTTGAAGAAGAAGAAGAAGAAGAAGGATGAGCACATCTCAAATTAATATAAATTCACGCCTGAGAAAGTCCGGAAAAGAAGTGGTCTCTACTTAAATTGTGTGACAAAGAAACCAATCTTTATTTTATTGGATATCTTTTCTCTTTTCTGTGATTTTTTATCATATAAAAAAAAACCTCTTAAAGTCGTAGAACAAACGTTTCTAGATTTTTTATCGGGAACAAGTCCTCATTCAAGCTTTTAAGCTAAATCAACGCTTTGATACAAACAAACAAACAAACAGACAAACTGACTTTTCATCTCATTTTCGGAAGGCCACTAAAAATTTCAAAATCAATTGTCTTTTGAACCAGTAATCGGATTTCGATGATCGAGGTGTCATTCGACGCGTATTTTTGATTAGAATAGTACAAAATTAAAAAAAATATCAAAAAGGCTCGAACGGCCCCATTTGCTCCAATAATTTAAATTTTTCCCTCCCACTAACACCTGTTTATCTCACGAACCAGGTGAGTTTCCAAAAGTCTTAGTATGCATATTTGTAAGTTAAATTGATACCTTTCGATCGGTATATAACTGGACCCGATCGGACAGTCATAGCAAATTTTCCATTCTTCCTGTGTATATATGCTAGTCGCCTTCGCACCTTTCGTGCTGATTTCGTCACTAGCGCGGACTAGTCCGCTTGATTACATATGTATTTTAATTGCGCCTTTAATCGATGTAAACTTAATTCTTATTATTGGCTTCAACCGGTCCATATCATAATCATTGCTACAAGTCTATTTTGCAATCAATATTCTCGGCAAGAGTAACATTAATGCATTACAATTTGCATTGCAACATTTGTTTAATTTTATTATGTGTTGATTTATTTTCAATTCGCGCTCCCGTTTTCGCAAGTATTTTTTTCACTGACCACAATTGTTGCACATCGTAGACTTAAAAATAGCACACAGCTAAGTTAAATGTATTTATGTTTATAGGGCTACGCACACATTTAAACAATTGGCTCAGACGTTAAATAGCCGAGAGTAGTGCCAAAAAAAACAACAACAAAAATAATCATCGTACAAAAGTTTTCATGTATGTACGTAATAGCATACAAATGTGTATATGTTTTGGTATGTACGTAAATATGTATGAGTATCACTGCGGACGGCAGTCCGCGCTAGTGACGAAAGCAGCACGAAGGGTGCATATATACATAGGAACAATGGAAAATTTGCTATGACGTTCCGAGTGCTTACTTAGACTTTTGGAAAGACACCTGGTTCGTGAGATAAACAGGTGTAAGTGGGAGGGGAAAAATTTAAATAATTGGAGCCGGGGGGGGCCGTTGGAGCATTTTTTAATTTTTTTTTAATTTTTTAATATTCTAATCAAAAATACTCGTCGAATGACACCTCGATTATCAAAATCCGACCACTAGTTCAAAAATTAATTAATGTTGAAATTTTTAGTGGCCTTCCCAAATTGAGATGAAAAGTCAGTCTGTTTGTTTGTCCATTTGCATCAAATCGCTTATATAGCTTAAAAGTTTCAGACTTGTTCCCGAAGAAAAATCTAGAAACGTTTGCTCCACGACTTTTTCGAAAAATCGCTAAAAACTGCTTAATTTGAAACCCCCATAGCTACAGAAGAAGCTACAGATGTGATCTATATATCGTTGAAAAGGTATTTTGAAGGGCTCTTTTCTAAAGTGCATAGGTAGAAAGCTACAGGTGAAATAAGGTATTTTGTCCCACATTTTGGCGGTTTTTGAGTAAAGTTTAATATTATTCGTCACAAAATTGGATATCAAAAATTTTGGAGCTTGCAATTGTTTTCGTCACTAGACTTTTACCTCGTAAAGAGGCTTTTTTTTATAAGATAAGTACTTACACATACACTTCAATGTACAATGTACATATGCATTTATAATTTAAAAAAGAGCACTTTTATTAATTTATCGTTTATTTTATTTCCGTTGTTGATATTAGGTATATTGAATGTTATTGTTGTTCATTAATAAAATAAAAAACTGTAGTGCAACGTGAGAGAGAAGAAAGCGTAGGCCGTTTTGCGGCATCTGCAGCTGACTAAACGAGAGAGTGTCGTGACACTGAGAGTGTTCGGTCGCCGCTATAAGAAAATAGCAAAACACACAAGTGACCAAAAAACGTTGAACAACTGACTTTTCTCTCCATCTCATTTTATGAGATTTTTATTGGAGAAAATGCATTAAATGTATATACATAAACAAGAATAGTTTGGCATGTAAATATGCAAGCCTATCAAACATTTTGATAGTGTGACGCCGCCCAATGTCCAATGTCCTCTTTGTGATGGTTTTCATATCTGTTTTATTTTCGTCGTTGCTTTGCATTTTGACGGTTGTTTATACACACTTATCTACATACAAAGATACGTACAAATGCAGGCATTTTTGTACAATTTCAAATAAAAGTGCATTTACACTAGTGGACAAGCTTGTCAATTTCAGCTTAGTAGGTTAAACAATTTTGATGGCAACTTAGTCAACTCTAGGGTAAACGGTGGTCAACTCTAAAGAAAATAGCGTTGACCTGGTAAAAAGCAAAGCCTACTTAGATGAATTTGACAAGCTTGTCAACTAGTGTAAATGCACCTTAAGCACCTTCAAAATAAAAAACAAAACAAAAATAACTATGAATGTAGAGTGCAATGACATGACACATGCAAAAACGAAAATAAAATCGGATTCGCTTTCAATTAGTTGAGAATTGTTTATTTTTTCCTCTTGCGAAATTTCTATATGTAACAGTGAAAACTGCGTTGATGAAGTACATACATATACTACATACAAACATGTATGTATGTAAACTCATATGTATGTAGGTGAATGTTGGTTGATATGCTTACTATTGAATGTCAGCTGAGCGCTGCTCTGTTGCACGTTAGTCGGACTTCACGTTGAATACGATTAAGAGATTGAAATTTCTCTCACAAATACCATTTCAAACACATACATTTAGGGCAACCGGACACGAAGTAATAACGACCCGACCGCGCACTTTGCACTTGACACGCGCTGTGTTTATGGTGTTGCTGCCTGCTAGTAGTTATTAGTGCGTTTAGATCTACAGTTTTTGTTTTATTTCGATACGGCAGCGTAATAATTTTTTTTCGTCGAGTACATAATGAAAAAATATCTTGCGCAGCTAGCGAACGAAAAGCGCAACGCACAAGCCGAAAGCGCCAACGAACCGAAATGTTAGCGAAAAGGTGGTGAATGAAAAAAAGAAGCGACCAGAGTATGAGAGAGCGTATCACGAATGAGAGGGCAAGCTAAAACAAAAATGACTGCACTGCTCACTCTGTCTATTTGTTTCTCTCTCTTCAGTTGTAATCAGTGTGGCCAATTTAGCTATTTTCCCGCTTGCAATTGACAAATGCGGCGAAATTGGCGTAGTCTTAGCTTTTTAAAAAATCTTGTAACTTTCACGTACCACCATATATTATCGATTGCGAGTGTAAGCTGAAAATGCATAAAATATATACAGTGGTCCACTAATGTCTTCATACCCCCTAGCTTTGTCAGATTTCCGGCATGTGGCTGCCGCGGCTGGCTCGAATATAGCCAAGTCTAGAGGTCCATTTTTCGAGCATTTGGGGCCGTATGTCGGAAATAACGCTACGAATGTTGGCTTCCAAGTCCTCTAACGTTTGTGGTTTGAATAAAACAAAACTTTTCTTAACCCGTTAAGTACCCGTTGAAAATTGAATTTTGTAAAAGTCTACTTTTTTCCTCGGTCTCAAACAAAAAATGCTTTGATGCTAACAGTTTCTAAGAACAAATATAATAATGACTAGAAAATTTTTATTTTTTTAAAAAATCTCTTTGCTTACCTTTTTTTATGATTTTTTGAAAATTGATTAAAATGTCTATTAGCCACTTTTCCTCCTTTTCATACAAAATTTTTCTGAGATCATACCATACAAAAATTCATAAAAAATAGTAGCGAAGAGATTTTTGAAAAAACTTCAATAGCTTCCTGTTCCCAAAGAGCCCCCTAATATAAAATATATTTATATGCATCTAATAAATTAGTTGTCAGTGTCACGCTCTTAATCCGCATTATGCTTATTAGGTGTTCGCATTTTCTTAATCGTCATAAAAATAAATAAAGCCAATGCATATTTTAATAAATAAACAAGTGGGCGCGGCTACAGTCGAGTTTGCTCGACTGTTGGATACCCTGTGCCAGTCTCCATAAATTGTAATATTGGTTATAAAAGAATTAGTAATATGTATTTAAGCATATAAAACATAAATATTTAACGCCTCTAGAGTTTGCTTCTGATATAGTGGTCCGATTTTAACCCAGTTTAGTGAGGATGCATGGGACCATCTCGTATGCATATTGTGTCATCGTGGCACAGATATCTCTAAAATAGTTTGTCATACTAAAACATGATTTTCCACTGATCGTTCCTATGGCAGCTATATGATATAGTAGTCCGATTTCAACCAAAATTGATCAGGATGTCTAGAACCATCCCGTTTGCATATTCTGTCAGTTTGGTTGAGATATCTCAACCAACAAAGAAATTGTTCATACAGAGACTTGATTTTCGACTGATCGTTCCTATGGCAGCTATATGATATAGTCGTCTGACTTCGACCAAATTTGGTCAGGTTATCAAGAATCATCTCGTTTACACATTCTGTCAGTTTGGTTGAGATAACTCAACCAACAAAAAAGTTGTTCATAGAGAGACTGGATTTTCGACTGATCGATCCTATGGCAGCTATATGATATAGTCGTCTGACTTCTACCAAATTTGGTCAAGTTCCCAAGGACCGTCTTGTATGCATAATCTATCAGTTTGGTTGAGATATCTCAAACAACAAAAAAGTTTTTCATACCAAGACTTAATTTTTGACTGATCGTTCCTATGGCAGCTATATGATATAGTGGTCCGATCCAAATTTAAAAACAAACTTGATCTGCGTCCGGTATCCAGCTACCTACATACCAATTTTGAAGTCTCTAGTTATTATAGTCTCTGAGATCGACGCGTTCAAACAGACGGACGGACGGACGGACAGACAGACGGACATGGCTCAATCAACTCTGCTGTTGATGCTGATCAAGAATATATATACTTTATAGGGTCGGAAATACTTCCTTCTGCCTGTTACATACATCACACAAATCTAATATACCCTTTTGACCATTTTCAATGGGCACAGGGTATTATAAACCCAATGTATATTTAAATACATTTGTACATGTGTTTGCAGCAGTCAGCTATCACTGCGGACGGCAGTCCGCGCTAGTGACGAAAGCAGCACGAAGGGTGCGAAGGCGACTAGCATATATACACAGGAAGTCACTGCAGACGGCAGTCCGCGCTAGTGACGAAAGCAGCACGAAGGAGCACAGGAAGAATGGAAAATTTGCTATGACTGTCCGATCAGGTCGAGTTATATACCGATCGAAAGGTATTAACTTAACTTAAAAATGTGCATACTAAAACTTTTAGAAACTCACCTGGTTCGTGAGATAAACAGGTGTAAGTGGGAGGGGAACAATTTAAATTATTGGAGCTAATGGGGCCGTTGGAGCCTTTTTGAATTTTCTTTGAATTTTTTACAATTTTCATTAAAAATACGCGTCGAATGACACCTCGATCATCGAAATCGGACAACTGATTCGAAAGATAATTAATTTTGAAATTTTTGGTGCCCTTCTCAAAACGAGATGAAAAGTCAGTCTGTTTGTTTGTTTGTCTGTTTGTTAGTATCAAAGCGTTGATTTAGCTTAAAAGTTTGAATGAGGACTTGTTTCCGATCAAAAATCTAGAAACGTTTGTTCTACGACTTTTTCGAAAAAAAGCTAGTTTAGCGGGAAATCGCTAAAAACCGTTAAAATTAACCCCTATAGCATCCAAACGATATGAGCTACAGACGTGATCTATGAATCGTTGGAAAGGTATTTTGAAGGGCTTTTAGGCAAACCTTCAAACTTTCAAATCAACAGGTGAAATAAGATATTTCGTCCCAGATTTTGGCGGTTTTTGAGAAAACGACGCTAACGATTTTTTTTTAGCTTTCAATATGTTGTAGTGTGTAAAATTTCGCGTTTTTTGATATATGACACAAAAAATTTTACAGATGGGTTTGGAAGATATTACTTATTAACTGAATATACCTTTTAACTTTACACTACTGCATGTACATATGCAGTATGTTAATGTACATGTAAATCGCCAAAAGCCACAGCATCCAAACAATAGAAGCTACAGATGTGATCTATATATCGTTGGAAATATATTTTGAAGGGCTTTAAGCTTTTTTGCTTAAAACACAGGTAAAAAGCTTCAGGTGAAATAAGGTTTTTTTTTCCCACATTTCGGCGATTTAAGAAAAATCTACGTTTCAAATAACGTTTCCTAACTCGAACTTCTCTAACTCGAATTTCTCTGTAACTCGAATTAAATGAGTGGCAGTAAAATTAATAATCTTAGGAAAAAGAACTCTATAACTCGAATATTTCCCTAACTCGAACCTTTTCTTTGGATAATGGTGATTCGAGTTAGGGAAGTTCGACTGTATGTTATTTGTTGTAGCAATTCAATTTCGCGTTTTTGACTATAACACATAGCCGTCAAATTTCGATTGGGCAAGATATTACCTGTTAACTGAATATACCTTTTACCTTTACACTTCTGCATGTACACATGCAGTAGCATGCATACAGCAGCCGCAAAGTGTCATAGCAGCCAGAGTTTAAGAGTGCTACTAGCTTTTGCGCTTGGCATGTGTGTTTTAAGGGAACCAGTGTTGGCAGACAGTTTGTTTTAGCTTGTACAAAAAATAAACAAAGTTGATAGAATGAAATTTCAAAATTTCTGATATCTTATTCAAAAATTTCTGATATCTTATAAAAAAAACCTCTTTACGAGGTAAAAATCTGGTGACGAAAACAGTTATATGCCCCAAAATTTCTGATATCCAATTTTGTGACGAATAATATTAAGTTTGACATAAAAATTATTTTAAAAAAAATTTTTGCATTCGGCACTGCGCAAAACATTGAGTTTTATTTGGTATGAAGAATTGAGACATTTTGGCGCAATGTGCCGAGTGCCAAAATTTTTTTTAAAATAATTTTTATGTCAAACTTAATATTATTCGTCACAAAATTGGATATCAGAAATTTTGGGGCATATAACTGTTTTCGTCACTAGACTTTTACCTCGTAAAGAGGTTTTTTTTATAAGATTATTTAGACGCATACATATGTTCTAATATGTTTGTATGCACAGGAACAGGAAGATTTACTGGACATTTTTGATCTAGCAGCTCGGTGACATTTTGAAATATTTAAATAAAATTAATATTCTCAACAAGTTTGAGATATAAATGTGCCCCACCCACACATGAGCATTATCCCAAATTCGTATAGAGGGTTACTTGAATTTTTCGCATTCACCACCCCGCATTTGGCACATAACAAAGGACTAAAAGTCTAAACAAATGATGCATGACGACAGAAAGAAACAAGCGACACCCACACAGGCACCCGCACAGTCACACACACGCGCACAAACGCAGTGAGAGAACAAAGCTCTCTGCATAGGACTTTTACAATAAATTACAACAACAACTAAAAACGGCACCAGCAACAATAAAGGCAAGCTAAATTTCAAGAATGAACAAATAGCAAAGAAGAAGAAAAAACGAGGACAGCAAATAATAAAAAAGCAACGCAGCATTGTAAGACATGCAAAGAATTTAAATTTATCCAAAATATGCAAATTTAATGACACTATCTAGATATGCAAATGTCTAGTAGAAAAAAATAAGAAAAATGTCGCAAAAGAAAAACAACAATCGAATTGGAATCAAAAATGCCAATACATACAAACATACATACATACATATGTATGTACAGACCCACAAACAAGAAAAGTATCATATCGACCCCTCTTTTTGCAATTATCGTATATGCCATTTTTTACGAAAAATTGAGTTTTTGATTCAAGGTTGCTCTTAAGTTACCCACTCAACATCTGGTCAAATATTAAAATGATGATCCTTGTAGTTGTAACGATATGATAAGTGCCATAAAATGACAATATTGAACAAAAATAAAAATATGCAAGAATTCATCAATAAATATTAGCTGGTATATTCCGTTGGCTGACTATTGTTGTACATATGAAATTTAGAAGCCGAATTGGAAGAAATCTGAAAAGAAGCTCTCCTGTAAAATTTGATTTTTGACACATACGATAATTTGGCAAAAAAGGGGTCGACATGTCCTTAAGGATTGCCACATAATATTACAAATGGTTTTGTAAAATAAAAATACAAAAATTGTTTCCCTTTTCTTTTATAAATAGGATAGAACATTTTTGTATTTTGGTTTGTATAAAAATAAATATTCATATATTTGCACTAATATTTGGTTTGGACAACCTTTAGATAAACGCTCATAAGAAATTCCCTAAAATATTACAAAATTCTATTGATGATATTTTCTAAGATTTAGGTGAAAATGTGATGTAAATGCGTGAAAGTTAAGTAATTTATTGTTCAGTACTGTATCAAGGAATGTACATTGCCGTCCAGCTTCTTGCGGCCTTCCAGTTCGAGAAGCTCGATGACGACTAAGCATTCTAGTACAACGCCTCCCACTTGGCGAACTAAAGCACTGGCAGCAGACAATGATCCACCTGTGGCCAGGAGATCGTCCACAATGAGCACCTTCTGGCCGGGTTTAATGGCTTCGCGCTGCATCTCGAATATGTCCTGTAAAATTGGTTGAGGGTAAGAACTGCTGCCATGGATTTGTAATGGTATGGTTTCTTACAGTGCCGTACTCTAGTTGATACTCCACGGAGATCACATCGCCCGCCAGTTTTCCCTTCTTGCGGATGGGAGCACAGCCTACGCCTAGTTCGGTGGCCAGAAGCAGATTGAAGAGAAATCCACGGGAATCCAAGCCCACAATAAGCTCCACATCTGGATGCTTCTCACGTATGTGTCGCACCAGCAAGTCACGCAGAAAAACACACGCCTTGCCATCCGTGAGGGCGCCAAATATATCACTGATAAGGTAATAAAATCATAGACACATGTTAATCAACTGATAAGCTTAATAATACTCACAATAAACCTAAATACATGTGCTTGTTGCATGATTAACTCACCGAAAGATTACTCCTTTTTTGGGAAAGTCCACATGTTCTCCAATCCTTGACTTTACATAATGAAGTTTATCTGCAATGCTGACTTCGACCATTTTTCCAGCTGGATTTACTCACGGATTTGAATAAAAGAGTACAATTAAAGAAATTTTAAGAATTTACAGCAACTACGTGGAGTTCGCTTGATTTTTGGTAACTGACACTATTAAGATGGGTTGCAACAGCTGATAACCCACAGCTGATAAGTCACAGCTGTTTATCAGCTTCTCGCTCGTGGTGCACTGAGTCAGAGTTGCTCTGACGATAAATCCAAGTTGCTTGGCGGCAAATTTAAATTGTGCTTATATGAGTAAAATGAAAAAAGTATTTGGATCTGCGTATCTTATTTATGATTTGTGTTGATTTAAGACTCTATTATTTGATCCATGCAATTTTCTATATATATAATTTAATTCAAACGAACTAATAAATTTCTTCTAATTTATTTTTAATACAAATGCCAATCTTAAACTACGGATAGTTTATGATCAAATTCTATACCGAATTTAGAATTTTCATTAGCCTGAAATAGTTTCAATTCTTAATTTTATTGTCTACTCATTGAATGTTTAAACAAAGCACAACAAGATATACACATACATATGTACATATATATTAAATCGATATATGTTTTTTTGTATTGTCTGGTTTTTTGCCTTTGTTTACTCAGGTATTCTCCAAACAAAGACAAAGTATTTGCTAAGATCCTGCAGGTAGACAGGAAATTGCCTCAGCAATCCCTGAAGAGAGAGATAATTGCAGAAATTTTCGTTGATTGTGCCAAGAAAGAGATTCAAGAACACTCTGATAATTTGCTTGCATTTATCACAAGGTAAAAGAAAATATTTGAAAAGAAATTTAAACAATTTGCGTTAAACTTATCATAGTAGTCGAACTCGCTGCCGACTGTCACGATTCTGCACTCTCCAAATATCTTTTAAATCGCGCTCTTTATCTGCCTTTTGCGTCTACACCTCTGTCTCTCTCTTTCTCTGTCTTTTCTCTCATTCCAACACACGATTGGCAGGTATGTGAAGGTGTTTTGGGAGAGCTGAGAGAGAGAGAGGTGTCAAGTTGGTTGTCTCCCAATAACAAGCGGATCTTAAGACTCGAGGCGCAGTTCGGTTTTCAGCGCTAAACGCGACGGTTGACAACGGATTTTGTGCTGTGTTCGCCCGAATAAGTATATATCTTTTGATGATATTCGCGATATTTAAATACTTATGCACAACGCACGCAAAACAATAACAAGAAAATATATCAACCCTAATCAAAAAGAAATATTCAACCGGTTTTCAACGCTCAACTTGAAAAATTAGAATTGTAAGACACGCAAAAGTTGTTCAACTTAATATTTAACTGCAGAATGGCAAAGTAAATGTCAAATTGAGTAAAAAACGGCAACGACTTCGACTTCGACAATCGACCATCGACCGACAACTTCGCCCAGTTTTGTGGGTTTTTGACATTAAACAAATGGCAAGAAAACCAGCAACAAAGTTTCTGCAACATTAAAACGTGGAAGCCAACAACTGCAATATATATTGCAAGCAACACACACACACGAGCACTCACACTGACTGTGACTCTCACATGCATTGATATACATGCATAGAACAACACTTAGTGACCATGTTCCCTCTGAAGACGTGCGTTTCAAAAACTGCAGCAACAGCAACAAATTCATAGAGAACACCAACAACAACAGATATGGCAAAAACAACGCCGGCAACGTGAAAAACCAGAAAGAGGCAAAGTTTTTTTGTTTTTGTTTAAAACGAATGCATGTCCGCTTCTCACTTGAGGCGCCCTAAATGAATAAAGTGGCCTAAATGGGGTACCCTAAATTACACAAGTGAAAAGCATATTCTACTTATACAATTCTGTATCGCCAGTTTGACGAATAAATTGAAGCGAAATACCTAGCTTAATACTTAACTTAAATATTTAAACAAATAGAGGAGCTGAAATGTTAATCTTATAAATGAATTTCGACAAATAATACTATGAATTTAAAATTTAAAATTTTTCCTAATTTTTGTAATTGTTAAAATTTTTCCTAGATATGCGGGCCCAATTTTGTTTTTGCCCATAGTCCGCTCCTGGCGAAGGTACAAAAAGTAGCAGAATCTTTGTGTGAGTATGGAGCCTACACTGCTGTTGTTGTTGTTGTCGTTGTCGTTGATGTTGTTGTTGGTTGTTGTTGCTATTGCTCTTTGCTATTTAGCAGCTCGCTGGGCTTGTGGAATCCGCGAATGTTTGCCAACATTAAGAATCGTGATCTAATAAAAAGCAGATTCATAGTGACAAGGGCGTCGGCAGACGGTGGCAAAGGGGGGCGGGCTCCGTTGCCCCCCCCCCCCTACATTCATAATTTTACACTATTTACCTTCTGAAATCCACCCAGAGTTGTTATTTAAGCTTGAAAAAAATATTTTGGCCCCCCCTCATTGAAAAGCTGCAGACGCCTTTGCATAGTCACAGTCACAGTCATACCAAAAGACGATCAACATGTCTTAAGCCAGATTTCTCACATTTTTTTTTTTAAGCTGCTGGTTGATTCTCTGAAACCTAAATGTTGTCCATATACTTATTGTTGAATACCTGCCCGCAATATGTATACAAGGGCTGCGGGTTCCGTTGAGTTTGCTAAAAAAGAAATCTCCTGCCATAAAAATACGCAAAAACCGATGGAAAGCGGAGAAATAAAAACCGAAATGAACAAAAAAAAAACATTCTACAACTTCGATGTGCCCTGGTAAAAAGTATCTGTTGAAAGATATTTCCGCATAATTCTGATACGAATTTCACACAAGAAAGGGCACTCTTGTGAAACAAGTTTTGTGGAAGCATAACAACACTGACAACAACAACCGTAGACATACTATACTAGTATTTAGTAGCTATGGATGTGTTAATCAGCCCCTTTACAAGCACCGCAACTTGTTGTTGTTGAAGGTTCCGCTTTGTTGAACACTCCAAAATAAAAATTACCAAGCAATGAAAATGAAACTATAACAAGTTAAAAAGAAAAGACAGAAAAAAAAGAATACAAACAACAAACAACTACTGAAGATCGGAACTACGCGGATCTATAAGTAGCTATAAAAAGTCAACAATCCCGTGCTTAAACGATTTTAGCTGAGAAAATCTGAAAGGCTGAATAATCTAAATGTGAAAATGAATAGTCGCAGCATACCATCAAAGTCAAGAGCCGACTGTGGCTTGGATAAGATTTCCCCTCTCCCCTTGTGTTAGATGGTTATGCCTAATGTGAAATTTATGTTTAAAGTAGAAAGTCCAGCGCTTTTGCTTGTTTGTGTGTGTGTGTGGAATGACCAAAGTCAGTTAGCTAGTTGGTTAAAAAGAAATCCGCAAAAGCAAAGTTGCAGTTGCATTTTACAGTTCTTTCTTTCTCGTCTTCTGTGTCAAATGTTGCAATACATTTTGCTACACTTAAGGTAACAGTGAGCACTCGAATCATTACCCAACTGACCTTATTTTATCGCATATGCAATTCTCAGCAAGTATGAATATTTACATACATACAGTATACAGTTTTTCAATACACAATACGTATGTGTGTATGTACATATGTAGTTTGCACATTTACCTTCTCAAAAATGTCATTTTAAGCTTGTTCGCGATTCGCAAGCGTTTTTGCAGCGTTCAGCACATAAAACCGCTGGCGACTGCAGCTCAAAACAGCATTGAAATTGTGAGGCCGATGTTATTGATGTTAAATCAGCGTTGATTTCTGAGTTTTTCTGTTTGTGTCTGCAAGAGAAACTTTGTATTTCAACACATCAACAACATCAACAACGTCTTCGGATCTAGCATGGGCGAACGGATGTTCGTAGATACACCATCTCAGCCATCTCACCATCTCTTTATCTCAAACTTGGACTTTAATGCGGCGTCATACCAATAGCAGTACCTGTATCTGTACCTGTACCAATACCAGTACCAGTTACAGTACTCACAACCTCGTAGCATGGTCACTTTCTTTTCTTTCTTTCATGATTGATGTGAGTGCCTGAAGAATGCAGTCAAGTACAAATAAATTTCACAAACACTGAGAGTGTGTATGTATTTATGTATTTATTAAGATTTTGTGAATGACAACAAAGAAAAATATGGGTAAATAAATTAAGGTTTACAATTTTATAATTAGATAATCATTTGGTAATTCTTACAAACATATATTTGTAAGAACTTTGTCTTTCAGGAACTCAACAATTAGTTGAGACAGAAACCATTTGATTGCAAACTGCCAAGAGCGTCGGCAGCTTGTCAAGCAGGGGGGGGGGGGGGCTAAAATATGTTTTTTCACGATTTCACACTCATTTTGGTTGGATTTCGGAAGCTAAATAAGGTAAAGTTATGAGTGTAGGGGGGGCAATGGCCCCCCCTGCCCCCGCCTGCCGACGCCCTTGCAAACTGCAATATGCAATTACGCCACAGAACTCTGTACAGTGTACAGATACATATTTGTATCTCCATATTAACGTTCGGTTTTTATTTAAATTATCTGCCGATCGGTTTCAGTCGCAGGAAATTATTATTTGTCTGCGGCCTGTCTGCCAATCTCTCGCGTCTCTATAGCTCACAATGTACATAATTGACATGGCAGCTTTCTGCAGACCCGTTTTCCCGATTTCTCAGACTCTAAACGTGACTCAGGCTCAATTTGAGCTCAAGCTTTTCCATTGGAATTGTTATTAAGCGCATCAGAATTTGTTGCTCACGTGCCTTAACTTTCAATATGTTTGATCAGCACATATTTATGTTAATACTAAAAAATTGCTTTTTCCTTTTCTCGCTTTTTCTCACTTATTAGCCATATTATGGTAATTGACGGAGCTGATGGTTTCATGGACTTAAACTTGCACGTTTTCTTTTGCACTAATGAAGTGTAGTTTACTTATTTTCTCTTGCTTTTGTTGTTTGCTTTATGTTACTTAAAGCAACCCATTTTTGAAACTGGCTACTCGCTGGATATTACGCTTTTTCTTTTGCTTAACTTCCGCCCCCAAAAAAAGCAAGATAAAATTAATGAATTACTCAATTACGCATACGCAATGTTGTCTGTGAGATCGTGATAGTTGTAAGACAATGGCTCTAAAATTCACTTGCATTTTTTTCATATTCCAACTCAACCTTTTGTTTTTCATGTTGAATTTTTGATTGTTGCTGCCCATCCACAATGAATTGAATTAAAATTTACCACACTTTCAAAATGAAAAACTTGTTTATTGATAGCTAAGCCTCTAGCTCGTTTGGTTTTGTCCATTTGAGATCTTTTTTTTTGCCATGAATCACAGTTAAAATTAGATAGACAGTCTCAAAATTTGTGGTCTGTCTTTTTCTCGTCTCTTGCTTGTAAAATAAAATTTTTGTTTTATTTTTTATTTATGGTTTTTGCATAACGTTTTGGTTATTTCTCTTTCCACTCCATCTCTTTGTATTCGTCTCGTTTACAATTAGCTCTCGAACATAGAATTGGTGGTGAAAATTAGGCAATATCCGAGAAAGGCTGTTAACAATTATCGTGCAGATTTACATAAGCCAAAAATAAAAATATATTGTAAAATGTTAGCCAACTGCTATTCACATTCGTATGGGTTTTTAAGTGGTTAAAGTGAAAGGAAAAACGAATTCAAATGTTTAATAATATGAAATTGAACTTTTTGGTTAGAAACTAACAATCAATATAAAGTTACAATTTAGTACAATGCGTTCTCTCTCTAATATTTCTTTTTCTGTTTAATATTTGTATTTATTTATTTATTGCAAATATTTTTACTTAATTATATTTTGTATATTGTAGTTTGTTTATGATACAAGGGGGTCGCTTAGATAACATATCCTCGGAATTTCCGCTTATGCAGTGCCAAACTTGAAGCTCCAAATAAAATTTTAAAACCATTATTGACATCTTAAAATAACAAACGAGGTCAGTAAACTGAAATCGGACAAAACTAATACGCTCACAATTGAAATACAGAAAAACTGATTCATGACTGACAAAATTATAAAACTACTATTATTTGTTGTTATAATTTAAAACTGCCAACATCATTATTAACTATAAACTTATATTAGTGCGTTACGTTTTTAACAGCAAACAATAAGCAAACAAAGCCAGCAACTCCACTCCGCACTTTACCTCCCCTTACCACAAAAACCAACGCGATGGGAACCAAAATTGAGTACGTCGATACGACGCATTTATACGCTTCCAAATATATAAGAAACTCAAAGGCCATTGGTGTCTTATGGGCCATCTTTACAATATGCTATGCCATCATTGGAATTGTGGCATTTGTGACTCCAGGTAAGTCATCTTATTCTGCATAGCTCTCGCATATCTTGGTTATATTTTGTACCTTACTTTCAGAATGGATTGGTGATCCGGATAGCGACAGTGCTGGTCGCCTCGGCCTCTGGCAGCAATGTCAGCGAGATGAGATCTTTGACAATTGCAGACGGCGTTGGGAGAACATCTTTGCAGTGCCAACATTTTCATTTCAGGTGCGTTTATCATTTGAGAATTGGGAAAAATCAAGTTGCATCTACACTTAAAAAATCGATCCGTTTTGCAGGCTTAAATCAATAAATCGCCTTTGATTTGTCTCCAAGTGCAATGTGACATTACTTTAAGAAAACTTATTTCTTCAAAATTTTGCTTTTCTCATTAAATGCGATTTGACGATCATTTAACAATGATAATAATAATTTTGTGTTTTTCTTTTATAGTTGGCCACTTTCTTCATGATCGGCGCCGTTGGTTTGGCCTTGCTGACAATATTCTTTTTGGTCTGTTTGCTGTTTATGAAGTCAACGCGCGTCTTTCACATTTGTGGCTGGATGCAAATTATATCAGGTGTGTATGGCCCAGTTACAGTTACTAGCATTTCCAAATTGCAACTTGACCTTGACGGAAGTGTAGGAATATGTATCAGCTTGAATTGAACTTTGAGCACGTATTAATACAAATTGCTGTTAATGCAATTTAATTGCAAAATTCCATTACGTTCTGGTTTCTTTGAAGTCTGTTGCCTAGATCAGCATTTGGCACGTAATTATAATCTAAGTTGTTATCTCTTTAGCTCTTTGTATGATTGTGGCCTGCGCTGCCTTTCCTTTTGGCTGGAACTCTGATGATTTCCGTAAGATTTGCGGACCAGAAGCGAATCGATTTGAGTTGGGGCTTTGTGGCATTCGCTGGGCATATCCACTGGCAATCATTGGCTGCATTGATGGCGTTGTTCTTGCCACATTGGCATTTATTTTGGCCACGCGACATGTTAGGCTACAGCCTGATCCAATATATCAGAACTCATTGTACAAAGGTAAGAGAGGATTATAATAAATAAAATAAATTTATTAATTTCTTGTTATTCAATTTTATGGCAGGTGAAATTAATAATGCCTATCTGACGGATGCTATTAGCCTGGCAGGCTCACGCAAGTCAAATCCTCACATAACTGGCTTGAATCTGCAGCCAATTTTATTGGTTGCGCCACCTAACGAGGATAGCATTTCGCAGTTTTCGCGCTATCACTGAAAATATTTCTTCACTCATATTTCGAAAATAACCCGTTGTACTAGGTGGGGTGAAAAGTGAGGAAAATGCACTGCAATCGCATAAAAGTTTATGGTGCCTTCTAGTCCAATCATATTCAGGCAGAGACTATTTTTTGTTAACGTGTTTGGCATCATATTGAGTATGGGAAAAAACGACCTTTGGTTTTTCAGGAAACATATTTTGAGAAACAAAACAGAGAAGGAATCAAAAGAAAAGTTGCATAAATATTATAGGACTAATGCTCCTTTAGATTACACCGTAAAATATTGGTTTTGAAAGTTTCGTGGTACCCAAAACTCCACTGTCGATGAAGTCCTCAGCGGCAGCCAACCCGATGGGCTTTCACAGGAAAATGTCAAAAAAATACATGAAACGGTATTGGTCGACCAGAAAGTGAAGGTGTGCTAGTCTGAAGATGCCACAAGGATAAGTATCGTGCACACACGCCATTTTTTTGGTGAGATTTTTCATATGAAAAAATTATTCTGTAGAGAGGTGCCGCGTTTGCTGTCTTCGGAGCAAAAACACAAACGCGAGCCATTTCGGAAAATCAACGTTTTAGGGCTCCAATTTATTCCCCAATTTGGCTCCCTTAGACTATTATCTGTTCCCAAACCTCAATCAAAATCCATCAATAAAAAAAACAGCTCGCGGGAGGAGATCATCGACGCCGCGAAGGAGGAATTTTGGTATTTTTTAGACCTTCCGAAAATCGGCTAAAATTATTTTTGTCTGCCTAAATATGATTGCTCTAGAAGGCACCATAAACTTTTTTGCGATTGCAGCGAATTTTCCTGGTCAAGCAGGTTACTTTTCACCCCCCTAGTAAATGCTTAGCTTAAGTGTTGTAGCACTTACCTTTTGACGAACGAGCCTTGCGTTCTTAGCATGTACACAAACCAACATGCATTTGCTGCTTCGCGAGCTCGCGACTTTCGTTAAATTTAAAATTGCTTTTGGCTGTTACAATTAAAAAACTTTTATGCAATGCATGTGGTTATGAATGTATGTATATGCGTGTGTGTGTGTTAATATTAGACTGAATGATAACCGTAAAGTTATATTGTAACTAATTTAAAAATCTGTGTATACAAAGCGTGTGCCTAAATTGATGTTAGATATCGCTGCCTGTAATATTTGCGAGTAAATATAATTATGTACAAAATATTTTATATTGAACTTAAAATTAACGTTTTGTTTAATGCAGCTTGTCGAGGATAGCATTTCGCAGCTTTCGCGTTATCATGTTTCAGTTGCATTAAGAAAACAGCTTGTTGTAAATGTTAAGTTTGAGTGCTGAAGCACTCACCCTTTTAACAAATGAACTTTGCGTTTTTAGCATGTACACAAACCAACATAAGTTTGTGGTTTCGCGTGCTCGTGTAGCTTTCGTTAAGTTTCAAATAGCTTTTGAAGTTATATTTAAAAAACTTGAGCGTTTTATGCTCGTGTTTAATGTATCTTTTACCAAAATTAAGATATTAAGGATCGCTGCCTGCAATATATATGCCTGTAAGTATAATTGTGTACAAAATACTTTATATTCAACACAATATGAATGTTTTCTTAATTGCACAAATCATAGCCTAAATTATGCCATCATCATTATGCTATAAACATGAACAAGGTCAGCAACTTTTTGCGCATTCGGACGACCAACCAAAAATCAAATTATGCTCCACTTACCCACTAACTTCTCTCGTCCGCCCACTTCCCCTCTGAAACTGTTTAACGGCACACATAAAAACCAATAACAGGCAACTTAGCGCCCAATTTGTTTGTGCCTGGGCCATTCCCCAATAACCATTTGCCACATACTTTTTCAATAAAGTATTTACAGCAAACTTTTTGCTGCTGACGCCAATTGAAATATTCGCGCAAAGATGAAATCAAATAGAAGAAAAGGAACAGAAGGAACAAATGGAGGCAATTCTTGGTCTGATGTTTCTCTCTCTGGTTGGGCACGTTTTAATATTCTTGTATAATTCATAAGCGATTCCATCAACGCTTACAAATGCGGCCTAAGTGGCCAACCAGCTGTCGCCAGGAGATGCTCTCAAGAGGTATCCTCCCCCGTCGTCGTAGTATTTTATTTACTTCAGACGTTTCTTTTGGACCACCAAAACATCCCAGCCACAAACAACCACCCCGCACGTTGAAGTGCAACATATGGCCGACGATTTTGGCCTATTTCGACACGCATTGACTACGTGGGCAACCCTCCTCAATCCTCGTCCTCAATGAAGATCTCTCTCGCTCTCTCTGTGATTTTTTGATGTGCCAATTGTTTTTATTCGATTTTATGGTGCACCATAAATGAATTTTTAACTGTTCTTGCTCGTGAGATTTTCGATGCAGCCTGCAATGGAGGGGAGGCAGTGGTTAGAGGAAGGGTGTTAAGCCACAATACCCAAAGGGCACACTGACTATTGAGTTGTCCGTCCGTCCGTCCGAATGACCACCTAGGTCTAGATGTACTCCTAGTGTAGTCTTTATTCTTTATTTTCAGCCGATCGTTATTTTAAAAACACAGGCCATCTACCAGTGGACTACCTTGACTCGGATACTTGTGTGCAACATGTGCCACAAATCTGATTGTCTTCTCACTTTGTCATTTTATGTAATTCTAAGTGTTTGTGAAAATGAGCAAGAGAGCGCATGAGCTACAAAATCTGAGCATAACTTGACCGCTGGGATCAAATGCCCAACCCAGCAAATCGCATTCGCTGCCTCCCTTGGCATTTTTGCAACATTTCAAGTAAGTCAAAGGGTCGTCACCCACTGAAAAGTGGGCGCAGTGGGAAAATGAATTGCGCCTTTAAGGTTTTCGTTTAAGTGAAATGTCAGTAACAGAAATTGAATCGAAAATTGTAAAATTGGTTTTGTATAAACATTTTTGCCAAATGAAATGAAATGAAAATGCTTTTGTTATAGCTCTCGCAAGGTAGAGGCAGTTACTGCTACATGCACTCCGTATCCTCCGCATCCTCCTGATCCCCTACAACCGCTATGCCTCTGCCTCTGCTGCTTGCCCCTAAACATTCTTAGCTGCCTGTGCCAAGTTCTGTTATTTTTTTTAATTCCTTTTTCTTGACTTTTGAGCATCGAAAACATCATATTTCTTGTGCCTGTTTTTTATTTTCTGTGCAAAACAAAAGCAGTTCTGAGTTTGCCTTCATCCCCCTCATCTTTTGATGCCGCAGGCACTTGTCTTCATATAATTTATAGCTCATACGACCCGTATGTATGTTGTGTATGCTTACTGAAAAAAGCATCGCCATGTTCAGAATTGTGCAAACGTTAAAAGGGCGTCAATCAAAAGCTGTAGAAAAATAAGAAAATTGCTATAGTCAGTAAGGTTCGTCTAGCAAAGAAGAGACCTGACAAGCTAAAAAATACAATCAGTCAGACACACACTTTACAATATTGTTTCTGGCCCATCGAAAATGTTTTCTGGTTTTCCTTATATTGTCATCTTTCCCCTTCTTTTTAATTAGCTGCTTTGTTTAAAAAAACTAACAACATTTATCGCAATTTTTCCATCAAAAGTTGAAAATTAACAATATATAAATATTTACAAATAATCGTCTATAGTCTTTAATCTAGGCTAAGTATTGTGCATTGTATTGATTTTATTTTGTTTTCAATGTCAGTTTTGGTTATTTAATTTACGTTAAAGTTCGTTTCGCTTGCAGTGGACATGTTATTTAAGCCACGCCTGTAAAAAAGTTACTTTAATAAACTCAGCGCAACAGCTGATCATGCTTGTTGTTTTACTCTCTTTTAATTTATTTGATCTTTGTTGCGTAAATGCGTACATATGCATCGCCATACATACGCACATATGCATGTGTGCAGCTACGAAAGAGAGTTACTCTCTCTGCACTTACAAAACAAAAATAACCAAAATAAATAAACCTAATTTGCATAATTAATTAATTTATGTATTGGCTTTCTTATAAGCACTTAACCCTCTACTGCATGAACATAGATCCAATAAGAAAACCACATCATTTTATGCATTAATGTGTTTATATTTTAAAATATATTTGCACAAATTTTTTTTTTGGGTATATAGTTTAGGAAAAAATAAATGAAGAACCATAAACTGTTTCGCCGATTTTTGCAAGAATTAATATATATATAATGCCTACCTTACAGTCAAATTATATTTTTTTATGAAAGAAAAATTGATTTTCTTTTGGGAAAAATTATTCTTCAACAAAAGAAATGTTTTTTTTGAAGATATAAATTTAATTCGAAATTCAGCAAAATTCACTTTCAAATTTACATGAACAAAACTCATAGAAACACGAAGTGAAGCAATTCAAAATTTTTTTTTATATTTTATTCCAATAGAAAATAGTGTAAAGAGAATGACCAATAACAATCGACTTCGCTTAAGTACCGTTTTAACTAAAAGAAATTTCATTAAAAATTGAAAGCCATATATGGCTCTGTATGTGGTAGAGGGTTAAAAAAAATTGCGCTACTGATGGAGGTTGGCGACGACGACATTAAAATTCCATGCAAACTAAATAACCGCAGAACGGCGACTAATAGCAGAACTGCGACTGCTGTCAAAAAAAATGCCTGCCTGCGGATCAGCTGTGAGCTCTCTCTCTCTCTCTCTCTCTGTGAGCTCTGACCAACGCAGATGCATGGCTGTTCGGCGCAAAAGGGGGTCGACCTTACGGCTGATTTTGTTAATCTTTTCCAGGGCAAAATGGAGCTTAGCTTAGCAACAAAGCTTGCATAATATATTTTGCGAATGCTTCGACACATGTTGCAAAGGCGCGCATGGAAATTTGTATGTTGCTAGCAACATTGACTGAAACAAAATTTATCGTAAAAACGACAAACGGTAAAAGGCTAAAAATTACGAAAAATTAATATGCGAATAACAGGTTTATGTAAAATAATATTTTATTTATTTTATATACAATAAATCGTATAAACTTCAAAACATCCGCTGCCTATATCATAAAATAGTTAAATGTAACTTACATTGTGAAATTAATTAATTTAAAAAACCTAACTAGCTAAGTAAAATTAGAAACGAGCTTGCCTTTTTCACATTGTAAAAATGACTAGTGAATTTGTAGCTTTAACAATTGCACGTATTACATATTATAATTATTTACATGCTTTCATTATATACTCATCTATACATATCTATGTATATAACTAGTAAACCCGATTTGGCTTTTGGTTGCAAGAAAATGATATTATGAAATCAAATTGATAAAGATGTGCAAATGAAATGAATAAAAACCCTGTAACTTCAAAACTTTTTTTTTGGGTGGCATATGGCCACGATATTGGCCACAGTACGACTTAATCTAAACATACAGATAACACTAGGCAAGAAAATGGTTTTTTTTTCTTGTAACTTATACCGAACCCACTTTTTTTGATACATATAGGGCCGATGACTAAAAAAAACATTTTTAAAATTTACATGTGATAAGATTTTTTTTAAAGAAATTTTAACACCATTCTTTTTTGTTTTAATTTTTTTTTTTGCAGAGAAAAAATTCTAATCTTGTATTACTCGAAAGTTGTTTAAATGATTGTAAAATACAGTTTTAAATTTAAGCCGATAGTATTAAAATTAACTTGAAAAAGTAAAAAATAGC
The DNA here is from genome assembly GCA_035047525.1 of Drosophila quinaria. Taxonomy (NCBI): domain Eukaryota; kingdom Metazoa; phylum Arthropoda; class Insecta; order Diptera; family Drosophilidae; genus Drosophila; species Drosophila quinaria. The sequence continues at coordinate 626,764 of JAWNPO010000101.1, read as the reverse complement.
AGATATTTAAAGCTATTTAATATTTATTCTCATAAGAGACAATTTTGTAGTGTTCTTTCTTGTCTGTGGCATCATATGTATCCGAAAGAGTGGGTTTGCTCAAACCTACAATCTGGTTGTTACACATACACACATACACACACACACACACACACACACACACACACACACACATCCTCACACACCCACGCACACACACACTCTTACGCACACTTTGACTCACACATAAAAGCTCACATTTTCACCAACACACACTTACACACTCTAACGAACATTAACCACATACAGAGAACTATGCTTCCCGACTGGCCGTGGCACAATCAATGATCGGCTGGACATCGTCGCTGTCCCTGTCCCTGTCGGGATCGAGACAGGCGGACATGGCATGTGGCATGGTGCGCAGCAGCGTGTAGCTGTCCCGATGGTGCACGAGCAGCTTGTGCTGCTGATGGGCAATGAAGCTGCTGCCGCGTCGCAGCGAGCGTCGTCCCATCTCGAGTATTTCCAGACTTGGATCGCGGCCAAACACAAAGTTTTGATAGGCACGAACGAAGCTGAAGATAACTGCCGAGGCTCCACCCACGATCATCAGATAAGATCCAATGGGCACCGCATGCGGGGCAATCACAGTGGCCAGGTATAGCCAGCGTTTGATGGCGGGTGTTAGCTCCGAAATGCCCTTTAAAATTAATTCAATATGTGTCATTCATTTGCAGGAAATGTATTGAATATTTATATTATTATAACAAAAAATTACCATAAAATAAAAAAATAAATAATCTAAAAAATAGAAAATATAACCCAAACATATGATTATGTTCATCTTCTCAATTAGATACGATTTCTTACTCAGAAGCATTGGCAAATTTAGATTCTAAAATTTAAATTTTTGGATTCAAATTTTGAAGAGTGTTCTTGGCGATTTTCTACTTCTTAAGGGTAAAAATGTACTTTTTTATGACAATTTTATGGTAAGATTTTTTTAGATTGTATTATTATCCCACCTCTTCCAGCCACATAACGGGAAACACAAAGTCTCGAAAGTCGCGCACCGGATGAACGTCCTTAGCGCGAGTGACCTTCAGGTTGAGCTGTATGCGCACCTTGCCCTCTAGCGGCACTCCAAGTTTCTAGAACAATAACAAGAAGGTTACATTAGAATTAGAATAAGTTTAAGTCTTGTTCAAGTTTATTACTATACCGGTTGTATTTTGAAGTAGGTTTCATGTTTCTCACGTTTTGGGTCTAGACCTTCAACAGCATTGAGGAGCTCGGGATCCGCTTCATAGAAATGCGGATTTGATATGTAGACTGGTGCGCCATATTGGCAAGGACTGATGTTCTGAAGGCCCCTAATGGCATCATAGTCGCCGGAATCGAAGCACTTGTTTTCCGGATTGTTTGCCGAGTCGCCATAGGAATTGTTGGGTAATCGAAAAAGATCTGCGGACAGGCCGTCCTTCTCCACACTCTCAACATAGTGGAGTGGTATAATGCGGCACAGATCCTTGTCGTAGATATGAACTGTATCCGATTTGGTAATGTCCCGTGGTGGGAAGAAAGATCCCTCGGAGCCGGCAATGCTCGTGCACTCACTCCCCTCACTCCAATGCGGCAAATGATCCATGCCATTAAGGGAATCAATGTAACCAAATTGATTCATGCCCTGGTACCCGGTTTTAATACTGGACACTTCCGTCAGCGTGCCATTGCGAGCCAGAAGTAAGCCCATCTTTTCCATAGGTCTCATATGCTTTGGATAGAATCTATGCGCCAGGCTAACTAACGCATCGTCATAGCCAAACACTAGTTGATCCGCTGTCACGTTAATAAAGGGCTTAAACTTGGCTGCAGTTAACACAAAGGATATAGTTCGGGACAGCAGATAGCCCAACTTGGGACTCAAACTAGTCAGGGTCTAAGAGGAACAAACGAACAATGTTCAATTATAATTTTTAATCATAGTTAATTACTCACCAGCATTGGTATATTGGGCGTAACTATGGGCGTGTTCTTATCAATACTCAGTTCAGGAACAAATTGTAAGATTTTCTTATGCTGATATGACACCGTGTAATTGTTCTCATGGAATTTTACATTCACCTTCTCCATGTCTTCTCTATAATGACACAATAAAACAATAAAAAATTATAAATTATTATAATTTAAAAATTTAAGTGTAGGATCTTAAATTCTTTTTACTCAATTTGTCATTAAATTGCAATCTCAAATGGAATGGGCAACAAAAAAAAATGTAAAGCATTTAATTTAATGAAATTTATAAATTTCTAAAGTTTCATAGCAAGTAGCTTATTGTGAGCAATAAAACAACCCAAAATAAAACATAAACATGTATATTTAAAATTACGTTACTTATATTTTGTAATCTGCATCTTGATCGTATTTCAGTTCATTCAGCACGTGTCGATGTCGATGTCGTAGTCAAAGTCAGCTGGCGGTTGACAGTTGGTCGTTGACTGTTGGCAGTTAGCCCAAAGTCAGGGACGGTGGTCATAAAAAAAGATCCGAAAACTAAAGTAACAACCCGACCCAACTGAATGCCAAGTTCATTTGTAGCAGTTAGAGAAATGTTGTCAACAACAACAACGAAAAATAAGACAAAAACACACAACTAATGAAAACCATAGAGTAACGACGAACACTTTAACGTTTTTGTAGCATTTTTTGAAGTTTTAGCTACCGTTTGAAGCTGTCATTTGGTGTCAGCCGATTTTTGTGTGTGTTTTGTATTTTTTGCTGTTGTCTCTAACTTTTTTTAACAAAACTGCAAGCACCGTATAAATACATTTGCACACTGTCTTAACAGCAATTAATTTACAATAAACAAAAATTAATCTGCATCTAAATCACATTTACATCTGTATCTCTATACATGCTCATCACTCTGCATCTGCATCTGTATTTAATTACATACAATGAATAGGTAACTGAATTTATTTGTATCTGTAAGATTGATTATTTGTATCTGTAAGATTGATTGCTATGTTATCCTTCACTTAAACTGGTTTGATTTCTGGGCGGCCTGATGGTCTTTTAGCTTGTAAAACGTTATATAATATCCAAAGAGACTCATATAAATATTCGCTTGCGATCTCGATTTGGTTTAATGACTCAATTATTGGAAATGGCAACGGCACGTTCACAGTGAGTTTATTCACAGTGGTTCGATACTTGGGTGTCAATTGTAAGCACTTTGTTGGAAAGTCTCGTTTGACAGTAGCTGCAACTAATTGCAGTTGTTGTTGAGATGATTAGGTGTTAAAATTTGTAATTAAGTTTAATCATTTTAGATATCAGCGATCTTTACTGCAGAAAATAATAGTATCCGCCAAACAACTAAAATTAATAAATAGAAAGCGATTTCGATTATTTATGACAAGTGCTAAACATCAAATCAAAAATAATTAATTATATACAATAAATAAATTATTACAAATATTTATAAGATCCTGTCATTATTGTATATTGTTTAGCTAGAATTTATACCATATTAAATTCGTACTGAATAATATTGGCTATGTTATGTACTTGTGGCATTAGGATGAAGCTGATAAAGGAAACAAAATTCTCATTTACTTTGTTATAAATGAATTATTTCTAGCGCGGTTTCCCTCTGCTAATTACTTAAGCAAACTGAAACTACGCTTTCTATATCGCATTGGTTGAACCAAAAATAAGTAAAGAGACCCATAATTATTGTAATTGCTCTCATTAAGGTTGATTTAAACACGTATTTCCTAACTAACCATGACCAAAGAGCATTTTGCTAAAGCTGCCATGAAAATATTCATATTAACTTAATGTAGTATTATAAATAAAAAGCTAGAATCAAAAGGCGTAACAACTTTCCCCCTTGACTTTTAACACTACAGGCACATAGAACAACAGACGCATTTTAGATTGTAATTTCTTTTGTTAAAATTAGATATTAAGGTTTTGCTCACCTGTAGACAAATGGACCCACTTCCTGCAGCTTGGGCTTCTCGCCGCTGAGAAATCCATCCGGATTGGTCACATTATAGATGTATACCTTAGTAAGCCGTATAACTCCGGGTCTTTGCCAATAATGATAGCTTAATGTGTCGTTCCACAGCCTTAAATTCTATTTAATATAAAAGTGTAATTAATACTGAAATTTTTCTGGTATACGGGCTTACTTGCCTTTAGTATGAAATAATCCAGCCATGGTATGGATGATAGGACTATACCTAAGATTAAAGTAACTATACCAATTATTATCACAGCTAGTCTATCTGAAAGTAAATCAGAAATTTGTAAACAAAATGAAGCTATGTTTTTTTTTTTGTATATTTAGATACTCTGTTTAATATTATTAACAATGCAAATTATGTGGAAATAATGTGAGCAACCGTGGAAGACAATCAAGCGTCAATCCGAAAGTATTTCGTCATGCTGCCGTTAACAAGATCCTAACCCAATTCCCGGAGTAGTTCACACCTGTTTAATGATTGCAATTCAAGTTAAGACAATATTGAATTTGCAGTATTTTACGGCTGTCACTCTACTCGGACTTGGAAATGTTGGTCTTGGCCGACTTAAACGAATTTAAGATGAATAACGAATTGAACTTAACGCTTAATTGAAAACTGAATTTTTGATTTTGATTAAAATCGCGATCGACAAATTGTTATATTTATGGGCCTATGCACTTAGGAGACGGAGGTATCCTATCTGCCATTACCTTGTTGGCATTTTAATAAAGTGGGCGTCACCGACATGTTGTGGGCGGTGGTCAACGTACAATGCCAACGGGTTTCGGTTTCGGTTTCGCTTTCGGTCACCGATTAGCGTCCGAGCCCCCCTGAAACAGTCAACCAACTGATTAATTTACTGTGTTTCAATTGTGCATTGCACGCGCCAAGAGGTTACTCCGAAAAAGTGCAAAGACCAGCATTTAAACATAAATTATACATACAATAAGAAATGACAGTACGTCAAGTAATTGAGTTGAAAAATAAAATATTTCTGAATATATGATGATTATTTTTTAATAATTAAACTCAATTCTAAGAACCATAAGCAGCTGTAACAAAAATATAAAAAGTACAGAGAGGCTATTTATTAAGTACATACATATGTGCGAAAACAATTATTTGACCAACTATATGTTTGTATGTATTTTCGAGTAAAATTCATTTATCAGGTCACTCAAAGCAGCTGAATTCAGCGTTTTGATAACAACATCTGAGAATTTTTAAATTCAAATTGAACCATAGAAGCGATAAATGTTGTCGAAAAGTTTTTGTATATATTTCCGCGACAGGAAAGCGGCAAAGTTCAAGCGTTCCATTGACCCTGAAAGTCGCTTTACCCCTCGTCATCTTTGCCTGTGTCATCGCCTGGAAATCAACAAACACTGACGCAGAGAAAGTTACGTAAAATGTCATAAAATTAAGCACAATATATGGACATTGTTGTTGTTGTTTTTGTTTTTATAAATTTTTTCACATTTTTTGGGGCAGCTGTCAGTTTCAAGGTCAAGGGAGTAGGGCACTCAACAGTTGGAGCAATCTGATCATTTATGGCCGGTTTATATTAATCGTGCTTTGACATTAACTGGTTCATTGCATTATTAGTTAATATCGAAAATCATACACATATATTTATATTTCATGTATTGCCTTTTTAAATATTTTCTTCATTATTTATTTATATACCTATATATATATTTTTTTATTTGCTAATGTTGCTGCAACTGACTGGGCCTATGACTGGCGACATGGTCACTAAACATTTGGCACACAATTGATAAGTCAGCGCCTGTTGCCGTTGACAATAATGTTGAATTCTCAGTCTTAGTTATTATTGTTGCTGTTGTTGTAGTTGTTGTTGCATGTAAGAAGTTGTTGTTGTTATTTCAATATTTCTATTTGCGCTATAAGCTCTTTTTGTACCCTAGCTGAGAGTATGTCACTGTTGTTTTCGAATATGTAACGCATGCATTGCTACACAGAGAATAAACAAAAAAAAGGAAAATATCACTTTTTAAAATAAAGACACTTAAGTCTTTGTTTTAACATACAAATGTTAACAAAACTAAAAAACAAATAATATTAATATAATTATTTATTTACTACGTTATTAATATAAATTAATATAAATCTTTGATGACTTTTTGGTCAATATATAAAACCGAAACATATTTTTTTCGAACTGAATAACATGTTCCTAACAATTAACTTGCTTTAACAAAGTGATTAAGAATATGTAATATTCGGACTGTTTCGTATAGTTTTCCTTTCTTGTGAATATTTGCAACGCTTTGAGTTACAACAGACGCAGAGGCGTCGTTCTCGAGGGATCAAGTTAATAGATACAAGTATATTATGTCTTAATCAAAACTACTTTTTTTTACTTGGATGAATAGTAATAATATTAACCTTAAGATATTTTCAAAATTGCAAATGAGCTGAAAGTCCCCTTTGCTTTTAGCCGCTGAGTCAGACACTCAACGCTGGTGTCATATGCTCACTTTGTTGAAAATTACAGCTAAGCATGCAACATATTTAGTATCTGGTTTCCATCCGTTTGCTGAACTGTCAAAATTATTTACTGAATATTGTAGTCACTTAGCAGCAGCGCTCGAAGGCGCAGTTTACACGTAACTCAACTTGGCCCTAATGTTAATAAGCCATATCTTATTCATAAACATTAATAATTATTTTTAATTTCACAAGAGCTTGTAAAAATTAGCACTTACAATTACAAGCTGTAATTTATGACAAATCTGCTTTTAGCTCAAATCTTAAAAAGCAAATTTTGACTAGATGTAAAAGCGGAATTGCTGACTGCAACAATGCAACAAAGCAATAATGCAACAAAACAACAATGAACACTGAATACATTGCAACGCTTTGAAATGCCTGCAGCTTAACAATTAAGCTCAGATTTCGCTTCAGAACGTGCCCCATTGCGGCATTGTTCATGATGCGGCTGTCAAGTATTGCTTCATTGTCTTGCTGCAGTGTAAACACCTTTGTTTAAGCAAATTATTGCAATTACTGTAGGAAATGGAAATGGAATTGCACTCGGACACACTTCCTCGTGCCTTGGGCCTCGATACGCCAAACAATTTGCATCAAATTGTTCATCCTCCGATCTCCGATGCCAATTAGGCTTCTACACATACTATACATACAAAGTACATATATGGTAAAGGCTTATGTTCAGGTTGTGGCATTTCAAACCGGTTATTGGGTTATTCTTCGGGACATGCCTCCTTGGGTATTTTTGCCTTTAAGTTATCGCATATTGACCCTTAATTAATGCACTTACAACTGATTCCAATGTACGATAATAAAGACGTTCCCTGGAAAGCTTCTGTTGCTGTACCCAAAAAACTCAAATCGAGTAAATGAATTGAATAACAGCTGGATAGTTGGGTAAAATTACGACGGCATGTAATGGAAAGTGAAAGGTCATTGTTTAAGTGGGAGAAACCCTTTTAGGAATCGATCGAATGCAAGTAATTCCGACTAAAAGAAATACGATCTGAACAAGATACAATTAAAGACATCTCATAAGAGTTTTTAAATATTTAGACAGGAAGCAGTAAGTTCTTGGTATTTTTGATATTTTGATATGTGCAGAAAAATTAAATGAAATTCCAAAAAAAATTAGTTTTTAATTATACCCGTTACTTATAAAAATAAGTAAAAGGGGATATTGTATTCGTTGCAATGTATGTAACAGGGAGAAGGAAGCATCTCCGACCCCATAAAGTATATATATTCTTGATCAGCATCAACAGCCGAGTCGATATAGCCATGTCCGTCTGTCCGTCTGTGTGAGCGCCTAGATCTCAGAGACTATAAGAGCTAGAGCAACCAAATTTGGCACACATAAACCCCACGCTGGTCAAGTTTGTTTTATATTTTTGCCACGCCCTTTTCCGACTCCGTAAATCGCAAAAAACCACCACACTCATAGTTTTCAAGATAAAAAAAATACTAATTATAGTTAACTACTATTATTACCTATCATCCTACTAAATCGTAACAAGAGCGGACAAATAGAAAGGTGGTAATGGCTAATTAAAGTTTTTAAAAAATATAAGTGCCTAAAAGCATGCAATGAAAAATATTTAAAAATTCATTAAAATAAGTGACGGGTATTCTATAGTCGGGTGCTCGATTATAGCCTTTCCCACTTTTTTTAAAATAAAAAAGCTAAAATTTAAAATTAACTTTTAATATTCTTTTCAGGTTTGATCATTTTAATCTAAGCTAACTTGACTACCAAAAAATCATGGCACTTTTTGGCAGAGTGCTTAAAACTCTGCAAAATCGACTGCAAACGACCTAAATCAACTAAATCAATTGCACATTTGGTTATACAATCTGTAAACAGAAACTCACTAACTTGTTATTGCTAAAGACTCCATGTTATGAGCATTGGCCAGTGTGCAGTGCAGTTAGCCTGGCTGAGACTTCTTCTTGCGAGACTTTAGCGATCTATGTATGTATCTGTAGCTCACTGTGAGTGCAGTGAGTGAGACAGTGAGTGAGGCTGAGAGTCAGTGGCAACTACCGCGCCTATATCTGTTTGTGCTGAGCACATAAACGGAATGTCAAATACTGCGCCCCGAGGTCTCTCTTTCAGTTGGACTCAGAATTGGCCAAAAACGTAGCAGCAGCTGAGATTGCTGTCTTGCTTGTGTTAATTGTGTTAATTTTTGGCTCACTCTCTTGAAGTTGTTTAACGCTCATGCAGCAGTTCATATCCCATGTCTATATCCATGTCCAGATGTGGCCAATCGACTAACTTGGCTGTCTGTCTATTTCCACCTCCGTCTCCTTCTCCTCAATCTCCTTCTTAGTTCGGTCTTACTCAGCATCAATTTTCGGATTTTGGTATTTCACTTCTCAGACTCTAACTCTAGCTCTGACTATGGCTCTGACTGTGGCTATGGGACTCGGCCTCTTGACGTCTTGTAGTATATTGATTTGGCAACATTTTCATATTTGCTTTGTATGTACGAGATTTGAGAGTGCTTATACTTGTACTCGTACTCATACTCGTATTTGTTAGTTGTAGTATTTGGCAGTTAACAGCTGCGATTTACCCAGCACTCAAAGTGTAAACAGGCTGCTGGGTTTGTGGCAATCTCAGAGACTTTAAGAGTTAGAGCAATCTAATTGAAAGACAATTCTCCTACGTTGTACACTCATTGTTAATAATATCACTATTATTAAATCGAACGGATACTGGGAATGCTATAGTCCAGCTCGCCGACTGTAGCATTATTAGTTGGTGTTTTTGGTGTACCTGCTGTTTCTGCAGCAGACAAAATTGCACTGGTCAGTTAAGTATGAGTATGAGTACGAGTACTAGTACGAATTCCGTATAAATATTCGTACTTCAACTTGTATTCGTATTTGTATTCGCTTTAAACTTTTCAATTGCGATTTATTATTTTCCTTATTTTGCCTTTGCTTCGCTTCTGTTTTGTGTTGTTTTTTGGTCTTTCTTGGTTTGTTTGTGGGTTTTCAGCTTGTTTAGCATTGTATTAGAATTGCCTAAGCACTGTGGTGCGAAATCAATCGAAAGTGCTGCCTCAAGTGCCGTTAGCCGGCTCGTTGAGCTTGTTCCCCTTGTTTAACGTTGACATTAGCATGTTAACTATAATATTAAAAAAAAATCCAAAATATATCTAACTATGTATACATATGTATTAAAATAGACTTTAAACGAAACCTTCGGGGCAGTGATTATGACGAGATGAGAGATAAAACTCATATCAACTCATTTCGTAATGCGCAATAATCAGACGAACAGCTTGCTCGACAATTATTCTAAGTAACATCAACAGCAGCAACATCAACAAAGCAATAAATCCATCAGATATTTAACAAGCCAATCATAAAGTCTAGCACGGGAAACCTTTATCAGATCGCGACCTGATTACCGGACACGTAATAAGACAGAAGTATTTAAAATGCCAAGCCCAATAATTGGTAGCATCTGGCAGAGCCAATAACAAAACATTGTCGCCTGTCACAATAAAAACGTGGTAATATAGCCACGCCGTCAAGTGTAAAATACTTTAAAAATGATTCCTCTCAAACGTCACTTTTGGCCAAAATGATGGCAATCAAAAGAGATATTCGAACCGAAAAAGCAAAGTCAACGAAACCGAAAGCGACGATATGACCAAGTTCAGAGATAACTAAACACAGAGAGATAAAGAGAGAGAGAGAGAGCCAGTTAGTGTTCTTGGCCATGGCTGCTTTTTGCATGGCTGAGCTCAGCCAGCTCAGCTAACATGTCGTATACGCAATGTCGTCTATGGCACAGAACGCGGCTAAATAGGCAAGTTTCGAGTTGAGCTTGGTTTTGTGTCTATGTGTCCGTTTCCTTGATTTCAATCTCAGTTGCAGTTGTTTTTCTTCGTGTTTCAGATGTTTTTGTTTTTGTTTGGATTTTCGCTTTTCATTTTTTTCAAGTCTGCATCTGTTGATTGCCGTAATGCTTAATGTTGTTGTTGTTTATCTCGGTATTTTTGGCCAAATACTTGTTTTGCATTGCAGTTGCATTTTGCAGTTCTTGGATGACCAGTTTTGTAAAAACTTTGCGGTATTTATATCGCTAGTTGATTGTTGTTGTTGTTTTTAAACTTTTAATCGAAACGTTTCTTACAAGTTTAAAGTGGCGCACAACTTGTTTATCTTTTATTTTTGGTCAAGTAAACAACAACAAAAAAGCACACACACACAAAAAACAGCCACACAGCGCTTCCAATTTGGTAGGTGATATTGACTTTAAGCTGGCTAATTGCACATTTTATTGATAGATTCAATAATTGTATTTTATTTTATTTGGTGTGAAAACAACCCAAGAAAAAAAATGTAAATACTTGAACAAGTACATATACCTATTTAAATTATTTGTAAATTGATGAAATATTTGATGAATAACATATATATATACTCAATAACTTATTTTTAATTTGTAAAAAGAGAGAACTTTCAAATGTTTAAATATTCAAATACTTTAAAATACTTGTAATAGCAAATGTAAATTATTTAAATATAATTTGCAAAATAAAAATATTAGATGTATTAATTATTTATTTAGTACAATTAAAGTCAATGACTTGAATTTGTATTAAGTTAAGTATACTTACTATTGCTTATCTTAATCCCATGTGATATTAACATGGAAAGAGGCGTCCCTCTGTGAGTTACATGGGGGCGTGACCGAAGCCTGTTGGCACTTGGAACCTGTGACTGTTGTTGTTGCTGCTGCTGTTGTTGTTGCTGTTGCTGCTGTTCTTGGAGTTGTTGGTGTTGACGATCACGCCCACAGCTGACCCAGTCAAGTATGTGATCTCTAGCCGTGCGTCCATATCTCAAATAATGTTTTTCTAAGCCCATAATTCAAGTCTGTCAAATGATATAGGAAAAAATATAATCAGCATTCGAATTAAATGAATTAATTTAGCTATTGCTTATTTTAAAGTCAACAACTTATTTACGTGCTGTATTTAAAATTTTATTACCCTGTTCTCTAATGCCTGGGGTCAGTGTCTAAGGCGTTTCCTTTGATAAACGCTCAATTATAACATGAGGGACTCTATACGGAAAAGAACAGTGACTCCTTCTTAATAAATAAACAACATTAAGCTTGATCTAATTAAAAATACATTTATCTTCAAATGTTAAGGAGATGTAAATAATATTTAAACTCAAATTTGTTAATTAATTCTTAAGTTTAAGCCATTTTAATTTAATTTTTATATAATACATATATACATCATCTTTTGTGTCCGGTATTTCAGAAACCCCAAGAATTCCTGAATTAATTAAGCGGAGAACAAACAATTAACGTTTATATTAAATCAAAGTTGTTAAATACTTAGTATATTATACTCGTACAGCGAAAAACAATTCATTAGGAATAATCAATTAAGTATGCTCTAGTCTAGGGTACTCGATAAGGAGACAACAGCTGCCCAGGTTCAAAGTGCTTTAAAAATTAATCTTAATTTTACAACACGGATACTGAACTTGTTTTAAATAGTAATTAAACGTTTATTGAAAATTTCCCGATTTTCCCCTTTAAATTTAGAAATTCGCTTCTAAAAATTTTTTAAGTAATATTTTATACATGTTGTGAAAAATAATTCTCAATATTTCTAAACTATCTAAAGGGTATTGGCTAAGCAAATTATAATAAAGTATTTGTCATTCGATGCAATGTATGCAAATGCAATCATAGTTGGGTCGGGGCTGCCCGTTGTCTGGCATATTTCAGCTTGTTTAGATATTTTAAATGCAGCTTCAGATTTAGTTAAAGCGAGACCTCCTTCATTGTTAAACATTTTAAGCAACAGATAAGTCGGTAATTAAAATCTGTTTGGCTGCACGAATCTTTATGACGACTTAAATCGATGGCATGACAAGCATATCTTTTGCTGTTGTTGTTGCTGCTGTTGTTCATTTTTGTTCCCGCTTAAAACAAAAGACTCTAGCAACGAACTTGTCAGCCAAACAAACACTTTCATAATTAATGTCTTATGTGCAGCAGTTCCGAGTGTCATGATTTAAGATCTGCGGTTCATCTTAAAGCATATGAATCATCTTTTGACCCGCTCTCTGATATAACGTCCCATAACTAAATGAAAACCTTACTTGTTTTCATTTTAATTTACTTCTTTTTTTTTTTTTGTTTGGTCTGTTACATTTGAGCGACTTTTTGTTATGAGCAGCGAAATGTTGTGATGTTGTGTAAAGGCAAAAGAAGATGAGCAACATTTATTTAAAGACAATTAATGGCATTTAGTTTTTTGCCCTGTTTCTGTTTTAATTACCGCTTGTAAGACACAACATTGTCAACTGCTTTGGGCCAAGTTCAAAAGCCCTGTTTGCCCTGGCGTCTGACTTGGCTATGGAAACAAATGAAGAGACAAACAGATCAAAGATTTTTCATCTTCAGGCTGCGCTTAATGAGCATAAAATAATTAAGGCCAGTTTTAATTTGCAAGCATTTGCGCAATGAGGAAATAACCAAGATCCAGGCTCACAGGCTGGAGAATAACCAAATGTGGGCAAAAAGGAAAAGGAACTGGAAATGCTAAAAGTCAGGAAGTCTGACAAAAAATTTTGTTATTGAGTAAGTGAGGTACATAGCAAGAGAGGAAAACTGAAGAGAAACGCATGCTTAAAAGTTGAGATGGAGAAATCAAATACACAATCTGGCAAGGAGCAAAGCAAGCACTTACAATATTAATTTACTTAGTATCGATTTATTTATGAACAATTCTACAATTCTTTGTTTATCCGTTAACAATTTATACCAAAGAAGGAAAAGTATTTTAGATTTACAGGCAGTCTGTTCAGAGTCAGGTTAATTCCTACAACCGTCAATTATAATCGAGTTTATACGACGTTAAGATGTTATTCTGTTCAATCCAAACTCCATATTTTCGTACACCTCAATTAACGGAACATAAACGCTAAATCACTTTCCCACAATTTTCGGCTCATAAGCGCCATTAAAGCCAATCCATTAAGAAGTCTCAAAGACATTAGCACAACCGAAACTGTAACTGAAACTAAAACACGTTTTAAACAATTTTCTGCTTATTTTCACACATTGACTCCAGCATTTTGGCCGACTTCGACTTGGTCACATGGTCTTCTCACCTGGTCGCCTCGACTTCATTTTCCCCCGGCGCGTGTTTAGTTTACTTCAGCTTCTTTGGCATAAGTATTATGTAAGAAAATGCAAGTGGCACGCCAAAAAAATAAGTGAAAAAAAAGAAACCGAAAAATGCATTCGTCCGAAAACAAACTGCCTAGAAATCATTGAAAAATAGCACAAACATTTGCGTAAATAAAGAAATTACAACAACAACAAAAACAGTATCAGCAAAGACAACAAGATATGTTGAAAAATTGCACAAATACAAAATCTATTGACCCAAATAGAGTTTTTATAACCAGTCTGGCACATATGGCAACCGATGCGATGCGATGCCATGGTGCAATTACTCCAGCCGGCAATCCAGCTCCAGTTTCAGCACAAGCTCCAGCTCCAGCTCCAAGTCCAGCTCCAGCTCCATTGGGGCTTTCCAAAACATTCCCAAACAGCTGATGACGATATTGAGTTGGACTTTTTGTTAGCTTATTGGCAATATTGGTAACACTTTCGATTGCACCAGCAGCGTTTGAGTTGCCAGCCAGGCCAACAGGCAGCTAACCAGCTAACCAGAAAGCCAAACAGGCCATTCCAGGCAGAAATAAGTAGGTTGCTTGGCCAACAGGCCACTAAGCCAATAAGCCACTGTGGCAGCCACTGACTGGTTGGCATTTAACGTACAACCAATCTTCTTGCCTGCTTGCACATGATATTATTGTTGTTGTTGCCGCAGTTGTTGTTGTTATTTCTACAGCGAGGCTTGAGTAAAAAATTTCGTGTCATTTTTCGGTTTCTTTGAGGGAACGAAACGAAAATATAATTTTATTCAAATAATTAGAAAGAATAACACTTACTTTAAGCTAAATAAAAAGATTAGTTATTAATTATTCAATCCATAAAAGAATTGTAGGTAAGGTTGATTTTATACCCGTTTCTTATAATTTTTAACTCATAACTCTTTTGGAATGGAACAATCTTATATTTCAAACTTGTAGATTTCGAGTATCTGGCAGAAGCGCAGATAAATACAATGACTCTTGATTGCTGTCGAGCTGTGGCTTCTACTCTTACTTGGCCTATACAATGTGTGGTAGCAGTATATTCGAGTGCCATTGTTGTTGTTTGTTTGATTGATGGTGTTTTTGTTGTTGCTACTGTTGTGTTTGCAACCAGTCGAAATCTGTGCACTTGTTTATTTTGGCTGTCGTGTTGCATTGTTGATGCTTTTCCTTTTTATTCGCATAAAGAAATTTCACACAGCATCCAAAGTGGGGAAGTGTGGAGAGGGGAGAGGGAGGAGCGGTGCCTGACTGCCTGCCTGCAGTGTGAAGGTCGCGTTGCATTTATCTTTCTCTTGTGACAGCTGTTCCATATCCAGTTTTGTTTATTTTTTTTGGCTTTTTAAGTACTTTACCTGCATTTTATGCATTTTTAATAAATTTTTGGCTTAATTTTTGCCAACTTATTATTTTATGTATATAAAATTTCAATTTTTTGCAACATGAACTGCAACGAAGTCATTTTTGGCTGATTAAAAAGCGGAGTGGTCGCAATGGCACATAAATGGCTTCATAAAGCCAATGCCAAAGAGTAGCCCACAGATCTGGAAAGGGCAACTCATAATTGGCATCGTTGGGACGCGTTGATTGGCAAATTGTATGCAATTATTGAAACCGAGTGCACGGGGATGGGGCCCTATAGGAAAAGTTCCGAAATGTTCGAGATAACTGAAAAGTTCGTTCATCTTTCGATCTGTTGACATTGAGACGTCCCAATGTTGCGGAAGTTGCCGCTATATGAACGGAAAAAAGAGGCATAAGTATTTAATTATAATTACAGCTTACACATTGCCCAGGTATTCATTAGAGCCACAAACCATTCACGTATACCGGCAATTTCTTTACGTATGCCAAACAGCGCGAAAGGTTTCAGTTAGCAAAATATAAGTAATGAGTTCAAAAGATCCAACCTAAATAAAGTTATCTCGATTCTTCGAATAAACTGAATAAAATTATAAATATAATAGAATGTTCAAAGAAAAGTTATTTTTTAAACAGTAATTAAAAATAAATTTCTTTTATGATTTTTACAACCTTAAATATAATTATAATTAGTTCATAGCTTTTATTTTGATAAGAAAGAAATAATTTTTAGTTTATAATTTAAATTTAAAAAATTATAATCGTTACGGTCCCTGATTTCAGTAGCAAAGTGGTTGGTAGTTGTAGCTTCTTCCAGCTACAGTTGATATTTGAGCCATGTAAATCGTTTCGCTGAGCTCAATTAACTTAAGTTGGCAACACGTCGAGCGCATCAAATCATTCTAGCAACAACAAAGCTAAAACATTTTTTAAATGTTATTAAGTAATTTAACATTCGACTTTGAAGAGTTTATTATGCAAGGCAATTGACGCTCACAACAAACGCAAAAATATAACAAAAAACTTAGGCAACGAAATTGGCACGCATCGAGGAAAGGTTCATAAAAAGTTGGGTGTAAATTCAAGAAAGTTACCTAAAGTGAAATGAAGAAGCTGTTTGAAAGCGTCAAGTAATTAACTCATTCAATTTGTTGAATCGCATTAATTTGATGTTGTTTAATGAATTTTCTAATTGACCAAATCAATCATTTTTTTGCATACGTTATATTTATAAAATGTAACAAATGACTAAGACAATGAACTTGACACGTATTGAGAAATTGCATTTATTGAAAGTATAAGAAAAAGCTCTCTATGAAATGAAGGATTTGCTATATTTAATGACGATGATTAATGAGTAAATTAATCCATTTTTATTAAAAAATTATAATAAGATAAAATATAGTAAAAATGAAGATTCTAAATTCACTCCATGACTTCCGCCAACAAATTCTGTGTGCTCGTTAAACTGAAGCATTAAATCTTTAAAATGCCTCAAAAGTTTAAATATGTTCAGCAGCCGGCCTACAATTCTGTTTCAATTATACCCAAGTGGCTTTTGGCCCTCTGCCGCCTCTTTTGCTGCTGTGAGTTGACTTAGACCCGGCAATTCTTGCCAACTCACCAAATTGCCACGCGCTCTTCTCTTATCGCTTGACGGTTGGTAAAAATGCCTGAAATTTTGGCATAAACTCTATATAAGAATCTAGGAACTTGAAAACTTGGCATGAGCCTTGGTTAGACTAATTGTGAATTCAGAACTTTTTGTATTGGAGTCACGCCTTAAAAAGATATTATATTTTTCAGGGAAAAAGTAAAAAGTTTTAATTATAAACTTAAATAGAAACCAGGATATTTTAGACTTTGTATGTTTGCTAATTAAACTAAAGTTGAAAAATACACATTTGCAACACATTGGACCATTGCACAATAAGTACACAAATACTAAAAAATTTCAACTAACAAAGTATTTTGAGAGACCTTTATTAACTTTATCCATACACACTTTTTTTTATAATGTTTACTAAACAAAAACAATTCGCGATGCAAGTTGCAATAATTTTAATCAGCTGACGTTTTTCAAGCTTGAAGCATTATGGGTAGTCCTTAAAAATCTGACAAAATTAGTTTTGTTCTATCTTCAGTATTCAGATGTAGAAAATTAAAAAATTTTAATGCAACTTTATGCCAAAATTTCGGTCTTTTTTACCATAGTGGGTTGGTTGCCGTGGCAAATCGTTGAAGCGTGGCCGCTTCAGCGCATTATTGGCTAACAATTTTCCAATAGTTACAGCCAAATAACAACAACAACAACGTCAGCCAGCACTTTGTTGCCCTATTGTGTGTTTGTCGTTGTCTGTGCGTCTAGTTATCCGTGTGTTGTAATTTATACGTTTATTAACCACTGCTCTCTTGTTCTCTTTGTCGCTCTTTCTCTTTCATCTCTGACCATTAAGTTTGTGGCTTAGTTCAGGAGTCATTTTTAACTCCAATTACGCTGTAGAATTTTGGCTCTCATATTTAAACTTCGCTCAAAACTTTGTTATTCGAAATTTTTACTGGAAACCAGATATTTGGTGAATTTTTGAATTTCTCTGCCTGTCTCTCAGAGCTGACAGCAGCGACGAAGGCCGCCAACGAAGCATGACAATAACCAGGCCTTAACAACAATGCCAATCCAAGCCAAAATTCAATCCTGACCTAAGTCACAGCATTTTTGATTGGCGTATTGCTTGGCCCTTGGTCTGACTATGGTCTATGGTCTGAGGTGGCTGTAGATTGATGGGTTTCTGGCACATTAAAGCGAACCACCACAAAATTATGAGCTTATCAATAGGCAAATCAATTTGCTAAAAAGGCATATAGCATACCGCATACAGCATACAAGTATTATATAAACGTTGTTATAAGCTTGTCGCATGTTCAGTTTATTAGCAAAATGTGCCCCAGGGCACAGCAGCAACAACAACAGCAGCGTGTGGCAACATTGGCAAAAAACAACGCCGTGAATCACATGCTTATGTCAATATTTCAATTTAACGGCTAAGAAACGGCAAAAATAAATATTCCCAACAACAAAGCGAACACTTTGTCATGTAATTGTTGCTCTTCACGTCCTATCGGCTTTTTTTCGTCTTTTTTGACATCTATTGCACTTAGCCATTTTGCATTTTGCGGTTAATTAAGACGACTTCTGTGCCTGGGCATAGCCAATTTTATGTATTTGTGGGCGTATGGGCTGGCTGAATGACTAAAAGACTGAAAGGCTGGTTGATTAGTTGGTAAATGGCACCTCTTTAAAGTTAAGTGGTCAAAAGATTGCTGACAAAATTGCAATTATTGTTTGAAAGTGAAACTTCGTTAATGGCATTCGGGAATTTTTTAATTAATGATTATTTAGATTAGAAAAACTCATCCTCAAATGTGATTAGCAACAGATTTTGTTTTATTGTGAAAACTGCTTAAAATTGTGTACTCATAAATCAGTAAAGGCAATAATATCAAGAATATTGGATTAATTAGACAACTTAAATAAATAAAAAAACTAACTCTTAAAACTAATTAGTCAGTTCGGTTTTAAATAAAACCTAAGAAGCATTTACTCTTAATTTCCAATCGCATGTTGTTCCATCCAATGTCATTGACAGATCGAGCATTGAACTGCAAACAAGTCGAACCAAACACATAACTCAATGGGGACCAGCCTTCAACTCTTTCTTCTCTGTACTTTCGACACACCTCGACATACAACTGTAACTAGCATTTCTTTGCGATGTTTACACAAAATTTCACACTTTTTTTATATCTCTTCATTTGTGTGCGCCAACACAAATAACCATTATTTTAAACCCAACTCCCAACTTGACATTGACTTACATATTTCTAGTAGACTCTCGTTTCTTGTTTTTTAAGCATAGCTAGGTCAAATTATCGCAACTCAAGCAATGAAAGAATGGTACAAATATTAAAAAATGCTTCAACTTTGTAGGCTTTAATTTTAGTATCTGAAACAGATGAGTTGAGTTTTTTAATTTTTTCTTATTAAAAATTAACAACAAAATTATTATTTTATTCAAATCAAATGTTTTATTATTTAAGATCTCATGTGACCTTTGCATTGACCCGACCTCTAGAAAATGCAAGCGCTTTCCAAATTATGAGAAAGAGGGTGCTTGCCGTTAAGCTCATCATCAAAGCTACGTGATTGTGGATGCATATTTGCACAAATGTTTTATACAACTTGAAAGGTCGACACCACCAATAAATAGTACTAAACCTAGTACATTTCATAATTTTTTCTTTCTCAGCACTCGCAAAAATTTACAACATTTTATCCCATTAAAATGAATTTTCAAAACACTCTTTAACAAGAATGAGCTAGCTTCATCAATATTTCAGTTAACATATGCACTTATGTATAATCTTCTACATACTTATTTACACAATAAATTGTATTTTCTGTTTACTTCAAATTTTAGTATATTTTTTTAAAATAAAAATACGAAAAACAAACAATAATTACTATTACTTTTTAATCATAAATATATCCTGGATTGTTTGAAGCTACCATTCGGAATAAATACTCATACGCCCTGCTTAACACTTTTTTGTATTTCAGCAACTTACTTTTTATTTAAATATCACTTGTGAAGCCGCTAATCCAAATAAAATGCTGGATAATTGCACTTGTAATATCTTTTGGTTAAGGACTGCTTTTAATAAAATTCCTTTTGATTTATCCAATTAGCCGCATGTTCATTAAATTTAAATTTTCTTTTTTTTTACTTAGTAAAAAATTGGCGTATCCTTTAAAACTTTTGATGCACACACAAGGCACATTATCGAATTTGTTAACGATTTATTGTATTCGTTATTCATTTATGTATTAAGATATCCATTAATCAAATTTCACACACAGCAAATAACAAAACTGAGGCTCAAATTGAAACTGTAACTGAAATTAAAATTGAAATCGAAACTAAAACTGTGTTAAAACTGAAACTGAGACGCGATCGCGTATATGTCGTGTGTCGTTTTAAAGTTGAAGTTGACGCGTCGAAATGAAAAGCTCGCTTGAATGGACGAACGACGCCGCAAGACGTTTTTGTTCAAAACGCAAGACTTAAGTCGGCGTCGTAGCTCAGTCGCAGCAGCCTCTGCCTCTGCCGCAGTCACCCGACGCGTCGCGTCGCAGTTGCTGCAGAGACGCCGACTAAGTAGCGAGCCGAGCAACAGCTGCGTCGGCTGCTCAGCTGTATGTGCAAGTGTACGTGTGTGTGCAAATCTGAGCATAAGTAGACTAACAGTTTGCATGTGTTTTAGTATGTGTGTGTGTTGCGCTATCACTTGCCGCAATCCTCGCTGCCAGCTACGAAGTCGCTGCAGTTTTCAACACAATAATTTGGCAATCTCCCTAACGATCAGCTGATGTCGCGTCGACGTCGGCATCGCTGCTCGTTCTCAGCACTCGGAGCTCTGTTGAATATACTTACAATTTTTTGCACGCTGTGTTGAGTTTTCCTTTTGTTGATTTCTACTCGTTTTATGCTGAAGTGCGAGGGGATCTTTTTATTTTTGTTGTTTCACTTTTAAGACTTTTGCTGAGTCACTTGCCATTTATCGCCGCCTGACTTGTGGTTCTAGTTTAGTGGCCGTAAACCGATTTTAAGTTGAGTGCCTCAATTGCTTCCTACATTATGTACTTCTAGTCTGTAATCGTTAAGGGTTTTTTCCTTTCATGAAGTATATGAGAGGCGACAGTGGAAGATAACGCATTTCCCTTAACTTTCAATTTCAATTAGCCTCCTGATGCGTAAAATGGAATCGAAAGACTTCAGGAAGAGAGCTCAAGGACATTTGGAAGAGCTGTGAGCTTAAAGCTACCCAGAAACCCCCGCAGATTGCAATAGTTAACAGTTAACAGCCATGAAGGGCAACTTGCGAAAGTTCTACATTTTTGAACACGAGTACTCAATAAAAAACAAGTAGGCAATTTAAAGTGGAAAATTTTTCAAGCTCATAGAGAGCAATTGTTATTTTTTTCCATTTTATTTATTAGCCGCGCTGAAACTGGAAATTAGCTAAACTTAATTCTAACGATCGGACAGACACTCGGTCTCGGTCTCGCTCAGCTAGCCATAGCCATAATCAGGCCTCAAGCCCTTAATAAATGTACTTATATTAATAAGTATGTGTAAGTAGTACTAACTACTTGAGCAAATCAATAAACAGTGTTACGCACTTTATAGTACTATAGGTCATACTAATAACAGACTCAGTTTGTTTATAGACAAGAATTGTTATACTACTCGAACAGCAAAACAGAATTAAAATAAACGGCTACTTGACGTCATTTCAATTGCTGTCGAACCATAAAGCAAAACCTGAGTTAGTTATGATAACTAAACTTCGAACCGTTAAGCAATTGACACAGCTAATTTGCAGTTATAGTTGCGATCTTAGAATCTGATCAATAAAACATAAATATATTTTTATTTTGACTTCCTGGACATTCGCTAGGAGTTGCTTCTAATTATAGGCAGCAGGCGTAGTAAATAACAAAATACAATATGTCAAGTAATTGTTTTGATAAAAAGAAAATTTCTTTTAATTGAAAAAAGTTGATCACAATGGATCTTGTTTATTTTATTTTACATTTTGTAAAAACCAAAAAAAAACAATACCAAAAAAAATGGTTTTATTAAGTAATAAAATAATAGCAAAAAAACTAGGCGCAAAAATTAAATTTGTCAAAACAGTTAGTTGACCAACTGTGTATTCAGACCTAAGTATGCAACCGATATAAAATGCAATGTTTAATGGCCTTTTAACGATCAAAAATCTATTTGCATATTGCTGCTGTTAGGGGCAGTTCGGAATCGAGTACTCGTACTCGTACTCGTATGTCATAATCTATTCTATTCTATTCAATTTAAATCCATTGCATAGTAGATCGCCACAAAGTTCAAGCTCAGCTTGATTAAGCTCTCATCATATTAAACACCGTAATAAAGCGGAAACAGGCTTTCAGCTGAAACAATTATAAATAGTATGTGAAAGGAACAAATCAGTTGAAGAACTTAATCAACAAACTATTAACTGTAAGATAAACTAAATTTCAGCATCAATACAACATCAATAAGTGAAACCAAGCGTTAAGAAGTGCACATTTCCCATATTTATGAAAGTTCATTCAAGTCAAGCTCGAGTGTTTTGGGCATTGTTTCAGCAAATGAGACACAATCTCAACCTGACTCGGAACTGACTTCAAGTCCGTTATTACCACACATATCTATACACAACAATCAAGGATGTTGCTGCACTTATGCAAAGACCTTAATCTAATAACTCAACGAAGGTTGCACTTTTTGGGGTTTGTTTCAGTTTCTGTTTAAAGTTTGACAAGAACGACTTTAATTGTTAATTGCTGTCGTGAAACGAATTTACATACTTATATTTGGACATGTTGTGCACATCAGGCATAAAAATTAAATGTATAATGTTATAATTATAATAACCCCTCTTGTTATTTGCTGGAAAAGGCCACAATGCACATTAAAAATGTCGCTACCAAATATATTGACATGCCATATATATGTACAAATAAACAGCATAGTAGTTGTCCAGCAATTGCCAAAATGTATTTTGAGCTGAATGAGGGCTGGTCAGGGCAGAGCAGGGAAAAGCTTCGTTTTAATAGCTCAACATTGTAGACAAGATCAAGTTTGTGTAGCATTGCAAGTTGCAACATAGGCAGAAAAAAACACATAAAGTATGAGCCCAAATGGGTGATAAGTAATGGCATTTATATACTAAATCTAATGATAATCTAAGAATTAGGTACCTCAAACCATGATGAAATTATAAAATGGTGATGTATTCGTTTGACGTGACATTTAATTAAATTAAATTAAAATAAATTAAAATAAATTAAATTAAATTAAATTAAATACAATTAAATTAACTGAGTTATATTAAATATGTGCTCAAACTCGAGTCGTTTGATTCATGTTCTTAGAGACATAAAGAAGAGACAAATGTGGATAAATGCAACAGGAACAATAAGACAAAACGTCGCCCCGATGGAGAGCGAATACATCACCTTGTTATAATTTCATCATGCCTCAAACGAATTCAGACTGCTACAGTAGACGTAGTGAGGAAAAAACTTAAAAAAAAACTAAATTGGGATGAAAAAATTAAGGAAAGACATTTACAGCACAAAAATTAGAAAATTTAAATAAGACAAACATAAAGAGTACAAAACTCAAGAACAATTTAGCATGTAATATAATAAAAAAAAATAGAGTTTATACGCTAGTTTTGTTTTTGTTATTTATGTTTCCAAATTATTGTATTGTATTTCTAGTAATATTGTTCGAATTTCTTACATGTAATAGAGAATGAAACCCAAATGAATTAGGAGAAGCATCGCGCACCTTTATGTACCCAAGGGCTTTTCCCGCCAGCTCAAGGGCTTGTAGATGAATATTATTTAATAGTTTCACAATTCTTGATATTTTCGTGCAAATACGATTCGAGTACAATGTGAGGAGTGCTTGTATAACACATCTCTCGAGTATAGATACATATAACAGATAGTGTTACTAGCGTCGAAAATGGGTGTGACCAGAATGTCAAATAACAACTTAATCCCATCCTTCACATTGAACGTGGAATTACCCGAGGAAACAGGTCTGGGTTCGTAGCCTACTAAAGATCTAAAGATCAAATGGCATCTCATTGCCAAGCGAATTGAATCGGAAATCAGAAACGTACAAAATAACGAAATATCGTATGAGTAATAACCTAGCAAAATATATACTTATGTGTATAGTATATCTGATATATGCCTATTTAATATTGTATAAAGATATTGCCAAAATAAGCCACTTGAAGTGCAGTAATTTTTACATGTATTTCAATTACTTAAACGTAAATGGGCTCTTATAAACGGGTTTATAAAGCAGGCAGACAACCGCTACAACTTTAACAACAATAACATTGTATTCGACTTGGTCTTATTGGGTCATAATTCACAGACGACTGGCTTAGAAGCTAAGCAACAGCTCGAGGAGTTTTCACAGCATTTACGTTGATTTCTTAACTTTTTTTGTTTTCAATTACTCTTCGAAGGACACCATTTTAATATCGTTTGTTTGTTTGTTTTATTACTTGTTTTTTATTTTGCTTGGTAGCAGAAGAAACAGAAGGGAATTCATCTGGTCCGAGGGGGAAACAATGTCTGCGCATTTACCATGCAAAATCTTAAAAAAGTTTTTCGTCGCGCCATACAATAAAGGCGCTGATATGGAAATAATTACCAGCAGACATTTTACATTATTTCACTACAGTCAAAAGTTTAATTTCTTAATTACTTTATTTATAAAAAAAACATGCCAAAATGAATAAAAATTTAAACTTGACATTCCGTTTGGAAATCGAATCAGTTTTGGAAAAGTTACAAAAAATCTAACAAGAATCAAATTTTAAGTTTTGTTGTATACTCATTATCATTATCAGCAATTCTAGTCCAAAAATGTGAGTTTAAAATCTGTAAATAAATAATTTCTTAATTCAAAACAAACAAACACAATAAAGACTATTATGTATTTATTTATTTATTTTAATTGAAAACTGGATTTCTTGCATTACAGACACGTTTAATTTATTGTTCTAGAAAATAACTAGGCTATAATGAGAATAGCACATATGTATATCGATCTCAAACTGTTTATAATCTTATAAAAAAATTCTTTACGAGGTAAAAGTCTAGTGATGAAAACATTTTCATGCCCCAATTTTTCTGATATCCAATTCTGTGACGAATAATATTAAATTGAATACATGAGTTATTAAAAAAAAATATTGTCCCTGAACACATTGCGCTAAATTTTTCATACCTAACAAATAGAACTCTTTTTGCGCAGTGCCAGTGTCAAAAATATTTTTTTCAATAATTCATGTGTCCTATTCCCATTGAAAGTGAAACGTATATATTCAGTTAATAGGTTATCACAAAAAAAACGCTAGAAAAAGAATAGTGACAAACCCCATAACTAACCCATTTACAAACAAATAAAATTAAAATTTAAATATAAATAATTTAAAAAAAAAATAAAATAATAATACATACAAAACCCCCATTATTTCCACAAAACACAACACACTCTATACCCCACACCCCACCGCATGCCAAATTTTACAAAATTTATTTTATAAAAATAAATTTAATTTTTAAAAAAATAATATATCCAATAAATTTTGGCATAAAACAGATTTCGTCACTACACACTCTCCCCGCCACTAGGTAATCTATTTTATATTATTTAAATAATATAATAATAGAATAATAAAAAAAAATAAAAAAAAATATTTTAATATATTATAACAGTAAAAAGTTGTACATTTTTGCTTGACCCAACAAACAACCCCGACCCACCCCCCCCCCCTCCCCACCCCCCCCCCCCCCTCCGCCCTCCCACCCCCCCTCCCCCCTCCCCCCCCTCCCCATACTAAATAAATACAATGCAGAAAAATAAAATATAATAATACACCATAATAACATAAACAAAAACACCAAAAATATACCCATACCCCACATAACGCTATTATAATATTTCTTCTGGCTCCCTAAAGCACCCACCACCCCCCCACTTCATCCCCACCCCGCGCCCCCCGCGCAGCGTACACACCGCCTACATGCATACAGGCAGGAGAAGGAAGAAAGGATAAAGATATAGTAAGTTGATACGTACCCCCCCGCACATAGAGAGATATATTATATAAAAAAAAAAGCAAAAAAAGGCAAAACACACCACATAAAATATAATAAAAAATAAAAAATAAAACACAGCTCTCACATACCCAAAAAAAATAAAAAAAAAAAAAAATCCCCCCCTCCTCTCTCCCTTCTCTCCTCTCCTACCCAACAACCAACCAACCACATAACCCCCCCCCACAACCCCCCCCCCACCAAACAACCCACCCCTCACCCCTCTCTATTGTATGCTCCAGAGGGGGGTTTTTTTTGGGTGTTTTGTGACCGCCCCCCCCCCACCCACGCTTTTCGCGAAAAGCGCAGAGACAAACGTTTCTCGATTTTTTATCGGGAACCCGCCCCCACCCACACCTTTAACCCCAACCAACCCCTTAACCCCAACCAACCAACAAACCAACAAACCAACCAACCAACCAACAAACAAACACACACACCTTTCCCCCCCTTTTCAGAAGGCCCCCAAAAATTCCAAAATTATTTTTTTTTTTCCCCGGTAGCCGGTGTTTGGGGGGGGGGGGGGCGGCCCGCGGCGTTTGTTGAAAAAAAAAAAAAAAAAAAAAAAAATATAAAAAAGACCCCCGGCCCCCCCCGCCCCCCCCCCCCAAAATTTTTCCCCCCCCCCCCCCCCCCGTTTATCCCCCCCCCCACGGGAGGTTCCAAAAGCTTAGTATCCCATTTGTAGAGTTTAATTAAGCCCTTCCGAGCGGGGTATACCCCCCCCCATCCGGACACCCCCAGCAAATTTTCCCTTCTTCCTGTGTTTATATGCTAGTCGCCCTCGCCCCCTTCGTGCTGCTTTCGTCACTAGCGCGTACTGCCGTCCGCAGTGATATCTTCCAAAGCCATCGGTAACATTTTTTGTGTCATATATCAAAAAACC